>JAWWEU010000111.1:103836593-103851368 GCA_035583155.1 Acropternis orthonyx
GCTCTTAGGGAAGTAAAATACTTTGTATTGTTTGGGTTGCTCTTTCCCTCTCTTTGGGGTGTGTTTTCTTGGGGTTCCGGGTGGTGGAACCTATGTGTTGTTGGCAGGGGGGTTTCAATAAGTTATTTTTGGTTTGTCTTTTATATCTGTCTATATATATGCTGTAAATTTCTGTAAATATATGTGTATATACCAGTTTCAAGTTTAAGGGTTTTTTTTCCTCACTTCTTTTAACTGAAACTCTGTCACATTGGGAGGTGGTTGGCATTTTACCAAGAGTCAAACCAAAACAATAACACAGGCACATAGTGTGACTCTTGGGGTGTCCTGCACAGGGCCAGGAGTTGGACTCGATGGTCCTGATGAGTCCCTTCCAATTTAGCACAGTCTGTGATCCATGATTCTGTATCTACGATCAACCACATTAAATAAATTGAGTGAGGCATCTCACACGTATATCCATAAATATTACACTCATGATATGAGTCCTTATGATTGTGGCACAGGACCTGACATGCCATGTTTGGATTTTGATGGGAATTATTAAATAACTGGACTTCATTACTATTAAAGTACAAATACAGACACGGTACCTATAAGCCTAATGGGCTTCATATCAACTTCTCAGTTTATGCCTATTTTGGCATTATTTTGACAGAAACTACCCACTCTAAAGAAGGAAAATCTTTTTTATTTTTGATTTTATACTGACACTGGAATAGTTGGAATCAACATCAAATGCATTACCAATAAACCAGCGGACTGTGGGTGATGCTTAACAACTTGGACTGATAGGTATGTCCGTGTAATTTAGTAGTTTCATGATGAAGTGATGCTCCCTGAAGCACTCCAAGTGGTAGCTTTAACTTTTTAAGTTACAAAATGATTTACCTTGAATCTCACTTTCAAAATAAAACCTAGCCAAAGGGGTAAGGGGTAGCTGGCAAAGGGTTGTGAAAATAAATGGCTGCACATAATTGTCAAAAGGCTGAGATTTTATGAGTTGCTAACTGCTAGATCCTCTTTCCAATATGATTTTTTCAAAATTGTTTGTGAGGCTGCTGTTAGCTGGGGATAAAATTATTTTGCTTGTTGGACAGTAGTTTCATGCACAAAATTCTAAATAACTGTTTTGCTCTTGTTATGATTCAACATGATGTAATTAACACTGGTGCACTGTATGAAATGAGTGGTTTGAAAAATTATAACCAATAAAATTTTGATGGAAAAACTGAAACTGGATTTTTGCAGGCTCTTCTACCACTTGTAGGTGCTCCAGTAATATTACTGATCGGTCCACAATTTTAATAAGAAGTAGAAATATAGATGTGAATGAAGCAACTTGGATTTTACAGAAATCTTCACAAAGGGCAAGCTTGGAAAATTATTTGCTTTAGGCATCTAGAAATTTGTTTCTACACCTGCAAAAATATTGGTCTCATAAAAGTAAGAACATCTCTAGCAGTAAAATTTAATAGACGAATGCTATGTGAGATGTAAAACCTGTTGGGGATTTCAGTAAACACTAACAAATTGTATTATCTTTAATGTATCTTTAAGACAGCCAAAAAGGGAATATCTCAGGCTTGATATTAAGACTGTTCAGAATGACATGCATCTAGTTTTAAAAACCCAACATATTTGTGGAGTGACAAGAGAGAGGCAATATTCTGAAATAGTTGCATAAATTGTGGGTTTTAATTTGCAGGACAATATATTCTACGTAAGTGATGTGAATAGTAAATGTCTTCCTTCAGCTCTATATTAATGTTATTCAGCCACTGGGGTCTGACACTGACCTTAAATTGACTTGTTTCTGGCAAGGTAAGAAATTCTTTTGGAATCACATACAGCTTATTTCTGCTGTCCTTTAGATCACTGGTAATTTTCTACTCAACATCAGCATAAAGAGCTTTGCCACTGTTGCTATGGGAATGTCATGTTTCTCTTCATTACATTGTTCCTCCTCAACCACTGACTTACAGACATCCCTCAGCAATGCATTTGTACTTTTTGCATACACAGCCATGACAACATGGAGAGAGAGAGAGGCATAAAATTCATGCTGAATGTCAAAATGCCAAATCTGTTATAGTAAGGCAATCAAAACCAAAAAAGATGCACTGAAAAGATTTATACTATTCTCAAGGCAAAAGCAACTCCTGCAGAGTCACCTAGAAATGAAAAATAGTAATCTGAAAGCAAACCTCCTGAAGCAGTGGGAAAGGGAGGACTGTCACAGAGCCTTGTAACAAAGCTGATTTCTTGTCACCCTTCAGAGATCATAATTTTTAACTCAAATTTTATTTATTAATTTTTTTGTTCAAATTTTTTTATTCTTTTAGACTGCATATGAAATGAAATATCTATAGATCGGTAGTCAATCCAAACACATTTCCAGCAAATTAAGTTTATATGTTATTGATGCAACATTCTGAGAACTTTACAAGTATTATTGATTAACCTTCCAAATACACCTTGAGACACATTAGAACTTTGTCATCAATTTTATAGCTGGAAAAATCAAGCCAATAGGTAAATGGCCCACCCTAGTTCTGGCAGTAGATTGGCGTCAGAAACAGATGAGAATTACAGTTCCAGGTCTTAGATCATAATGGTCTGCAAATTATTGTCATGCAATTTTGTTTCATGTGTGCTCTTAATTGTACTGTCCATAAAGGGATTTGGAGACAAATGATAAAAATACATTTGAGTGAAAAGGCTCTAGACACTTACCAATTTAAAATGTTTTATAGCAGGCAAATCAAACTTAAAAGCTGCCACTTATAGTCACATTCATTTAGGTTTTGAGTATCCTCCTTCCCTGTTGAGGATGCTTAGAGAGTAGCTGTTTCCATTATTTTCCCATATAGCTGTAATAATGTCACTGCTTTCTATGGTTGTCTTACTCCCAGAGGCCTTCCTAACCACCTCTAAATGATTTGGATGCAGTTTCTCACACATTAATATTAATACTTGACTGTGAACATCAAACCCTTTAATTGCTTTCATAGTGAATACTTGATGTGTCTGAGTAAACACTCCTTACTTAAAGCTGTAGCTCCATTAGTAGTGATAACTGTAGTATAATTCACAAATAAATCTCTGATTTTAATATACTTAAGGAGTGCAAATATGAATAACTAATTACTATATAGACATAGAAAGTAGGAAGAAACATAAGAGAAAATATGAATACACAGATATGAACTGGGGAATGGTTGGGTTGTAAAGTGCAAGTTCTTTTTAGAGGGCAGAATACACATTATCTTTTATAAATTTACCTTTTCCCCTTACATTTCTTTAGCTTGAAATCTCTCTAGCATGACTCCTGGGATGTAGCCAGAATTTTCTCTTTCTGAAGTGCAAGCCTGACTGAAATCCATTTCTTTATCATTTTCCATTAGAGTAGCTCTATTTCTTTTATAGCTTTCTAAACCCTACACTGCAAAACTACACAGGCTTGTAAAAGTCATTGCTCCTCCAGCAAATGCCTCCCTTTTAAAGTCACCTCCATCAACGTTTTCAGAAGTAAATTCATAGACAGGAACCAGGAGGCCTTTCCCCCTCCCTGCTTTCCTAACTCTACCTTGTGCAGTGTGTGAGTTCTGGGTCATAGAATGGAAAGGACAGAACCACCACTTCTGGCTCATCCCCACTGGGGCTGCCTTATACCCCACTGCTTTCCTATTCCTGAAAGGAATTAATGTGGATTTTCTATGTCCATGCAGTCTAACTGGCCTTATTTCCAATAAATCCCAAATCCAAGGAGAAAATTAGGCATCTAGTCACCCCGCAGACTTTTTCATCTCCAAACACCATCTGAGGAACGTTTTAAAAATCATCTTCCTTCGGTGCACTTAGCACAGTAATTTAGAGGCCAAAGCTCACACAGCCTTGGGAATACACTATTTAAAATTGTGCCTCTGACACCTCCTCACAACCCTAAGCATTGTGTAAAAAATGTAGTCTGGAGACACTACGTAACTTGCTCTTTGAATCTGCTGGACGTATATGTCAGCCTAAGCAGGAAATGCATGAATAACACAGTTCTTTATACTGGTATTTAGAGTTCTTATCTTTCAATTTTTTAGCTAATTTAATTGTAACTGAGGTTTAAGAAGTTAACAGTTGAAGGTCAGAGGTTTAGCCAGATCCATATTTGATTTAGGTGTCTAAATCTATTCCCTTTTCTTGACTTCAGATTTTAAATTTTCTGCAGTGATACTTCACATTCAGATTTATACCACCATAATATTTAGACTCCTTTCATCTCTAGGAAAATATTTCTTCCAGTTCTTTACTTATTGCTGCCATTGGGTATTCCCAACATGATTAGATTACGCTCCCAACAGTCAGTAGTAGAGCTTTGACATTAGCAGAACTGGGTAGGTCAGCCAGGAGAAGTTCTGGTCTGCAAATTACTAGTATTAGATAAATGAGTTTTGAGTAAATATCTTGTACAGTGACATAATACATGGTACTGCAACAGTATTCATGTGGACAAAATGCCCAGCATACAGCTGGATAAACATTTCATGTGATATGTGAGCAACTGGATCATGGGTGGGGCATGAAGGTTTAGAGTGAATGGGATCACATCAGACTGGGGACCTGTCACCAGTGGGGCTCACCAGGGCTTCTTCTTAGGGCCTGTGCTCTTTGATGCCTTGTTTATTAATTTTGATGCAGGACTGAAAGAGATACTAATGAAATTTACAACACTAAATTGGTAAGAACAGTTGACTCTCTCAGAGGCAGAGAGGCCCTGCAGAGAGACTTTGACAAATTAGGGGACTGAGCAATCATCAGCCATATGAAACTTGACAAGGTCAAGTGCCAGATTCTGTACCTGGGCTGGACAACCCTGGATGTTTCTATAGACTGGGGAATGAGATGCTGAAAGCAGTGAGGGACATGGGGGTCCTGGTCGATGGCAAGTTAAATATGAGTCAGCCGCGCCCTGGCAGCCAGAAGAGTCAACTGTGTCCAGGGGGGCATCAGGCAAAGCATCGCCAGCCGGTTGAGAGAGGGGATTGTCCCACTCTGCCCTGCACTGGGACAGCCTCACCTTGAGTCCTGTGTGCAGTTATGGTCACAACAATGTAAGATATTGAACTATTAGAGAATGTCCAAAGGAGTGCCATGAGGATGGTGAGGGGTCTGGAGGGGAAGCCATATGAGAAGCGGCCAAGGTCACTTGGTTTGTTCAGCCAGGAGAAGAGGAGACTGAGGGGAGACCTCATTGTAGTTACAACTTCCTTGTGAGGGGGAGAGGAGGGGCAGGGACTGATCTCTTATCTGTGGTGACCAGTGACATGATCTGAGGGAATGGCCTGAAGTTATGTCAGGAGAGGTTTATGTTGGATATTAGAAAAAGATTCTTCTCCCAGAGAGTGGTTGGGTGCTGGGACAGGCTCCCCGGGGAAGGGGTCACAGCACCAAACCTGCCACGATTCAAGAAGCTTCTGGACAACGCTCTCAGGCACATGGTGTGATTATTGGGGTGTCCACACAGGGTGAAGAGTTGGAGTCAATGATCCTTGTGGGTCCCTTTCAACTCAGGATAGTCTATGATTCTATAATTTTTTGAACTCTCTAAAGACTTCTTCTGTCTGGGGCTTCTCTCCCAGGAAAGATTGTGTGGTAATCTTTCTGAAAACAATGCTTCTCTCAAGACTTCTACAAGGACAGCTCAGTCATTAAAGCCACTCTTAGGCCCTGGGAGATCCAGATTAAAATATGTATATGGAGACAAATAGCCAGTGCCTTCTAGAGTATCTCAGGTTCAACCTCAAGTACCAGTTTCCAGATAAAATGATGTATTCTCTTACAGATGTGTAAGATTAAATTAGTGTCATGGAATTATGGTTAGAAATCTATTCTATAGTAATAAATAGTAGTCACAAATACACACAATTTGTATATTCTCCAAAGTGGTGCAGGTAGTAAGTCACATTGTCCCTTCTGAAGAATTTCTAGTCTGACAAAAACCAAACATCTGCAGAATGAGGTGACTCATTAGGTGTTTGCTAGGTATTGACCTTTTCCTGCAATGTTCCAAATGTTCCTTGAGAAATAATCAGAATGGAGAGCACTCAGGAATTTCTTACTGCCCTTTAGGAACTACACCTAAAAACAGTGGCAGGAGAGTTCTGTCTTTTTAATGACGCCAAATCCCTTCTGGCTTTTAAAATCAGATATGTCCAGGAAAAAGACAGCTATTAAATATAAACTACTTCCCTTTTAGTCATCTGTCTACTTGATGTGATTCTGACTGTACTTATATTATGGATCTTCTCTCCATATGCTTTCCTATTACCCTAGATATTCTTCCATCTCTGTAGCAAACACACTGAATATATTCTCTGACTGTAGGGCAGGGGAAAAAAAAAAAAAAGAAATGTTGCCTCATCAAAGTGCTTTTATAATTTCTCTCAGGTCATACTATGGAGAAATACAGAAGTTGTGATGAGACCCAGCTTAACCAGAGCTAAGTTAGGTTGGATTTGCCTCAATTTTCTCCTTAGGTTCACTATCAAAAGAAATCCAAAGTCCTTTAAAGTGCACTCTCTGCCCAAGTTTTATTAGAACAAAAAAGTTAGAATAGTTAACATTTGAAGCAGTAAGTGACCAAGGGAGCAAAAACAGTAATATAAATAAGTTATGAGGAATTCCCTCCTTCCATTTGCTTTCTTGAAAGCAATAATTTCTTCCATGCAATTTTTTGATACAGAAGGTAGAGAAATAACTAAATGTGAGTCAACTGACATTTCCAGAAAGAGACTCTGGTCAACAATGTTAATGAGAACAGACTTTGTATGAAAAAATGACCATCAAATGATGGAAATTCATGAGATGAAGAATAGGAGAAAAATAAAGACAAAATAGCAAAAGAAAAAAAAAAAAAGACAGATTTTAGAAAGACATATTTAAAAAAGAATCTTGAAAATCAGCCAAAAGAAAAAAGAAAATAAAAATAGAAAAAAGAAAAAGAGGAGTTTGATTTAAGCGGCACAAGTACTGTTTGGTTGCAGAGGAAAGACAGAAAGCACCAAAAAAAAGTTAACATTCAAAAAGGAGAAAACATTACATAGAAAATTTAGATTAAGGCCAGTTTATTAAATGCAAGTGCAGAAGAATTGTTTAAGTACCTAAGAGAGTTATAAATACCAAGAGAAGAATGACATGGCAGTTGAAAGAATTGTTGACACTAGAATAATTCTTTCTGCAAGTACATTTCTAAATAATAATGAGAGAAAGATCTGTTCTCTAAAAGACTGAAGTGTTTAGCACTTTTTTTCCTTTAATGTTCTTATGTCTTCACCTCAAATAATTCTTATAACATTATAGCCATAAAAACATTAATTTTAGTAGTCAGGCAGTAAGAAAAGGCTATGAATTCAACCAAATAAAAGGAAGGCACAGTTAGGATGCTTTCTAGATTAGAAAACTCTTTTTAGCATTTTATATGGATAGTTGCTAAACTGGTAAGGAAAATTTCAGATCTCTTGACATGCTTTGAGATCTCCTAAAGGATATGTGACCCTGGGATTAGCTCAGTTGCTTAAAACATGGTGCTAATAACACTAAGGTTGTGAGTTTGATCCCGCTATGGGCCATTTATGTAAGAGTTGGACTCAATGATCCTTGTGAGTCCTTTCCAACTCAGAATATTTTGTGATGCACTGGAAGACCAGAAGAACGAAACATGGTGTGGAGCATTTATCTTGACTGCTGTATGATTTGCTGGCAGTGTCTCAGTTGTCCTTCTTGTAAGCAACTTGACCATAAATATAGCTGAAAATGAAACACTCATGTATTTTTAAAGAAGGAAGATTCAAAAACCATTCTTAGAGTGTAGTTATTAGTGGCTGTCTCTCAAAATTAAAGACTCACTCAATACAGTTCTTGAGAGATCTGTCTTAGACCATGGATATGGATATGGAACTGTTCAATATTTTAATTAATAAAATGGATGATAAAACAGAGAAAATTAAATCTTTTGCCAATCTTAGAGGTATGCTTGAAGACAAAATTAGGGTTCAGATCAATCTTGACAAATTGAAGATGTACTGAGATAAAAATAGGGTGCTATTCAGGTATACAAATACAAGATATAGCATGTGGGCATAAACACAGAACACAAACCTGGTGATTAGGGAGCAACATCACAAGGTACAGGAGTCCCTGGGGCCCCAAGGTGAAAATGAGTCAATGAGGTCATACAGTTGAAAAAAACACAACACACCTTCACATATAAAGACTAAAGCCCAGAGAAGATATGAAGCAATCCCTCTACTGTTCCTCAACACTGGTTATACCTTGGTTGCAATGCTTCCTATAATTTCTGGACATAAAATGTCAAGATAAGAGTCTAGGGGAGGATTGAGAGGCCATCATAATCCAACAGTTTTAGCAATGGAAATTTAGCTGGAAATTTTCCATACTGCTTTTGTCGAATGCTTACATTTTGATTAATTTCACCAATTTTTGTATGCACAGTTTTATTTTTATATTATTATATAACAGCTCTTCCCACTAAATCACGAGAACAGAACTATATTGCAGATGAAATAGAACTGTGCAGAACCATGTAGAGATAGAAACTTACACATACAGTCCTGTGTTATTTACTACAGAAGCTGGACATGTATGGTACTTGGGGAAAGGAAAGCAATGTTTTTATCAAAAAAGAAAATAAGTGTTGCTTTAGGGAATTTAGTTCTGGTTATGTAATGGAAAAATCACTCTACTCAAACATTTGACAGGTGATCATTAATTGCCTGTTCTTCATTTCCTGTGTTTTTAATTAAAAGCTTTGATTTTTGTTTTTAATATTTTCAGCTGCAATTGAAATTAGAAGACCTGTGCTATATTTAAATAGAGAGTGCTCTATGATCCAACATATGCTGATATAAATCAGGTCCAGATATTCAAAACTGGCATCCAAAAACAATGGATGTTTCTGTCTGTCATGCCTCTGTGTCCAGATTCCCCATATGTCAAATAAGAAGAACAACTCTTCATATTACTCAGCTGCTGAGAAAAAATAATAAATAAATAAATCAGTGTTTCTGAAGCTCTTGCATATTATATTAAGGACTGCTGCAGAAAACCTGTAGGGAATATTATCACTCTTGTCTTCAGTGTAATATAGATAACATGGGCCCACACCAATTTCTGTTTATTTATTGCACAAGAAATGAGACCGAGCCCTTGAGGAAGGGTATGCTCTAATGTACACACAAAGTTCCAAAAGTGAAAGCATATGACAGCATTATATTGCACAGCCAAAGTCCTTAAAGCTTTTAACATGTTTTTTATATTTAATAAATATCTATACAATCAGCAAGTGCCAAACAGGATTATGACAATTATAGCATAATGAAAATAATAATGACTCTGTAGTATATACGAGCCAAAAAGAAACCATATTGCTTTCAAGTGTATTTCTCCATTTTTGATATGGCAGTGTTATTTTCTTTCAAGCAATACTTTGGATATCTCTGAGGTTACTCCTGTTAGTGAGGTAAACACACCTGCACTCCAGAGATTTAATTCAATGCTGAAGAAAACTGAGACTGGGATAAACTGTAAGCGATTCTCAGCATTCTTCAGTCTGGACCCACTGCTCCTAGTTTTGGAGATAATGTCCTAAGGGGAAACACATTATCCAAAGGAAGGAATCTCTGTTCTCATACACTCAGGAATATTAGTCTGATACCAGAATAAGAGCAAATATAGAGGAACACCTTATTTTACACCTTATTGTAAAAGTTACCTGTACATTTTCTCTATCACGGAGTTTAAAATATTTACATTTGAAAGTTTTTTGTTACTTTTCTGGTTTTCATCATACGTGACACAGCTGACTCTGCCATCAGTATACAGCTTCAGCTCAGAAAGGGAAAGTCTTATCTCCCAGTCTTTGAACCCTATCATAGTTCAAACACAGATATTTCATCCTTGCTTTAAATGCAAAACAAAGTGTGTTGGCCACCACCATGACAAGACATGATCATTGAGACCTAATTGGCTAAACCAACTCCAACTTCTTAATGTACTTAATTAAAAATACAGGAACTTACAATTTCTTCCTGGAAAGAAAGTTATCTTTTAATATCTTTTCTGCATTCACCCTGTTCTTAACATGTTAATTTTATGCCAACATTACGAAAACATTTGAGATATCCTAATTTTGTCAATTCATTAACTTCCAGTGATTACCATCAAAACTATTTATAGTGGACAGTTCTACTCATGTACGAGTAAGGATGGCAAAATCTGGTTCACTGGCATTTGAAGAGTGTCAACTGGAAGATTCTAGGCTTCTGAATTACCTTTTCTATGTAATGAGGAAAATGAAAGAGCCTATGCATTTCAAATTGAACTACATTAGTTTAGTATCCTTTTTTTCCATTTTGTATTTTTAATTTTAAAATCACCTCATTTCAAATTCTCAGTTGACCTCTATGTTACATAATGTTCTAAATCTAAGTTATTGGTAACCACAGTCAGCAATGAAATAAATTAGGTGAACTTAATATACAATTAGTTTAAGTTAAATAGAAGTTGAAGACCACAAAATACTTTATTAAGGGTGCTGAGGAATTATGATTATGGCTTAGAAAGCAAAGAGATAAACTACTACTTTGGAGAATATAGAGAATGTATTTCTGCATGTTTTACTGAACTAATATGCTCTGAATAAAGTGGGGTTTCAAACTTGGGAAAACAGAGATGGAAGGCTGAGTGTTGAAGGTGTGAAAAACATACCAGATCTACAATACCAGAAAAGACTCAGAAAATAGATTGATTTAGGAAACAGAGGAACTGAATCTGATCCTTATCTCTCAGTTGAAATTGGACTATTTATGTGGTAGAGTTAGGATTCAATTCAGGAACAAAATATTGACATTCAGGGTTTTTTTCAGTTGTCAGTGAGTAAATACTTGCCAGTTGAGTCAGAGAGACATGTTGCTCTTGGGTGTTCAAAGGGTTTACACAAACCTAGTACATATGACATAACTAATACAGGAAACATGAATCTTTATGGATCTGCAGCTAAAAGCTGGGCAAATAATTTATCTTAAATGGTGTCAAATGTCTACGTAGGGACAATTACCTGTATATTAGTCAACTTTAAGTTGAATTCAAGCTTCCAGGTCTCTACCGTTCACCATGGACCATCAGTCACCCAACATTTTTGTAAACACTTACAGGTAACCACCTACTGCTCAGTTCACTGGGTCCTTTGCAATATCATAAGATCCCAAAATAAACCTTATGGGGCTGGCAGAGACGACACAGAAGCAGTGGGAGACACCTGACCTTTTCAACAGCAGCAGGAAACTGGGAAACGCATGCTACAATATATCAAATGGCACTTGATGCTTGAATCAAAAACTGAATCAGGCCCCTGCTGCTTAGCAGGTTTTGGTTGAGTTTCAGCAGGATTGCCTGTATAAACCTGTATCCACTACTAAGAAATTTTGTATAATCTTTTCTCCTGAAACTGCACTTAGTCTGGAGAATTTAGAAAATATATTCCATAATAATTTCTTTTGCATATATTGCTTTCCCATTCTTCCAATATACTTTGAGTGTATTACTACTTCTGTGAGTTTTCATTATTCATTTTTTCTAGAGAAAAAATATTGATGATATAAGAGTTTTAATATATATTTTGGACAAATAACCATTAATTTAAAATTCCTCACTCATAGCATTTTCATAGCATTTATGAAAATTTAATAAATACCTGGTAATTATCAAAAAATGTTTTCAATAAGCACCAGTACATAGCTTAGAACAAATTATTTGCAAATACAAAAATAATGCGGAATTTTTTTCTTTCTCTTTGATCAGCTTTTCCTTTGTAATTAAATGCAAACTTGAAACCCTAGAGAACATAAAAATCTTTATTTTTAGCATTCATAGGAAATAGGAAAGAGGTGAATCATTGATTAATGTTAAAAAGGACTACGCAAATGTGTTATTATAATCAGAAAATGGAACTGATTCACCTACTTCATTTGGACCTCTTGGGTTCAGATAAATGCTAAGTCATTGTCTTTTAATATTGCATTAACAGCAGGAGTCCTTTATTGGGAAAATATCAAAACTCATGTAGCCTCTGTTTTCTAGCGGCAATTACTGTTGTTAAAAAAAAACAATATTTACAGTATGGAAAATATTGCACTCTATTCAATTTGCATGGTTGAAAGTGACTCATATTAGCATATTTTAAGAAACTATGATTAATTACAGACTTTCAGTTGAAATTATGGCATTTGCATTTGAGAAAGAGCATCATCTATGCAAAGGGTGGCAAGTTCTGAAAAGGCACTTACAGTTGTGAGGAAGTGCCTTGGTATGTTTAAATATGAACAAATGAGATCACTTAATGCCTTGTTAGATGAACGTACATAAATTAAAGGCTTTTTCTCAAACTGTATATATTAATTGAACTACATCAGATTCACAGTGCACAGTCATTCCTACTCCTAAACAAGTAGTCACTTTAAATAAAAAGGGAAGCAATTATTTTCCCAAAATCTGTGTTGCCTTCCCACTAAGCAGCTGCTTTTTGTTTGTTTGTCTCTTCACCCTCCCCCATTTATTTTTTCCTTTGTAAGACACCTAAGCAAAAGATTGAAATTCATCATCATGGCATGAATAGCTCAGAAAATGTTTCAATTTTTTCTTCATGCGATTCATTTCTTTTTACATCAAGTCTGGAATCACTGTATATTTACCCTACAGTGTTCCTTAGATACAAGGAAGTCAAAGATAATATCATAAAAATTTAGAGGTAGTGCAAATTTAGATGAAAAGTTCACAGAGGGTGACTTTGGAAGGAATTTCAAGAGAATACCTAATTCATCCTCTTCAAGGCAAGACTGGCTATAGCTATATTGTTCCTCACAAATATTTAACTAACCTGTTCTCTAAGAGCTCTGATAAATGAGATTAGTTTAAGATTGTCATTTCAGCCTTTCAAGGGTGATACACTGGTTACTCCTAAGAATGGAATTTATAACTCTCTTTCTTATATTTGGTTTGATACTTTGGAACACAGACTTCTGAGAGTATTATAAAAAACACATGAAGATTAGGGAAATTCAGGAGATAAATTCTGGTAAATGACATGTTATGCCAGAAATTCTACAGGCAGTAGAAAGAATTTGCAGTAAAATTTGGATTCCTCTATTTGGTCTTCAAAAAGAATGAGAAGGAGAATTTTCTAAGCTGGTGTTGAAAAATGGTACAAGTAGAATGAAATAGTTGGCAAGCAAGAACAAGGTATGGCCCTCTCCTCTTTCTCACTACTCTGGGTGGCTTTTAGTGCTTTCTTATGTAAATTTAAATAACACCATTCAAGACCTGTTATTTGGGAAACTGTCCTGCTTACCCACCTCCAAATTAAGCCCCTTCATCTGTAATGCAGCTTATGCATATATAACTACCTCAACAGAGAAAGGTTCTATAAATGTAATTTCTGCTTTTCAAATTAAACATTCACAAAATAAAGGGAAGCAAAATACTCAGGGAGCTACAGCACTGACTGCACAATGCTCATGTAACTTTTATTTGCATCCCTTTTGCAGGAAACAATCTAAGCTATTTTGCTTGTACTGGAAATATTTTCTATATGCTTCATAATTTAGTAGGAATTAACAAATGAGACCTATAGAAATGTTTTTAAATTCTAGAGCAATTACTTTAGTAAACCAGAGAGTTATCCTGAGAATGAGATTCTTTCCAAACACATTTTAAACCATACTGAGAAACCAGTAAAAGAAATTTCTCATATGTATCCCACTTCAGATAGTCAGCATAAACTGAGTTAGAGGCATTTTAAAGTTTATGTCTCTCACTATTCAGTTTGATTTCAAACCATGAAACTAATCCTGCATGAATGGATAAATATTGGTCTAAATATTTTTGAGATTCAAACAATAGGGAACAAAACAACAGAAAATGCAGAAAGCATAGGGCAGGTTTTTATGAACACTTTTCAGAATGGGAGTCACCAGTGAGTCCAACAAGGACACCTTTTGAGGTCAGTTTTATACACCTTTTCTATCTCTGAACTGAAAGAGAGAGTAATAAATTAATATCCAAGTTCTAGGATGATATTAAGATCTTAAGGTGTTCAGATGTTATGCCTAAGTTTAGGAACTCCAGAAAGACTTCATAAAAATAAGTGAATGGTCAAAATGGTGGCAGATGAGGCTCAGTGTGAGTAAAAGTAAAGCAATGCATAGAAAAGTAATATATGTTATGCATATGTAAAACTGAACTAGCAGTTACTCTTGAAGCTCTTAGCAATTATTTAAATTTTTTTGACAAACCAAAGTATAGTCAAGTTTTGACTACCTGATAAGGATATTAAAATACAAAACTGTTGTGGGTTAACCTTGGTAGGCAGCTCAGCCCCACACAGCCACTTGCTACCTTCCCCTCGGTGGAATGTGCGAGAGAACTAAAAAGGAAAAAGTGAGAAAACTGAAGGGTTGAGGAAGACAGTGTGTCAGGTAAAGTAAAAAGCTGCATGTTGTGGGTTTGACCTTGGCAAAATGCCAAGGTCCCCAAAAGCCACGCAGAATCCCAGCAAAGGAGTGAGGAAAAAGAACCTTAAAACTGGAAACTGATATATATATATATATATGTTTCATCAGTCATCAGTCAGTCATGGCTAGGCTTCACGAACGAAGATTTGGGAAGGGCTCTACCCACGCTTGCTGCAAGTGCGCTGATGGCTAAAAA
>JAWWEU010000111.1:103865914-103878858 GCA_035583155.1 Acropternis orthonyx
CGCGCGTCATTGTACTCTGATTGCTGAAAGCTTTTAGCCGAACTTAGTAAAAGACCTTTTTTTGCCTTCACCCTGTCATGGAAGTTTTCTTCCTTGGATTTAAGGCAACAAGGGTGTCTCAAATTACTAAAACATAAAGCTATTCAGCAGAAAATATATGCTATGCTTTTCTTTTAATAGGAATTGGCAAATGCTCACTTTTTAATGCCATTTATGTGCAACATTTTTCTGTCTTAAAATGTCTTATGTTTGTAAATGTGTTTTAGAAGCCTCTAGAGATGTGATGATGAAATATTGATTGTCATTTTCTTGACTTTTCCCACTCCCCATACCCTCTTCACCACCTGCAGTTCTTCTGATTTATATTTTTTTATTATTTTGACAAATTAAAACCACTTCATACTGTGAACTAGTAACAAGGGAGAATTTCATACACACATACAAAAGAAAGAAAAACAAACAAACATGAAGCACATATATTTCTATTACTGCTAGATGAGCTAACTTTTCAAGTTCTGGGCTCAAGCCTTGCCTTTGAATTTATGAGCTGCATCTAGAACACTTATCTCTTGATCCTGCAAATATGTGAGGGAATGCCCAGCTTCAACTTTTTGAGCAATTATATGGAAGTTATATGTTAATAATTCAATATAGTATTAAACACTTGTAGGCTTTTTACTGTTAAACTGATCTAAGAACAACATTCTTGTAATTTATTTCAGTCATCCTATGTTTGATTCTGGATTGTCTTTTTTTCTTTTTTTTTTTCCCCCTCCAGCTTACTCCATGACTTTTCTAAACTAGTCAAAATTATGATCCATAAATTTAACTAGAAATTATGTATTCTGGATTACTGAAATCCATGGAAGTTAACATTTCTGGTTAAAGCTGTAAAATTTTCCCTTATAGGTAGGATCTGAAAGATGAATGTGTAAGAACAGGCAGACCTTCAAAAACCTGAAAGACAGAAAATTGTACCTGCATGTACTGTAAGTCGTGTCTGCAAAACTGCAGCTGCAAAATTATGAGTGGGTGGCGTGTGAAGGCTGGAAGCAAAATTTGCTCTAATAAATCTGGATCTGAAATTTTGTGTTACTGACTAGGAAACTGGCACAGACTCCTGGTATCTCAATTTAACTTGAACCTTTAACTTAAGGTGTCCTAAGAGAGACTGCATTTACCAACTCCATATTACTCTTTTCTAGTAACACCCTTCAATCTAAGATGGTTCACCTCCACATGCCAAGAGGGTAAATCTTATCCAAAATCTATAGAACAAGAAAAGGTTTGCCAAAACTTGTGAGGAAACTTGTTTATTCGCATAAAAAATAATTTCAATAATCTATCACAATTATCAAATAGAAAAATGCATTAAAAACATAATAGCTTGAAGTATTTTAAAAAGGAAATTAAGTGGAAAGTCATGATATAACAATATCTAACAAGAGCTGGTATCTTTTTCATATCACAGACATGAGAATCTATGACCCTTTCACAGTCTATCTTTCTGCCTACTCTACATTTAAAAAAATGTCAGTCTATGAGAAGGAATTTTGTATTTTTCCATGTTCCATTTTACCATAAAGGATTTTTCATTTTACAATTGCCTGTTATATTTCCATTGCAAATTCCACCATGTTTCAGTAAGAGACAAACTATCAGGTTGTCGACCCTTAATATTGTCATTCAGTAAGTAACTGAAAATAAAAAAAAAAAAAAAAAAGCAGTGTACCTTAAAACGGTCTTTTGAATTATAACAGCAACACAGTCTTATGTATCATTGCTATTGCAGAATAAGGGAAACTTGTAAAGCTGCATGCTAATCCTTCATACATGCTGTAAATTCAGTTCCCTTTTCATATCTACCCACAATGACATTTCTGCAGTACAACAGAAATAACTCAGAATATAAGCAATAGGATTAAAATTTCTATCAACTAACCAGTAGTACTAGCAACAAGGTCACTTATGGTACAGTAGTTATCATACACTGTTAATTCTTGACAATATACTACTGGAGATTGATTAATGCATCATTATCTTACATGTTGTACTTCATTGTTGGTGTCAGCGTATAAAAGATATGCCAATTCTCGCTAAAAGATACTTTGAAACTTTCTTTACAATTTGAACTAAAGATTTTTAGTGATCTGACCTCTATCTCACTGCCATTACCAGCTCAACCAAATACTTTCAGTGGTCCTCTTTCTTAGCCATGGGAGGGCAGAGCCATCCAATGTCTTCCACCTCTGCAACTGCTGTTTGAACTGAATTAAACACAAATCCGGGGTAAATACTGCAGGCATATTTTATTTTTAGAATTGACCTAAAGTCTTCTGAGCATTATGGAAATTATAGTTATGGAGATAAAGAGCATGTTTTTTTTCGATTTTTGCCCTACAGGTGATGCTACTGAATAGCTTTGACATTCAGTAAAGATTTGCAGATACTTTCTTATCTTGTGCTACTTTATATCATTGTTCTTTTTACAGATATCTTCTTTTCTTGTGTTTTACTAGCTCTAGCTTTAAATGTCACAACAGTTGAATGGGGAGCTGATGCAGCTCGTTTACATAGGTTAAGAAGCAGACCAGTTAACTGTTTCAGTCTGTGCTCACCCTGCATTTACAGCTACAGTCAATAAGGATGTAGCTGTAAGCCTCAAACAGGGTTTTTTTGGGGAGACAAATGAAGGGGATTGCTTTAGAGGCTAACCTCTACAGACAGTGTAGACGAGGTAATACTAAATTTATCTGCTTTTAACCTACAGGATATATGCACAGCACTTGTGCCTCCATGGCATGCTCTGTGGAACACATCATACACCCCTGTTGTGATGATATAATGCAGTTTTGTGGCGGACTATAGAGAAGCCCTCTCATTTTTCTTTGAAAATTAGAAATATATTTAAAAATTTCTTTGAACCAGATAATGGACTTCCTTGAAGGTCACAAAAATTTATGAATGATTGAATAAACAGTCATATAAAGAAAAAAATCATATCTCTGACTATAAAAAAGTAAATCAGGTCTCTGACTTGGCTGCAATGTGCAAATAGGAATCTGCATTCAGTATATCATGTATATTCAGTAGTATATCATGTTGCAATAAAGTGGCACTTTCCTTTAAGACTGTGTTCTGTGGCCACAGAGGTAAGTATTGAAGTTTTAAACTTAAAATTTTCCAAGCAATTGGGCTGGTTGTGGTAGCAAGTAATGGTACAGACTTAACATTATACAAAGGCCACTGTGATTCTCGGAGCATTCAGCCTTTACCTTGGAGATCCTGGTCACGTTCTGGGTGCACACTCCCCAGACATCCTGCTGTGAATTTTGGGTTTGATTAAAACATGCATGCCATCCTTCATTGTCTGTATATGTGCATTCAACAGCCCGTGAGCTGTGATGTAGTAACTCCTGAAACAATATAGACTGGCAGTTTGAACCACAGAATCTGATGTCCATTGATGGGAAAAAAACAATCTATCCATTCTAGAGGAATGAATATAATAACTTAGTTTTCTTGCAAATACTTCTGGAAGATAATAGGTTCCACTTAAGATATTAGGAATTCAGGTGCCTACATGCTGTCCAGTTGTCTAAAAGTTAGAGTCTACATTTTCAGATGTCTTATTGTATTTTTCCTATCCGTTCAATGAGTCTTTCTTAGGCCTTTTGCTGCTGCTGAGATGTGTCAGAGGGTTCCAGATGACATTACACCTCTTTATTTAGGCAAAAAAGAATGAGCCATGGAAGCCAAGAAGTATGTGACTAAAAAAACCCATCTCTCCATCACCTGCACAAGGAAGAGCTGTCTGTGTAGCTTTGACATATTTTTTCCTTTGCTCAATAAAAGTGCCCAGTAAGTAGACTGAAAACACAACAACCCAAAAGTTCTTATTCAAGTGGTTATACTCTGATGAAACACACACCACCTGGGGAGTGGTAAGACAGGACATAGCAGGATCAGAGGCAATGATCTTAATGCATTAGGAGCTCTATAGCTGTGAAGTATAGTTTTAAAAATTCATGTAAAGGAAAAGATCAGTTAAGAAGCTTAATGAGTCTTGGAACATCAGAAATACCTTTTTATAAGAAGACTAAAAACTATTATTGCTATTATTTAAAGCTTTTATTAGAGTTTTATAAGGTAATGGTGGGAATCCTTGATGTCTTAAAGCACCACAAAAGGAGGACTATTTATGGTAAAAAAATACTAAAAGCAACCTTGGTCTCCAGTCGAGCTTTCAATCTCAAATTTTAATATGAAACACTTTTACTTGGGATCATTATTTTACAGTTTCCTCTTCTAGGTGGCAAAATGAGACAACTAGGCACCTCTTTTAGAGATGCCTATTTCAAATTATATTTAACAGATAGTGACCTGTGATTTGTAGTTTTTTCTTTAAAATTTAATGTAAGGACTGATACATGAAATAAAATGTAATAATCACTAGTATGTTTTCAGGGAGTGGGAACCAAACAAAGGTATATTACAAGTGCAAAAAGTCCTACAAACAGGGAAATTTTAATTACGTTACAATATTTTGTTTCTAAAACATCAAACAGTATTTATTAAGTTGAATTGCAAATTATCTGTGCACACTTAAAGAGTTGGTTTCATATGAAGTAGTTAGAATTTACAGCCTTACATTATGCATGAGTATATATAAGCTTATATTACTTTGCCGAATATTTTTAGTTTTTTAGTAGCTGGCTTATTAAGAAGTTATCATAACTATACCATGGAGAAGAAATGCATTCACTTTGAGTCTCAGCTGGGTAGACAGGAGTGAAAATCTTTTAAAAATTGAAAACATTTTAAATTTTGCCATCTTGTCTTTTGGGATAGTCTACTTAAAATTTACCATGATTTAGATACAATTTATTATGACACAAACTCCCCTGTAGATACAGACTTGCTGCAGAAATCTGCTTCAAAAAGCTTCAAATGAAAAAAAAAAAAAAAAAAGGCTAAATTCTGAGTTACATTAACTCATTCATCTTTTACATTATAATAGCTTTTTCTCCTCTTATGGGTTTGTCTATGGCCTGTACTGTACAAACAAGAACATACAAATAATACGTTTTTGCATTCTGGATCATTTGTTTTCATCACTTTTCCTTTGTGTCTCTCACTCTTTGTTGTTAATGAGATCAAACTGGATTTCTGCTAAGACTGTGACAGTTGTGCCATCAGTTGTGCCATCAGCTTTTAATCTGTCAAGTCCCCATGAAACCTCCTTCAACTGCTTTTGTGACTTAGTACGTCTTTTGTAGTGTCCCTTTTTATACAAAATGTTTTGATCAAATTCCATTTCGTGTTCCATCCAGTTGTAACACACATCCAGTCACTGCACAGAAATATGGAGGACCCCATTCCATGCAGCTGACACACATCCTGTGTTTGTCTGACATCTAAAGAAAATGCCATTCAGAAACTGGAATATAAATCAGCTTTAGTCAAACAGACAGGAGTGTTGGCACTACTGTGAATTTTACTCCCTTCTTAGCAAGCTTGAAATTTTGTGACAAATGATAAGTATGTTTAGAATGACTGAAAAAATGACTCTGCATAAAAATATATTTCCTTATTGAGGATGTTTTCTTGACATGACTGTGTTTATCAGTACCTCTGCCAACTCCTTTCAAGACTTGCCCCCCCATTGCGCTGAACTAGGCTACATTCAGGCTACACCCACAAATCTATAAGTCTATAAGGCTTGCATAGGAACATAACATCTTTAAGAAACATAAGGTCAAAGAATCCTTGAGTTCTTTTTGGTATTACTCTGGGCCTGCTTGTGGGATGCATATCCTAAAAACGCTACTCTCTTCTAAATCCAGTTTAAAAAATCCAGAAAACATTTGACAATTTGACTTGGAATTAACTAGGCTTCTGAGGCATCTTTGTTTCCAGTCATATCCTTTCCTTCTTTCCTTTTCCAGTGACTGGCATGCAAGTCCAAATCACTGAAGTCCCTTCTAGCTCTCAAGAGATGAAGAATATCTGCTGCTGCTTGGATAATTCAGTATCTCCACTAAGGGAGCAGGGATCCAGGGTTAAAGACAATATTAGGATTAGTAAAATTAAAATTAGTAAAATTGTGTGAATTACCTATGGAATCATTGGAAAGATAAAGTGATTGAAAGATTTGTAGAAGGATTTAGACTGTACAGGTCTGGGGGAGCAGTCATATACAAAGAATCCCTGAGGACACAGTGGAGAAACGCACAGAAGATTTAACCCTAGGCAGTTGTCCCTTTTAAAATACCAAGTGGTATCACAGACAGACTTAGGTAGAAGGAAAACAGCATTCCAGGAATGAAGACTTAAGAAGGTCCATTTTGTGTACTCAGAATCTCTTAAGAGATGTTCATAAGAGGTTGGGTTCCTTCCAAATAGGGAAGTAAAAGAAAGAACTCTCCACAGTACAGAAACAATGTCCCATTCAAACCAGAGAGAGAAGTACTGTTCAGTAAGAATGGTTCAATGTTATTTATGTAGCAAGGCATGAAACTACTGAGCTGGCAAGCAAGGCTAACTAGTCCAGCGTCAGAGGAACAGATGGTGGCCTCACAGGCACTACAAAAGTTGGAATTCTCTGAAGGCATTAGACAAATTGAGGTCCTTCTTGCATATTCAGCTGTCAAAAACTGAGATGGGGCATCTGGAAATCTTCTTACGTGCAGATCTCTGGGAACGACAAGGTCATTGTGGATAACAGTGACAAAAGTGTCTGTAAGCATAAAGTGTGAGATTCCTGAAATCCCTAACCTGCCCCTAAACTCTGTTCTTTGTGAACAGAACAAGCTTTCCCAATAGGCAAATTCAGAGAATGTCAGTATAAGAATTCCTGGTGCAGTCTCATTGTGAGTCCTGCTTATGAAGGGCACCTTCCAAGGACCCCTGCCCTAGTAACGTGAATATTGCAAATGGCTTCATGCTCTCATGTTCTTGAAGCCCTGAAGTATTACCAAGTAGTAACAGGGTGGGTGGGAATCTTCATGCACTGTAGATTATGAGCCTGGACTTAACAATTTGAATTTTTAACACCACATCTCTCAGTCTCTCTCAGATTTACATGCTATACTATCACTGAAAGAGAATGATGGAACACAGTTCAGGAGTACCTCAAAGCACTAACCCCAAGCATTATTTCCTGTGAAATTAGAAGCATATTTAAGTAGCAGGGGCAAAACTTTCAAGGAAGATATTTTTAATGCAATCAAATTTACCACCTTTAAATATTCTGGTATGAATTCCAGAAGGTATTATGCTCATTAAGAATCAGACCAGGAGGAAATTTCCTTGTATTCAACTTCAATAGAGTCTGAGAATCAAAAATGAATTGTATTATCCCTTTTTTTACTTATGGGCAGAAAGCTATACCATATAATTGCCCCATATCATTATATGTGATGAATCAGCTGTAGAACACAAAGCCCTGGCTGAGGCTTACCATGAAATTGGAATGAATTCATTATTATTTGTTTCAAATTCAAAGAGAAGAGGCAGTATGAAATAAATCACCAGAACACACCTGTCTGTGCCTGAATACCTCACTGTCCTCTCAGAATCAACACAAACACACTTTGGTTCAAATAAAAAGGAAGAAATCACTACCAGCAGCATTAAATATATTTTTTTTTAATTATCAAAGGAATGTGATGATTTTTTTACTTAATCTTTATTTTTCACAGGTCATTTTTTTATTTTTTGAGTTTTAGAATGTTCCCACAAAGTGGCTCACTTTTAGGCAATGAAAACATATTGAATTTTCCCACTGTAGAGCTTTGGCTTCTCTTTCTAGAATGTCTAGACATTCAGTTTGCAGCAAACATTTATGGCACCTATTTCTTCTTTGTATGTAGTGTGTAGTTGTCAAATTCTTAATTCCACTGAACTCCTCAGTTCTCAAGGAGACAGACTTTATCAAAACACACCTTCAGAATACATCTTCATTAAAAAGGTAGGTGAAGACCAGACTTTTCCAATTAGGAAAAAAATGAGACATTAATTTTTTTATGGCACTGCAAGTCGAGAATTTTATTTCAAAGTTAGGAAACTGTCTTTCTAATACCTAATTTACATGATTCAGTATGCTGCATGCCAGTTCACAGACTAACAAGCTCACAGTACTCTGGGATAAATTGCAAGGATGTGAAGCCAGTACACCTTCTATAAATAATAGTTAATTTGGGACACATCTGGGATGTCTGCCTAAGAAAAGATGAAGGAAAGACAGGTTAAAGTGACCCATTCAGATTAGATTTAATTCCAAACACTTCCATAAAATTAACTGGCTTTGGTTTTGAGAGCTGCCAACATCTGACCATGAGCCAGCAATGCATCTTGGAAGCAAAGTTAGCCAACAGCCTCCTGTGCTGTATGAGGAAATATTGCCAACAAGTCGATGGAGGAGATCCTTCCTCTCTGCTCTGCCCTGGTGATGCCACATATTGAGTCCTGGGTCCAGTTCCAGGCTTCCCAGTACAGGAGAAATAAAGAGAGTCCAGTGAAGGGCCACTAAGGTGATTAAAGGTCTGGAGCATCTCTCCTCTGAAAAAAAGCTGACACAGCCAGGACTTTTTAGACTGAAGAAGAGAAGACCCTTGGGTGTACCTAATTAATGCATACAGAAACCTGAAGGGAGAATGAAAAGAGGACAAAGACAGACTCTTCTTTGTGGTGCCCAGAGAAAGGACAAGAGGCAATGGGCACAAGCAAAAATACAGGAAAGTCCATTAAATATAAGGCAGAAAAAACAGTTTTTACACTGAAACAGGCTGCCCAAAGGAGTCATGGGGTCTTTGTTCTTGGAGATATTAAAAAATTGACTTGACACAGACCTGAGTAACCTGCTTTTGTTGACTCTGCTTTGAGCAGGATTTGAAGTAGACAAGCCTCTGAACGTCCCTGCCAGCATTGACCATTTTGCAATTCTATGAAATTAAACCTAAATCACAGAAGTCAGCTTCTTAATTATGAGGACCTCAGGTTAGGAAGACATTTTGGTCACTCCCTCTCTCTCTCTCTCTCTTTCTCTCTCTCTTTCTCTCTCTCTCTCTCTCTCTCTCTCTCTCTCTCTCTATATATATATATATATATATATATGTTTTACCAAATTATTTTCTTTTATACACAGATTTATTAACAAATAGAGGTTTTTCCATTGTGTTTAGCAATTGCTTCTTTTTCTTGGTATCTTTCCAATATTATTGCATGTTAGTTCTGTCTAGGGTAATACCCTCTTCAACCCTGAAGATTTCAATAGGTTGGGCCATGATCACCTGACACTACATTAAATGGGATCTACAGTGAGAAATCAGAAGTTTCACACAGCAGGGTGGAGACAGAAAGTAAGCTGCCTTTTATTAAGAAGATAATTTATCATTGATTCTTGGAAAATTCTTACCTTTTGCCTTACTATGTTTTACACTGAACTTTGCAATACTATAAAAGTATTGAGGGAACTGTGTATCAAAAGTATGATATATGAAAATTAATATGTCCTTAATGTCTTTCAGGTTATACTGAGAAAACTCAGAATATCCATTTTTTAAAACGTTAATGGAAATGCTATGGCAAGGAAGCACGACCTTAATTTTGATCTGAAAATGTCATATTAATAATGCATCTGCAGACCTCATCAGTTTCCTGGTCCTGATGGCCCTCTTTTAAACAATCACTCAGAGATAAAAACAGCAGTGAAGCCAGACAGGTGAACATTTTCCACCAAGAGGGTTTACAGTTGTCTTATATGGACTCTGAGACCACTGGGGATTCACATCTCCTGTATGTTAACATCAAGCCAGGTATTTGTCAGTAGAGTGCAAAAACTACACAATCTCTTCTGGATTTTTTAGATACTCACTTTCAGTGCTGTTGCCAAGAATTGTTTCTTGCAGAATAACACAAGTGAATGCTCCCTGAAAAAAGATACTCCTGCCCAGCAGAGACATATCGAGAGGAGCGAGCAAGCTGGGTTAATGCTATTGCCTATTGTACAGCTGAGCCCATTGTGTGAGGTTGCACTCTTGACCAGCCGTGTTCAAAGGTACATGTTGCCTGTCCAGGGATAACCTTATGATGTCCACCAGTTCAAGCAGAAAGTCTAAGTGAAAAAATGCTCATACAAGAGAAAGCAAATTACATTCCTTGAAAAATATAAAACTACAGAATAAAAATTTTAAAAGTGCAATATTTTATGGTCTCTTTAGGTTATGGTCTCTTTCTTCAACTGAGTAAATGTTAAAATTCAGTACAGTGTTGTCTGATTCTGCCACTCATCTGGGTTCTGTGTCATCACAAATATTGTGTCAGAAGATCTGATTTACTGTCAGAGTACATGTCTGGTGAATGTCAGGAGATAAGTTTGCATTTACTTACTGTTATATAAAAGTCTCTTACAAAATGCTATTCTACACACCGCATTTTATCAGGCAACAATTTACCTAAACTTCCTTTTATGAAGTAGAGAGAGCTGAAGAATAATGTGGTTTATCCAAAATAAATACCTTGAGATCTGGTTGGGGATTTTTCAGAAATTCTTAATTGGAAAAAAAATTTAGAATGATAGAAAAGTGTGTGAGGTAGTTAATTACACTAAGATCAAGTTACAGCTAAAAAAAAGTGACACATCATGCTGTCATATGTTCAAGTCATTTGTCTAATAATGTCTTTTATTCATAGGTTTTTAAAGGATATAGAAATTCAAATAATATTATTATATAACATGCATCCATGTACAGAGAAAAACAATGTAATATTGAAATGTAGTGCTGGCAAAACTGTCAAGGGGTAAATTTTGTGTCACAAAACCACATTATTATAATGCCAAAATATTTTGTGTTTCTCAGATTGTGACATCTGTTTAAGAAACAGCAAGATACAGTTGTTTCCTATGTCAGTTCATAGGATAGAGAGTATATTCAATGCAACAGAGGAAAGTAGGGAACTACCTTTTCAGTGATCTACATATTATGGCCATTCCATGTTTTATTTCTAAGAGTTTTAATACTTATTAGTGTTATAGTTGCATTCTTTTATTCTGACTCTGTAGATGAGTTGACACACAGCAAAAAGCTTGGTGGGGCTGTGACACAAGTTTTTACTCAAAAGGGCTAAATGGACAGAGTTGAGTAAATAAGAATTTCCAGTGCCCTGCTGTTCACACCAGGCTGTGCTGATGTCTTCCTAGGAGCAAAATGATCCTCTCCTGCTGCTCATAAAAATTTCTTGCCCAGCAGTGTGGAGAATTTCCTCATATAGAACAAAGTACTACAGAAAGTGTATTTAGGAAATGTTGAAAGGAGTTTGGTTGATTTTCCTCACCTGTAAACAACATTAGATATTCCACTGGTGGCTGGCTAATATATCATTTGTTACTTACTTTTCAGGTAGCTAGAAGAGGAACACTTGACTTCAATATTTATGATTCCCACTTTCTTGTTCTATTATTTTGTGATAAGACTCAACCCATGTTCTTCTTCTGTAATATATTTTGGGTAATTTGCACATGAAAGAGCTGTGAACTGTCCCATATTTGTTATGTAGCAAGGGTATGCAATGCAAGTGTATCATATATTTAATTATTTTTCAGAGATACAGAACTTCTTAAATAACTGTAAGTGTTCTGTCTATATCTTTGGACTTCTTGAATTCCATGTCGGTTTAGCCTAACTTTAAAGAGAGACAGAAATAGATCATAATAGTGGAAATAATACCCATTTATTAATTACAAAATTGAATCTCTGGTGATCTTCAAGTATTTTTATCTTTGCTTCAATGTCTTAATTCCATTCATTATTTCTTTAGAAAATGATAACACTGACATCATCGTCTCTCTGAATAACACCTATTAACACTGAATAGTCACCATTCAGACACCCGAGGGCATCACAGATCATATCTCCCATGGACATCCAGCCACTCTGCTGTGACATTCTTCAGTAACCTGTAGTCCTGCTGCATCCAAAGGAACATCTCATTTAAAACAAGATGTGGGGAATTTGAATACAAATGAAAGTCAGGTCTGAGCAGTATCTGTCCAAAACTGAGTAACAAAGAAGGAACTCTGTTGAAAATAATCCTCCCCTAGATTAAATCCTTTCACATTTGACCCAGATCTGCTCAATTTACAATTAGCTTAGTTTACAACATGAATTTGCAGACAGCTCTGTAGGTACACTAAAATGAAGAATAAAGGCAGAACAAGTGGCACAGAAAAGGAAGGCAGGAACCTTCTGATTGCCTTGGTGACTGAATATGGCATTTTCTACTACGACGGCCCAGGTTGTGCTCATCTTTGTCAGTGGTTCATAAACCTGGCTGTTTCATTCTCCACCCAAGATTCGGACTAGAGAGTTTGGTACACACACCAGGCATGCACCTGCATTCTCAGATTTTAGGAAGTATAGAATCTTTTGTCACATTTAAATCTTGTTAAAAAGTGAACATTTCCAGTCTCTGTCTGGTCAGGACATTGTGTAACTGTGATGTGAAGTCTACATCTATACTAGAAAATAATATTGGCTGGGAAACATTTTGTAGTCCTTAGGCAAAATAACAGTGCATCATGCATCCACATAGCTAAACTCCCTTAGACTCTAAAACACTGTGGTTACACCCATATTGCACACACATGGAAGTACTGTGGGAAATTGTAATTTCCTTGGAATTTTCTAGGGAGTGATTGCTAGCTCAGGCAACGCCAATAGCAAGGACTGGGCTAACAGTTTAGCAGCTAGGACTATTATGAAGCAATGTTTGAGCCTATGGTCTCACTGTTTATTTTAAAATTGTAGATCATAGAATCATAGAATCATAGAATCGATTGGGTTGGAAAAGACTTCAGAGATCATAGAGTCCAACCCTTCATCCAACTCCCGTCTGTTTACTAGATCATGGCACTCAGTGCCACATCCAATCTCAGTTTAAAA
>JAWWEU010000111.1:103879248-103902878 GCA_035583155.1 Acropternis orthonyx
CCCCCCCCCCCCCCCCCCCCCCCCCCCCCCCCCCCCCCCCCCCCCCCCCCCCCCCCCCCCCCCCCCCCCCCAAAGATGAAAACATTATTTTTATTGAGGACAAAGAAAGGAGAAATATCTTACTCTTTCACCAAGTTTTGTAGATTTCATCCCCCTTGGAGGATATTTATAAGAATGATAAATCACTTTTTTCCCCAGAAAAGCAAATCCTTCTGTAAATTTCAAGTTCTTTTTTCCAAATGAAGGTGCTGGATATTCTTTAAAAATGTTTGCAATAATTTTTGTGACAGATGAAAATAATATTTCTCTATGTCCTGTTGTTAAGAAATGGAAAAATTGATTTAGTCAAAGCAAACAAGCAGGAAATCAACATTTTGCATTTGTTTGGCAAGTAAATTTTTACCCCCTGTGGTTATGCTCTGTCAAAATTACAGGCCTTTGAAAACAAGGTGTTATAATAGAAAATGTCAGTAAACCTAAATAATAGATCGACTTAATAACTCTGGATATAACACAGAAGATTGCAAAAGAAAGAAAAGAGAAAAAGAAAGAAAAACAAGATGTTAAAAATAATTCAACTTACAGATCTGAGAAACTGTTTGAAATTCACAAAGGATCTGTTTAGCCTCTGGGCAAAAACTACCACCAGAAAAAAAAAATATTGCTCTTTCATCTCTGTAACACTATGAACTAAATTTTTAGCAAAAGCTTAGACTAACAGAAATGGATGGCTCTCAAGGGGATGTGAAATGTGCTTTCAAGATTCTTATTTTTCAGAGGAGGGGCTAAACAGCAGAAGAGATCCACAAAAACTTTAAGATGTTTTACCTTGGTACCTATAACAATATTCAGTGTTTCCCAAACACTTTCCATATTCTCTTTGCTCTATAATACAACTAATATCCAAGACATATTAGCAATGTCTGGAATATGGTAAGCCATGGAATCTGAAATATGTCCTTTTTGGAGAGGTAGAGAGAGCCTTCACCTGGGACAAAAGAATATTAAATCATTTTGGAAATTATGTACTATTACCCTTTCAAGCCATCATTTCAGCTGACCTGTAGGCCTTAGTCTCTGAAATTCTTAATCTGGAATAATATAATATTTTTGTGAAAAAATAACTTGCAGATTTTTTTGGAGGCTGAACTTTGTTACTTACTGTTAACTGAAGACACTGTTAGAAGGTATCAACAACTCCTTGCTTAGGAAACCAAAATTCAGATCAAGGGACTAAATATGTACACTTTGACTAAGAGACTTCCACAATCATAACATGTGTCATAAATGCACAACTATTTCATACAGTCTAGGAAGGTACAATTAATGGTAATCAGAGGTCTGAGGACAAGGAAAAATTAGACAAGTTAGCAAGTAATATCCAGCAAGTTGTTGATCAGAAATTGAGAGTAATCCTATCCCCAGTTCCTTTATTCATAAAATTTAAAAAGTATCGTTCAAAATTGGTTGCATGGGCCTCATGAGGTCTGCATGGACCATTGTTTGATGTTTGGTATTGTTTGATAAATATGATATCCCAGGCAGTAAAGGGTCAAATACAAACCATTGCCCCTCTGGATGAATAACTGTCTAAAAGGTGCAAAAGGTAAACCCTTGGGAAGCCCTGTGAAACTGGAAACACAAATTAACTTAAAGGAAGTTAAATAAGTGGATTAAAACTCTTGCAGTGTTGTCATGAAAAGATAGATAGTAGACAAAACAGGGATATGAAAGCAAAGGAGATAATAATGAAAGAAAGGAAATTAAGAAAATGAATGGAGGTGGATGTAAAATTAGACAATTTCATTTTGGGAAAAAACTACATAAATAAAACAAAAAAGTGTTCTGGGATTTCTGATGCCTTAAACAAGTATGAAATGTCATCCAATTAATCTAATGATATTGCACAGTCAATTTGCTGGTGTAGACATCAATGCAGATTTTGATAGCAGGAATCATGACTGACTGCTCAAGGACAGCAAATACAACACAAAGCCTATCTCTTTTCCAGTTTATGAATTTACAAGATGCTGAGCATGAAAGGTGAGAAGATAAATGAAACACAGCATATTTTAATATGCAACATCTCCCCCCTCCAAAGTAGGAGAGCAATTAGATTAAAAACAAAAATAACAAAAACAACAAATGCAAGATGTAGTGAAGTAAGCATAACAGCAGTGCTGGTTTGTAATGGCATTTCTGCCATCACTTACCACACAAAAATATATTTGTACACCTCTGCCGCAGCATTGCACCTCAGATCAGTTCCTTCAATGTGTTTATAATCACTGAGGGTGAGCAGAGGGGAAGAGTGGAAAATTTAAACAAAAGTGACAATCTGAAAAACCTCCTTTGTTCCTAGTCAGTACACAGTGAAAAAAAAAGAGAAAAGAAACAATATAGAGAGAAAATAAGACATAAGGAAAATAATAATCTTCTTACAATCATTGTATCACAAGCAACCCCACAACCCTGATTGGCTTTTCCAACATCAGGACAACAGGAGACATATCACCCAAAAATATCAGCTAAGAATTTCAGTCATCATGATGAAGCTCTACAGAGTTGCTAACCCAAGTTTCAACAATAAAGCAGCCACAAGTCCTGTATATGAAAAAATATGTCCCGTTACCTCACTCACTGATTCATCACATGAACCCGGATACAGAATTAAGTGAAGTTATTTTCACTATTCTCAAACATAGTTTGTCACAAATGAAACCCATCTAATCCTCTCCTTTCCCACGTCTGTTCACTCAAAGCTCTGTAGAGGTAACAGTTTGTATTATGACTACATGGGTCTGTTTTATTGAAAGCTTTTACTTGTTAGTACAGTGTGCATACAAGTGTATTAAAAAAAAATCATTTTTAGAAAATAACATCTTTTGTGTCAGATACTCATACCTTCACAATCTGTCAAATTTACTCTTACTTCTCTTTGAAATAAAAAAAAAAATCCCAACAACTGTTTGGTAATCTTGATTTTATTTTCTAACTGTAAATTGCAGAGTGGTTTGTGAGGACAGGTATACTAACTTACCAATAGAACATTTAATACAAAGTAATGATTAGCAACTAGAGATTAAGGAGAAGAAAAAAGGAAAATAAATAAATAAATGAAGAGTAAAGTTCAAACAAAAGAATAGATGGGGAACATACTGTCTTTGGAAGTACCTCCATGGTATTTTGTTATAAGTGGCTTAGCTGAATGGTTCAAACTGATTTTTAAGTGAGTGAAATTGTCAGAATAATTCCCACATGTAATGACTTGGTTACAGACTAAAGGATAAAGACTGACAAGATCCAGGTGAATGGCAATCGTTTAACTGTCTGCTAAAATGAAACTTTTTTTCTCCCTCTTATAAAAGCAGCTAGATAGCTGAAACATTAATCAATTTTATTTTATGGACAAGGTGCTCAATCTCTCCTCAAAACACCTAAGTGGCTATTGACTCCCTGTTTCCCATGTTTACATTGTTAATTAAGAACCTCCACAGTGATGTAAGTCAGTACCCAGGCAATGGTAAAGATTGTTGTCAACAGCCACATGATTAAGCCAACCTATAAAGAGCTCATTCCTCCCTTATTTTCATATCAAAATTTAATATAACAGTGCAAAATTTGTATACACTTGTCTCACTTTCAGCTGGGATAGAGTTGATTCTTTTCCTAATAACTGGTAGAGAGCTGTGGTTTGGATTCAGTTCAGTATTGATAACACACTGATGACTTGGTTGTTGCTGAGCAGTGCTTTTCCTAAGTCAAGGACTTTTCAGTGTCTCATGCTCTGTCAGTGAGGAGGTGCACAAGGAGCCGTGAGGAAGCATGGCCAGGACAACTGACCTGAACTGGCCAAAGGGATATTCCATACCACAGAATGTCATGCCCAGTACATAAATGGGGGAGTGTTGGCCAGGAGGGGCTGGTGGCTGCTCAGGGATGAGCTCAGCATTCATCTGCAGCTGGTGAGCAATTGTATAATGCATTACTTCTGTCAGTTTTACTTCTCAATCTCAGTCTCTCACTTTTTAATTATCATTATTGTCATGATTATTATTTTTATTTTGTTTAAATTATTATACTGTTCTTACTCCAACTCATGAGGTTTACTTTTATCCCCTCAATTCTTCTGCCTAACAGGGCAGGTGAGGGTTGTGAGTGAGTGGCTGTATGGAACTTTGTTGCTGTCTGGGGTTAGACCATGAGAGCTGTTGACAGTAGAGAACATAAGACAGCTACACTTTTCCGTTCCCCTTTGTATCTGTCAGTTCATCCCAGATGTGAGGGGCCAAATTATAACCAAGTGTTTCAGATGAGTGAAACAGTCTCATAAACTTTTTTATACTGTGCCTTATTACCCTTTGGAGTGAGAAGCTGTCATTTATCTCTCTCATTGGTAACTGATAAATTGATAATGTAAGTGAATGCACCCAACTCAAGTCACCACAGTGAAGTCTGTTCATTTAGAAATAACATGCAGTACCAGGTTGTACAGTGCCCTCATAGAGTCTTGGAAAGTTGTGAGCAGGTGAAAAGTTAAGTTATTGACTGCATCTTGGAATTAATTTAGTTTTCCCGGGCAGAAACTTTACAGTAGTGATAACTTTCAGAGTCTCGTGTGGCCAAAGAAAAGCAGGCACTTCCTGTGAAGACTGTGCTGTGGGTTCTGCCTTTGCCAGTCTGCCATTTCCAGAGTCAGAGGCAGAGCATGTGCCAGGAAAAGGCAGAAGGAGTGTCATGATTTCCTTGCATATCAACAGGTAGATTTCCCCTGGCATACTTGAGGCAGTAGGTTGTAATATGTCTCTAAAGAGAAAACAGTTCTGATGTATGAAGTCTGTCTGTGTGAGAAGCAGAAACATGCATATGAATTAATGAAAGACACTGAACCTGTAAAACAAATTTTATACTGGTGGTGAAACTGCTTACCTGCCATGACAGATGCTGGAACCATCATGAAATGGGGACTCAGTCAGTCCTGACCTCACTCCCTGATTCAGCTGCCCTTGCTGCATAACCAGGGTACATCACTTCTACAGTCACATATGCATTCTTAGAGAAGTTGGTGCCAATATTTACTATACTTTCTGTGATTTTTAATTCTGTCCTTATCTGAAAAGGATCATTCTTGTTCATATTGAATTAGAATTTATTGAATTAACTTAGTAATTTCTCTCAGGTTCTTCAGAAATACACAGAGCAGAGTGTTTGAAACTTGAACATTTAATAAAGCTTTACATTCTAGAAAGTAATTTATTAAGCAAGAAAATGAGTTCTAAAGTTAAAGGGAAATTACAGCTTGGATAAAATAATAAACACTCAAGGTGCAGTGTCTAAATAATGGTAGTAAGGCAACTTTTTTTTTCTTTTTTGAATCAATCTGATGTAAGTTATGTGTCAGAGCACAGAACGAGGGAACTGTAACTCAGACTGGGTTTGTTTCTTGTAGGAGTGAATTACAGCTATGTGATTCTCTTAAACAAGAACAAAAAATGCTTTCTGCTGGGCTTTGACCTCATCTCATGCAACTCTCTACAGAAACTGGAGGAAAAGGTGTGAGTGTCATATATTTTTCATATGCATAGTCACTTTAATGATTTCCAGTGTTTAATGCTTGCTTTCACCATGGTTGGGTTTTGTTCTTATATTCTTGGAAATGGAGAAATGAATGAAAGTAAGGGGTTTCAATTCTGACATCAGCCACGGGAAGCTAGGCACCAAATAAAATTTTCAAATAGCCCAAGTTCACTGCTAGAGCTGGATATTTTGTTTCCAAATGCCCCTTTCTTTCTCTTAACAGCCATTCCTACAACCTGCTCATTTCACTGCAGTGAATTAATAGCTTCCTTTCCTAGAGCAGCAGCAATGATGACAAATTTGGCCAGTCAAATTTCCCATAATAGACCAACCCCTCTCATCACCTCTGGTTATGGTCCAGGCCAGGGAAGCTGCACCATGTGCAATAAAGAACCAGAAATCAGAGTGCCTTTCTGGACCAGTGCTTCCTACTTTGCAAAATTGCCTTGTACTGCAATATCTTGAAAACCAGACAGCAACATTTTATATCAGTTCCTGAAATATAGTTTATTTCTGTTGGCATTAATTAGTTTTAAAATTGAATAGGTGATGTATGTTAAAGAAGGTACTAAATCAAAGAATATATAGCTCAATAAATATTTACCATTAAAAGCAGTCTTTGTTCCACATCACTTCCAAAGTTCCTCTAATCAGCCTCTGATTTATAAGTCAAGAAGGAAAAAAAATGCACCTTGTCAGCTCTTAGTGCAGCAAGAATGTCCCTGATGAGAATGTAGAGTGCCTGTCTAAAATTATTCTTGACTTATAAACCAAATGAAAGTACTTTATAGGCACTTCTTTTATTCCACTACAAGCTTATTTCAGGTCACCTTACACAATATCTTTCAGGTCTGATGAGGGTATCACACTGCTTTTCATACTTGAATAACTTCACTGAATTCAGGGAGTCCTTTCTGATTTACACCCATGTAACCAAGCATGAGATCAGGCAGTTGTTCTTTCCCAAGAGAGTAGAATTAACATTCCAATTTCAGGGAAAGTCTATTGCAAGGCAAGTAAAGACCTTGCAATGTCTTGATGTTAATGTGCTGTATCCCCTCCATGCTAATCATACCAGAGCAGAGTCTCAGCTGCTGCAAACAATTGTAGCTTCAAGATTTCACCTGAGTTACAACCTTCTGAAAATCCACCTAATAATTCTGTAGTGCAGTATGCAGCACACCAGAAGGTGTACAATCAATTCTTTATGTAATTAAATGGGGGGAAATACATTAATTGTGCATTATGGCTGTGGTGTTATGCACACAAAAGACAACATATTTAAAATTATAGTCCCCCAAGCAATTTTAACTCAGCAGCTTTGTATAAATATATTAAAGCATTAAAGCAAATATCATGTGCTGGAAACCAGATGTAACATATGTGTCAAGGGATTGAGGTATCAGCACAGTGGGAACTGTAACTATTAATTTTCTGATTTTGGTGAAAATAAAGGCTAACCTTTGACATTATTTATTTATTTGTTTATTTATTTATTTATTTATTTATAATTTTACCTTTTTAGTTTTAATACAATTATTTCTACTTTACTAGGGGACAAGTTATACACTATCAACATGGGTGACCATTCACAAATCAGCAAGATGTCAAATACTGGAAGACAGTTATAGGTGGAAAAGACAAAGCCATATGGACCTTTTCCAGCCAAGGTCTTACCAGCAGCAAAATTTAATTCTTAAAGAGCAGTATTAAACATATGCTTTCTAAACCCTTATTAGACTGTAGACAGACAGGGGAAATTCTCTGCCAAACTGAAAGCAATCAGAATTTAGTCTTTACAGCTTTCAGAAAATATTTGTAGTCCACAATAGATTATGCTAATTCACTAAGTTCCATTTCCACTGAAGAATGTATGAAAATATTTATGATTTAACAGGACATAAAGTTTTGTCGTTGCCATTTATGTTGAAGAAAAAAACAATAAAATGTTCTTTTTTTATTGCAATAAACATGAAAACTTAGAAAGAATGATTTATGGTTTGCTTGCAGAATAAACTCTCACAAAATCAGAACTCTATAACCTTTCAGATATCTTTTATCCAAAGTAGCCTTAAGCAAAGATAAACAAACTCTTGTAAGTTAAAAAAAGAATTAGTTCAGTTCAGTCAAGTGATGGATGATACAGGGCTACAGGGGAGCTAATTATTAACTATAACATTAAACAAGTAGTTAACAAAGATTAATCTTCAAGTCAGCTTGCAACAAGCACAGATAGCTCATTAGATTACTGTATGTTTGGGGTTTTTTTCCAGAATAATAGGACTAATGCACAATTCTCATTAGTGAGGATGTTATTTCCTCTCTGCATGAAAACTTTGGCTTTTTTTTTATTCTGAACATCATGTTTGATATCACAAAAAGGACCATGAGCAGATGAATCTTAATTGGAGAAGAGGCTAACATTTAAACAGGAATTCCTAATTACTTTTCTTTTTTTAAGGTTAACCTTTTCTATGTTGCTCTGAAAGACTGTAATTTATGATCAGAATCATAATTTCTTCATGTTGATGAGATATTGATTTGGTGTTTATTTGACATAATTTGTGTTTAAATGTTAAACATGGAAATTCACGTATTACCACAGAATCTTTCAACACACCACTGAAATGTATGCTTTGCACCTGGAACAAAATATAGCTCTGAAAATGCCTTGTTTTCTGAAGTGCTGCACTTGGTTTTAATTTAAAAATTATTTAAAAATAACATTCCAGTACTACTTTTACAAAATATTAAATGTGTAAAGGAAGAACTCTAGGAAAATCATCTAGATAGGGAACTATTCTCAAACAAAAATGTACTTTTTTTTTAAAGAGAAATAATTGCAACACTATAATTCCATTAGCAGGAAAGAGCAGTTGTAACTATTTTCCCCTGTCTAAAAATGCAAATATAATACGTAGAATGGCCTATTTCTATGACACCGAGCTATTTCTTGATGTTCACAGGAGCCATTTTCAGCAGTATCTTTCTGTCATGATGATGCATTACACTGCATTTAACCAGTATCCCAGATCCTTACCCATACTATCTGTGACAACTAAGTCATGCCTGAATTCCAAAACTCTAGGAAACAGCTCCCATTAGACTACTCTTTATTGAATAGGTTCTAATTACCTATATTTTTAGATAAAATAATGCTATTTACAAAAATAATTTCTCTTCTGAGCTGTGACCTGCATAATTCAGTTTATTTCTTGGTTATATGGACCATTTCCAATTATGCTTCAGGTTATTCTTGGAAGTGTCTGTCACCAAAGATTCTCCTGATTTCAGTCTTAACCTCTAGGTCAAGCTGAGAAATATTTCAATCGAGAAGAAGAAGCAGCCTGAATAAATCATGTGCATGTCAGTATGTCTGCTGTGTGCAGCACATGGCACAGCCAAAATCTCACAAAGGCCTACATTCTGCTTCTGTGTCTGAAGCAAGTCATCTAGGCAAGCACCAATTTCATCACATTTCTGAAACAAAAGTAACACGGCATTTTTCAAGGTAAATCTGTATCCACAACAATACTTAATGTCTCATATTGTAACAGAACAAAATCCATTAAATTAGATTATGCCATTTTACAGAGATAATGTTTCCTACTCCCCTTTACCCTACAACCAGTGCATTTTCAATCTTGCATGTCAGCAAAGAGTTCTTTGGGCCTGACTCAGAGAATCCAGGAAACTGCATCAGTCACCTGTAGGGCATCAGAGAGCATGACGTTTGTAGAAGAAAAAGCAAAGGCCCCTTAGCCAAGTGTTCTGTGGCCACCAGACAAGGCCAAGGAAAGCAAACCTGTCTCCAGCACTAACAGCTCATAAGCCTCTCAAATCTGAATTTAACTTTTACAACACATCATTTTATGTTTTTCTCTTCTTTGAACCTCAGTTAGTTTTTACCATCCAGAATATCCTCTGACAAGCATCTCATCTTAACCACACATTGTGCAAACGAATTATCTCTTTTGTTTGCTTCAGATGAGATAATTGTTGATCCCCATTCATCTTCCCCATGACATTCACAATTCTATAGATTTCTGCAGTACATCCCTCCAGTTCAGTCTTCTCTTTTCTTTTCTTCATAAGGAAGGTTCATACTATACCTTTGATTTCCTTGATAATTTTGTCTGTACACTTTCCAATTCTACTTTTTTGAATGAAGCATCCAAACAGCACGTACCGTTCAGGATGTGCACCACTAGTGCATTTTTTTTTCTTTTTTTTATTTGTTTTTTTTTTTTTTTTTTTTTTTTTTGCCTCAATGCTTGGTGGGGGTTTTTTAATTACTGGGAATTGAACTGACAATTTAGTAATGCAAAACTAGAATCTCATTCCTATATTGTAGTACTTGGAAAAGGATGTTCAATTCAAAGCTCACCTCTATGAAAATAGGTTGTTTCCCAAAGCCTCACTTTCTAACACATTTAGCTAATATTTTATCACTCACTCAGCATCAGGAGGTCCTTCTCCAGTTCTTCACTGTCAGCTTCTGTGTTTCTAAACAACTTGACAATCAGTATAACTGTCTATCAACACCTAGTATTGTGAACATATCAGAGATCGCCATAAAATGCAAAAGTGCCTTCACAGTAGAGGCTGCATATTCACATGGTTTGTTTCCTATCTTACAAATGTTATTCATGGAAATACCATTTCCTTTCTCACAGAATCTTTATTAAGAGACTTTGGTAATGGTGTTGCCTTGTAGAAAACTGGGTAAGTAATCTTAATTATGCCTATTCATTCATTCAAAGAAGTCCATATACTTGTAACAGATGACTTCCCATTATAAAACTGGTATTAACCCGTTTCCTTTATCCATGTGCCCTATAACACTGTTGTGGCTAATTGATCTGATATAGATTACTTTGTCTACAGTAGTTTGAATTTTCCCAGGTAACACTTTTGGAAATTGGCATCAAGTCTGTCACTTCCTGAATCACTCGCACTAAGTCAAATTCAAGCAAGAGTTTACATACCATGATATGTAATTCATCTACTTCATATTTCAGTTTCATTACACATCTTTAGATCTTCCTAGCTGTAATTGTTTATTGGTTTCATTTGTTGTAAAATGGCTTTTACTGACACTTCAATGTCTTCAAATTCACTTTGCATGAGAACCAGGTTCACCATATGCTGTTACCCCCCTCCTGCCCATTGAATGAAGGAGCAAAACTTAGTTTTTCTGCCAAGGATTCAGCTTTTCAAAGAGCACGTTATATACATTGCTCTTTTTTGGCCCTAAAAGCCCTCTGGCTTTCCCTTATCCAAATGTGTTTGAATTTTACATTTTCTTTGTTAGTTGTAAGCCTTCTACATTATTTTCTACAAAATTCTTTGGATTGCTTTGAAACTGTTTTTGTTTATTTTAATATGTTGTATTTTTTATTTTAGTTTCCTTATTGAATACAGCTCCAACTTTCTTAAGGATGCTTTTTAGCTTTAGAAATCTCTCTTACATTAATGTTAGACCATGACAGGTCTTGTTTCATGGGTTTTTTCCTAGGGCTTAATGCCACCATTTAATTGTGGGGGCAATTGGGAAATACTTTTTCCTTCATTTTTTTTTCTAAGAAATTCCTGTTATTTGCTATTATTTATATTGATTCTCAGTCTGTTCTAAAATATTGATATCATATTATTATTATGGCACAGAAGTCTACACATTACGTACAAATACATACCCTCCTAGCTGTTCTTTCTATTTCTTATTTAACATCATTTTCTAATTTAGGCAGATGGCCTTCTTAAAACTAAGCATTATCAGATTAAGTGGTTAGTGTCTGCTCCTCTTTCTGGAATGCATGTACATATGTGTACGTATTCACTGATGTAGTGTTTTGGTAATAGACACTTTTGTAACCAAAACATACATACTGCTCAAAACAAGTTCTCCCTTTGTGGGATACTGAGTTGTTCCATTATCTGCTCATTTACAAAGTTTAAAAATTTGGGCTCAGTAATTTGACATTTATCCATGGTATATGGTGGCCTTAAGTATCATCCTGGGAACATTTCAGTAATCCCTGCCTGGACAGTATTTCATCTGCTTCAGTTCTTCCAGCAGAATCAATCTGCTTTCCTTCCCTCTGTGACTAGTAGTCACATGAATCATGACCAACAATCATGAACTTAGCCAAAATCAAGCTGATGTCATAACATATTCCTTCCCCTCTGTAGCACTGGGCCTGTTGTCCCAGAGGTGGAAATCATCAGTGATACCTTGAAGGTATCTTTGATCAAACTTGCTGCTACTCAGAGGTCCCACAGTTTTACTACTACAGGTTTCAGGGTTCAGCTTTAGCTACTGCCTCCATCAAGGCACTACTTCATCACTGAGCACTTGGAGCACTTATCTTCCATGGGCTGACATATACCTTGCCCTTGCCACCTGACATACAGGGGAATCTCTGCTGGAAAAGAATTGAATGCTCAGCATCGACTATGGCACTGCATGAGGTCTGAGATGTGGAAAAACCACCAAAGTGTTGAACCTAGAACCTGTGCTCTGATATTGACTATGTCTAACATGCACTTTAAGTATTATCTTGGATCTTTTCTCATGTAAAAACTTATTTTATGCCCTATTTATTAGAAGCATGTTCAGACTAAGACATAGACTCAATACAGTTTTGGAGACAAAATTTAATTCGTGCTGCATTTGTGCATTTCGTCATAATAAGGCATAGTGTGTCTCTATTTCATATGCCATCTGTCTTTGGAAGCATTAAGCATATCCAGATGGACTTTCCTAGAAGGATACTGCTATCGATTGTCATAAGAACAAAAGGGAATTGTAGAAAAACTGCACTAAAGAGCTTCTAAATACAGTATAGAAATAAGTATACTGACCCCTTGAGGTGATTCCTAATTCATGTTTAAGAAGAATAGAATATTATGAATCATTTCTGAGACTGGATCAGGTTTCAGAAAGGCTGAGTTTCAGGAAATGCAAACAAGTAATTTCTGTTTCAATTTCCACCCCAGCTGAGCTCGTCACAGATAAAATTAACTTGAGATGATGCATTTTGACTGCAGATCAGAGTCCCTCACAGTTCCAAACTTTCAACTCAAAATTTGTGTTCAAATATTTATGGAGATTTTAACATCAATTTTCTGTTTTCTCTTATACAGTAGCTTCCATGTCTCCATGACTTTTTAAAGACAGACTTAGAAAGCCTCCATATACTGGCATTTTAACTAGAGCTTGCCAAAGAGTGAATTGACCTTCTCTTGTTCTTTTTGAAAGCATTGATATCCTTAAATGAGATAAAAAAACACAGGAGTTTAAATTTTTCAATGAAAGACAAATTATGAAAAATTCCATATTTGGAGACTGATACGGGGGGGTTTTTTGTGGTTTTTTTTTGGTCCTCTTCAGCTGCCCAGTCCACAAGGAACCATCTGCCTGGAAAATCAGCCTGCATAAGGGAGCATCCACCTGCGGAGTTAGTCATCTTACTACAGCTATAGTAAAGGCTATAGGGTCTGGGAGCTGAGCAACTGTGGGAGGCAACATCTCAGAGTACAAAACTTTTGTCAGACAGAATATTATCATGAAACATTTAGATTCTAAGATATCAAGTGAGTTTTGTGGGTTTGATTTTTATACAATATGCTTTTCAAGAGCAGCATTTTAAACACATCTTATGAAGATGAATGGTATTTGATAGCAGTCTGTTTTGGTTTTTTCCAAATAGAGCGGGTGGGTTTTTTTCCAAATATGTTACAGTCACTATTTGTTAAAGCTTTCACCTCAGCTGTTTCTTTTTCATTATTTTCTATGAATTGAAAGAGAATAGGCTGAGGGCAATTTCTTAACTTGTACACACTAAAAATAATTTTTCTAAGAATTAGAGGTTTAAAATCATTAGGAAACTACTTTTCCTGACTTTTATTGTGATATTTGATTGATTTGTGTGTATGCCATTGAAATAATTCATTATTACTGCTCTATTAGTTTTAAATCTTTTAAATGTCTCACAAGACACTATTGTCCATTTGCTCTGATGGTGAGGTCAGCAGTACAAATCTATCACATTTCCTATGCTCTCCTGAAGGTTTAGTTCCACATGTCCATCTTTATCAGCCATATGGTTTCCCTAAGGAATAGTTTACTGCTAGATCACAATGTATGATTGGTTCTTTTCTTTCAGCTGTATTTTGGTAACATATATTTCACACAGTCAAGTTTTCTCATTTGGCCAGCCTTCCTTATAAAAATTTCCCTTTGATGTTCATACATGCAACACATGCTGCACTAAATTTAGCTCCCATTGCTCACACTCACTCATCTGGCAGTTTAACTCTTTCACTAGTTTTACATGAACACACTATATCTTATTGCTTTTTTGCTTTCTGCTTTGGAAATAAAAGTGGATGCTCTATATCCTGATTAATGGTATTCAGAATGGAATTAATCAATGTCAGAAACTCTTGAAGATCTCCTTTATAGTTCTTTTCCAAGGTAGAAGCACTACAGAATTTAGCAGACCATGAGCTAATGTTTAAAACAGCAACCATATACCTAAATAACAGATTAGTTTGCTTCACTTAGCTCAGAACAGTATTTTTGCTCCCCAGTGTTCATTTCCAGGCCTATCAGGAACCATGACATTTTTAAGGAAATTAATGCTCTAAAACTCAAAAAAAATCAACTTCAATTTCTAATTAGGTCCATGTAAGTCTGTAATTACCACTACGAAAAAAAAAGTAAAAAAGGAAATAACCTTCTGGTAGATTCAAAACACATCATAGAACATTTAAAAGCAAGGACTTTTCAACACCCACTGTACAATGCCAAGTAGTATTATGCCTAATTATGTTCCTAAAAACTTGCTGATCATACCTCTACAGAGTCTGATTCCCTTTTTACCTCTGTGCTGATTACACGTTTATTTCTATTCATTTTCTGTTTTTTAAAAGCTAAAAACTATTATCACCTTCTGCATTTAGTGTTCTCATTTAACTTTACAAATATTGCTTTATTCTGGTATCTGGCTTATTTTCTTCATTCCCTTTTACCTTCTGTGAATGCAGTTTGTGGGGTTTTCACTGCTCTAACAAAGCTCCCCATTCAATTCTTTTTATTTCTCTTGCTCAGCAACACCTACTTCTTTCTATGATATTTTAGCTTTCAGAAAAACAGCAGATTGACAGCTTTGGAAGTCCCATTTTTATGCTTATAGGATTTGAGCAAGCTGGAGCAGTAAAAGGTTTTATCAAGGTATCCCAACTTCCTTGGAAAGGCCACTGATAAGATACTTAGTCCAAGTACTCTTTTCTAAGTCTTCTCAGGGTGTTGCTAGTTGTAAAGGGATTTTGTATTTTAAATGGATCACTGTCTACTGAACTTAGATAAATTGGCAATTTCTGCCTTAGGAACACAGAAGTTCTCTCTTAGGCCAGAAAACATCTATCAATTGCCTGGTTACAACTCCTGCATTCCATTATCAATCCCCACAGTACCTGTTCACCCTCTTCAACAAGAATAAAAAACTTCACAGTATGTTCCAATGCAACTCTTGTGAGGTGAGGAAGTGTTTCCATTGCCATTTAACAGACAAGTAAATCACGTAAAAGAGATTAAAAGTGAAATTTCATATAGTATTTAGGCACGAGCATTTATACAGCTAAATACATTTCTTGATGATCTGGGTTTAAATGAGTTGCTCAAGTCCACACAGAATGGCTATCAAACAGAACAATGTGCTTAAGCCAACTATACCCACTACTTTTCCAAATCCTAAATGACTAAAGCTTTTTCCATTTTACTTTTTCATGTGGGTCCAAGCCACTGGGATAATTTTTGTACTCTGAAGTGAAAACATTGTTAGAAATTATCTCTGAAGTACTTTTCTAAAATCACTGTTTTATTTGAACTAGAAAAATTTGAAATATTTGGTCAGCTGCATTAAAGTTGTCACAGTTTATGACATTTTTAATTACCGCAGTTTCCCTCATAGCAAAAGAGTTATTGTCATCAATTTTTATCTTGAAAGATGTAGCATTCATGTAGATCTTAACACTAGCTCCTTGATACTCCGTGTTCTGTGGCTTAACATGGAGATTGGTGTTTAAAAAATGTTAAAGAAACCTGCAGTCCATTTGCAATGAGAATTTGATCATACCCATTTAACATCATGTTGTCAAAGCATGGCTCGTTCAGATACAAAGAAACTCTCAACTTTTGTGATGACTGGATTAGTGTATCCGTATCTTGGGCATTTAAGAAGGACAAAAAGGATGTGAGCTTGGTGGTCACAGATGAAACAATGGAAAGTGCACTTTGTATGACAAAACCCATGAAAAAAATAGCAATGCTTCTCTAGATGAATCACATTGTCATTTAAGATACAGAATTGCATGGTTAAGCCATTTTTAAATTACAACCTTTGTATTTAGGACTTGTTCAGTTTCTCAACCAGTGACCAATTTTTTTAAGAGCACCAAGAAACAACCTTCTTATAGGAACCAATAACCCTTGGTTAAATTAAATGAGAGGTAGTCACCCACTTCAGCTGCTACTAATTAACAGATCACCTTTTAATTTTGGAAGATAAGTCTTGTCGTTGATGTGCTGTGCATCAAATGAACAGTAGAAGTCCTAAGACTGATGTTGGTGTATAAAATGTTTCTTTCTTAGTTAATAATAAAAGTCTTTTGATTGCTTTATCTGTTAAAGTATTTAAGTTACATGAAAGCTGAAAATTTCATATGGTACACTTGTAACAGAGGAGGTGAAACCAAGTCTAGCTATCCACATCTTTACTGTCCCATTGATGCAACACCCAAAGGCTCGTAATCATCATCCTTTCATTGTGAATATCACTAACTCTGGAGCACAAAGTACAATGTACAACTTTCAGGCATGCTATGGGAACTAAGCCTCTATGAGCACCCTTGCCATTTCTGAGTCAAAATTCAAGACAGACTATACTGTAGATTAAGTATGAACTGTTTCCCATGGTGGGGTTAATATTTGTCTTCTAAGTTGACTGTCCATTTAAAAAAGACAAGTTTCAAAATCATGTAGTGCAACTTTGGATTACATTAATTTCAACTAAAATTAATTGTTTGCTATATCTAAATTTGAACTGCTTGTCTACATTCCCTTTACACTCAGTGGAAAGCAGCATGTTTATTCACAATTTATGTGCTGTGTTTTAAATTTCTGTTTGAGAACGAGGTGAATGTTGGAATTTAAATTTGTTTGTCCATATTTGTTGAGGTTGATCCTCTTCTTTACGTATAAAAAACCCTGGTTGATTCCAGACAAAGGCATGGTAAACAGGGGCAGGGGTGGGGCAGGGTTGCAGGACCTGGATAGAGAGTTCCAAAGTGTGAGTTTAGAGACACTAAAGTGGTCCCAGGCTGGTCATAGCACCTGTCTATGACAAGAATTTCATTAGCAAGGAAAAATTCTTTGACATATTTTAAAACCGTAGTTCCTCACAGCTGCATCTGCCTGGTGACAACTCCTCCCCACAGAACTTCGAGTTCACTGAAAACAAGGAATTCAAGTCTTTAGCAAAATATATACAACAGTATTTCATGAGTTTATGCCTTTCAATCCTCAGAGACTTGTAAAAGAGAATTTAAAGTAATACACAGAAATTCAGAGAAACACATTTGAAACACATTTTTCTTAATTTTTTTTTGTGCTGCCACTGACATACCCGTAACTGCTGATTATTGCCACACTTAAAACAAGATTTGCCAGTGGTGCTATTTCAAAGCTGGCAAATGCATAGCTTCTAATGCACCAAATGACACTTGAGTATTTACTGACATTATAGAGCCATCTGCTTTCAGCTTTCTCAGACTAAAACATAATTTCCCCTCATTGGAATGCTCTTTTAGTCTACACAAGCAAATCCATGCAAGACAACTAACAAAGATAACAGAAACAAATTTGAATTCAAAGAAGAAAAAAAAAAACAAAAAACTGAGCGGAAATAAAAATTTTACAATTTAAGGTTAAGAACCACTTTCAGATAAAGACTCCTTATGTTGGGATACTGAGGTAACAGCAATAAAATGGCTATGAGTTTGAAGAAGGAGAAGAAGAGAGGAATTCAAGCTGCAGTTTTATTCCCTTTCAAAAAAAAAAAAAAAAAAACCTTTCGGAGGGTTATTTTGCTGGACAATCCTCGTTTATGCCACTAATTACTGGTAGAGTGTTCCTGTGATTTTGCGTCCTCTCTGTAAAAGTCTTTATTGATGTATTTTTTGTTTTGCTGAATAGTTTCTCAGTGTAAATACAATGCAAGGGTCAAGGGAGTGCAAAGCCACGATCCAGGCTCTCAGACAAGTGCCCTAATCTCTGGGTTAGAATTTTGCGCTTTTTACATTTTCTCCTTCACCTTCATGATTTGCATGCTTTTGTGCAAGACATTGAAGACTCAAAGGAAGAGATGCAGTTAAAGATGCTATAGTGAAAGACCCTATAGTTCTAACATGGTCCCAAGAAATAAAAGCTCAGGGATCAGTCTCTCCATGGATGAATTTCCTGGGTGAGCATAGCCTGCAAGTCTGTTCTCCTGGGTGAGCTCTTCGACAACCAGGGTAGGTCCAAGAAGGTAGATAACACCATCAACACCTGCTGTCATAAGAAAAGGCATGAAACTAACTTAATACCTATTCCCAGAAGAGACTTTTATTCTTTGACTCCTGAGTGAATGGCAGCATTTCATTTACAATGTTATTCAGAGTGGAGAGAAATCTGACAGATTCCTGCATCCAAAGGTAATGGCTGGCTATAGCAATATTTCTGTACAGCATTCTAGCTTTCTAAAACACCTTTGGAAAACGTATTTCTCACCATCAACAGAACAAAAAGCTTACCAGTTTCAGTCAGTATAGATTGCCCTGTCAAAGTGACTATTGACTGTCTCAACATGCAACCTGAATCTCACCCTAGAAATAAAAGCTTACAGACTATGCATGTGAATTCAAACTAGACTAAAATTACTTTATCCAAACACCAGAAAGAGCAAAAAGAGGTATAACTAGAATAATTGTTATGTAACTTTTCCATTACAGTTCTCTATGTCAGGCCCTGAGCACTCAAAAATTTGACTGCCTAGGCTCAAGGTCAGGCTCAATAGTGCAGCCTTGAATCAAACACATGTGCAGAAAGATTTGTGTGAGAAAATACTCTGACAAGCAAGACCCTGTTCCACTCAGCAGAAGCTGTGCTTCAGCTCCACACCTTGATTTTGCTGTTTCTGTCATGGCACTCTATGCCTCGCTGTGTGCCTCACTGGTCTGGACTGGACGTCAGACCACTGCCTTGGCTTCCTGACACAATCCCCTGGCCTTGCCAATATGGATGTGCCCAGTGATCTGGACTCTTGGATGACCCTGGATAATCTTACAAGGTCCGCTCGGATTTTCTTTTCAACTACTTTGGAACTGTGCCTTCAGCGTGGCCTTGAGGCTCCTGCCCTGCCTGCCCTACCATGGCTCTAGTCCCCGGGTTCATCTTTGCTTACAGAGTAGCTGCATGGACCCTTGAGTCTTCATCAATAAAAGTAGAAGTCAGGTCATACTGTTAAAACTGCTGAGACTCAGCAATGATTTTGTGCAGTGCATTGTGCCTGAAGCTAATCACGGAGCTCAAGAAAAGTCCTTGGCAAGTGTGTAACATATTACCACCCTTCTCAGCACAATGAACCATAACAACTTTGTTCCCTTTAATCTTCTCCTATTACTACCTCAAGACTTCAGACTGGTTTTCAACGATTTGTGTTTGGAAAATGCAGGTATCTTGGAAATAATTCTCATCCTCTTGTGACACAGTAAGAATTTTTTTTCTTTGGTATATAACCAACATGCAGACATTGAACCAAAGCTTTGATTCAGAGAGGGAATTTAAACATATATAATCTCAGGCATGCCTACTGTCCCCAAAAGCCAGTTGGACTACTGACATGGTTCAAAGTTATGCATAAGATTGACCATCTTTTTAATCATGAACAAAATCGAAAAGATAAAGTATTCATACTTGAGTTTGCTCAGCTGTCAAATGAGCTGCTGAAGAGATTTGACAATCTAAAATCTGAGAGCTTTTAGAGTGCTCCACTAGCTCCTTTTTTAAGTTTCTGTTACATCATTTGAATGGCAGCAGAATAAGGGTAAATAGTCAGAAGCAAAGAAAGGACAAGAAAAAACCTGTTCAATAGATTTAGCTGTTAAATAGCTATTGCAGTAATAGCAATTGTAAAATAGAAAACTGATAAATAGTAACTGGAAAGAAAAAAATTCTATTTGCTGATGCTGCTTTCAACTGCTAATACTTTGCAGAAACAGCCAGATTCAATCTGAAATTTATGAAGTCCCTGTATTGGTACACAACATCCTGCTAAGAGGTCTGTTTGTAAGGTGAGTGAATAGAAAGAGTGGAGTGATTAAAAATATTACATGCATCTTCTAATTTCAAAACTTTTTAAATAATTAAAATGTTTTCTATCAAAGCAGGAAGCAGTAAGTAGTTTCTCATTTACTTTACACATTAGCCTGTGGATAACCAAGGAAAATAATTACACTGTATAATTCAGGTAAATTTGTGTTTATGCTGGTACTTAGTATAAGACTCTTATTACAGTAAGTCCACATTAGCAATTTCATTAATACCAGAAACAAGACAATAAAATGGAACAGTGCAAATTTAGTTACAGAACCTCTAAGAAATAAAACACTTTAATGTCTTCTGGACACCAAAGCATGTAAACAGCAAACTGCATTGTGCTGAACTCTCCCAGTTAGCTCTGTCACAGCCTTAGTAACCTGCAATTAACTGCAAAATAACAATTTCTTCCCCCACCCCTCTCAAAATGACAGATTCTGTTGATTCTCTTAGTGGAACATCAAAATGCTGCACAGCATAACTACAGAGATTTGTCAAGTGTTACACAGAGGGAACTTCAGACAACCACTATATCACATTGTTTCCTCATACTCAGGACTGCAGTTCATAAACTCACAGTGCTGAGCTACAACCTCTCTTCTGGTTGTAATCCTGCCAGATCAGAGCATGGCATTTCCCTCACTGAGTGAGTGGGAAATTTGACAGGTTTGTCTGTGTGCCTAGGAACTACTGAAAAAAAAAGATAACAGAACTAACAGTAAACCACACACAGACTTTGGAAGACTGGTCTGTTTGAGTAGAAAAGTTTCCTGTACACCAGAAAACTTAAGAGAAAAAGACTATAAAAATCACAGAATCATAGAAAGGCTTGGGTTGGAAGGAACCTTCAAGATCATCTAGTTACAAACCCTCTACCCATGGGCATCCACACCTTCCACCAGACCAGGCTGCTGAAAGCCCTGCAGGCAAATCCAACTTGGCCTTGAACACTTCCAGGGATGCGGCATCGACAACCTCTCTGGGCAACCTGTTCCAGTGCCTCACTACCCTCTGAGTAAAGAACTTCTTTCTAACATCTAATCTATATCTCTCCTCTTTTAGTTTAAAACCATTTTCCCTTGTGCTATCACTTCCTGTCCATGTAATAAGTTGCTCTGCCTCTTTCTTAAAAGCCCCCTTTAAGCACTGAAAGGTTGACAGGAGATCTCTCCAGAGCCTTGTCTTCTCTACGCTAAACAATGCAAACTGTCTCAGTCCATCTGGTACAGAGACTATGTAAGTGTTTTTTTCTCATTTGAAGTGAGAAATATACAAAATAACACACATTTAAGGGCTAAAAGGAAAATTTTTGAGGAATTATTTCAGAAAAGGTGATACGGAATTAGAACTTGCTGTGTGAAAGTGAAATCACTAGGAAGAAATATGTCTTCTGGTAAAACATGTTGCTAAGATCCAGAAAGTGAAATAGAAACTGAGATTTCTATATAACTACTAGTAGCAACAGGAAAAGGATCACAGGCACCATCTTAGTTCAGGTGGAGAGGGTAGAGATACTGAAAGACTTACTAAAATTAATTTGCTTTTTATAAAAATAGTTGTGGAGGGAAGAGGGGGTAGTAATAACATGAACAAGTTCTGCCTTTGTAAAATAAAGGGTAATAGATTAAGGATCAGGAACACAGCAAACCAGGAATGTGATGACTAGGGATTGCCCAAATACCAACAAGTCATCTATATGAATTTTTCTGTTTTATGTTGCTGCTTTAGTCAGAAGAAAGCTTTCCTACTCAAATTCAAGAGTAAGGATTCCTTCTTTGAAGGAATCAAATATCACCGTGCATTCTCTACAAACTGCACCAGAGATTTGGGAAGATTAATGAATGCAAGACCACAGAGAGTTGGGAAACTATCCATACTTTTTCTTTAAAGTGAACATATCACCAGGCTCATATCATATCACCTCAACAACTTACCATTTGTCTGTATCGTCAGGCATAATATTTTGCCACAACAGAACTTTCACACTGGAAAAGCAGAACCCTTCATATATAAGTATGTAAAATAGGACTATGAAGTTTAGTAGTGGGATGACCCTAAACAAAGATCTTGCTCCTTCCATCTGCACCTTTTCAAGGGAAGTGTCCTCCACAAGTCTGTCTTCCTAGCAGACTTCAGCAGCTTTCTGGGTTTGTATAAACTCCAAGAAATGCTTACTAGTTTCCTACAGATTCTCCCTATTTCCATCAACTCTGAGGCATTCTGTATCTCTGTTTCTGGATGTCAGACCCTATCACCAGCGAGGTGTCTGCCCATTTTTAGCAATGTGATGGTTTACTGTTTCCTGCGCTTCTACTTCTCACCCACTTTACCCACCTTTGCATGACTAGTGACTTGTTGGAAAGGTGTAGTTTCCTCCTTCCTCTGTATGGCTTTCCCTGGCCCTTCCTTCTTCCCTACAGAACACAATATACACTATGAGTATCTCCAGTGATACAGTTTTAATTGTATCAGCTTTAATTAAGTCTGGCACTTATGCGTTCAGATTCTGCTTAGTTGTTTTCCACTGTGTGTTTGCATAGTCATCTGTGAAATCAAATCATGTGGTTCAGCCACTCACCACAGTTTACCAAAGGCGGGAGAGTGTCATGAGGCCAATAGGCTTGCTGAAAGAGTGAGTAAAAATGATTAGAAAAGACAACCTCTGCTAAAGGACTACCTCTGTCATAACACATTTCTCAGCACACGCATGGTCATCCTGCAGGAACAGAGTTACAGCATCAGTACAGTGAAAAACTAAGCAGAATCTGAACACATACGCCAAAAAATTAAAACTGATGCAATTAAAATTTTATCACTGGAGATATCCCAAGAATTCCTGTGGGATACTGATATTATTCAAATTCATCAGAATAAGTGGATTAGTTTCTTTGTAGCCACTGTTTTAATACAATTTTTTAATTTTTGGCACCCTGCCTTTAAGCAGTCTAGATATCTCAGATGCCAGTGCTTTCCCATCTTCAATTTAGTGGTGATATCTCACATTTTAGAACACTACAGGACCTATCTCTCACTCAAAGAACCATGTGAGATCTAGTGTCAAAATAGAAAACTGTGCCACACTGAGGCAATGCTATGATTTTATAGTCCACCAATAAAAGGAAATTGAAGCTTAATTCTCCATCACATTTGGGGAAGATACCCATGTCTTTTAATATGCTTCCACCTGTTACATAGTTAGGCATATAAGATCTACCTGATAGGACCTTAGATTACAGAGAAATGTACTGCTTTAAGCTTTACCTCCTGTTTGTCAGCAGCAGTGGTTAAAATGAACTGTGAATGGGTACACCAAACACTAGAGAGTCTGCAGAGCTCAAGACCAAGTACAGAAGTGCATGTAGCCAAATAAAAAAGCAATTTCTACACTGTCTATTTACAGAGGAAATGCACTGTTCTGATGGCTTAAATTCTGGTAATCTTTTGGTCATATATCTTCAGAGTAATAAAAAAAAATTGAAAAAAATATTTTTTTAATCTTCATAACAAGACGAAATCAGTGTCATGCAGGAAGATTTATCATTCTTCAATAGCCTTTTGTTATGGGTTTAAAATCTTGGAATTTTTCTTTCATCTACCAACCCTGCACCTCAAAGGAATCACCTTCTGTCTC
>JAWWEU010000111.1:103903579-103934468 GCA_035583155.1 Acropternis orthonyx
AACTGTAATTCTGACTTGTAATCTGTTTGTGAGTTAGACTCATTCCTCCTGCTGGTTTACCATTAAACCAGCACACCTTTTAATACATGTACTGTGTTGAGATTACCACTAACTTAATGCACAAAGATCTTGATTAAAAATAGATAGTTAACTTTTAATACTGAGGATTTAAATAACACATTCAATTATTTTTTTCCTAGTTAAGTTCCTATTATGGGCTATAATGCCTTCTTCCTTTTAACAGTTTTTTTAATAAAGTAGACACAGACTAAAAGATGCTTCTAAATTTTTGGCTTCCTACTCCTTGGTTTTCTGACTAAGTCAGGCCACTCTGGTAAAGACAATTAGTTACACATGCCCTCAGATTGGTTGCTCTTCAGAACTCTGAACTTCAAACCAAGTCTGCAGCAGTGGAGCCTCAACAACTGTTTCTCTTCAGTGTCATAATCTGTAATATAAAGTGGGCTTTTTTAATGAAACAAATTATGCAGGCCATTAGTTCATAATTTCAATAAAAAGTGTTGTAGCTAAGAGATTAATGTGGCAAAAGAAACCTTTTTGTTGTAGCAGGGAGTTTAGGATTTCAATGAATAGCAGAGTCATGTAGCTTATTCATCTTTTAGCAACCTTCCTAATTTATCTCTTTAAAAGATGTTTTTATGGCTTTTACCCACAGGGCAGTTTTTGCTCTCAAAGCTATTAATGTTGTCTCAAATCCATGGATTCTTCTCCCGTAACTTTAATCAGATGATAGCATTAGTTTTATCTGAGGGTTTTTTCCAGTCTATTTCTGAGTAGTAATATCAAAACAGAAGAAAATTAATTATCTTTAATGCATACATTCATGTCATACATTGAATTAAAACCATATAATATAAATAACAAGATATATTTTGAGAAAATCTTAGTCAATGCCTATCTTGCTATCTTCAACAACTTCCCACTACTGTTCTATAGTTATAGTCTAAAATTCATACAACTAGAATTTTTCCTTTAGATATTTATCTCAATTCAAGTTGCCAGCATTTATTAAAGAATAGACTTTTCATTTGAATACTTAAACAGAATCATTTGGATCTCCATCCAGTTTTTAATGAAGTCAACAGGGCATGTTGACTAGCATTTGGAGAGGATTTTCTGTTTTCTGTTTCTCTGAGTTAGAAGTATACATTAAGGTATAGTCTTAATGAATTCAGCTGCTACTTTACATTTAATCTTTGTAGAATTAGTGCCTATTTTATCCAGGTATAGACTCTCACTCTTGGCAAAGGAGAAGTATTTAATTGTATCAAAATAATTGTGTCTAAAGGTCTATCTATTCCAGTGGAAATCAGTTGTGGTTTCACCAACAGCATTTACCAAACTGGGCATTTTTGTAGCCATCATCTGCCCTGGTGAAATACAGGAAGACCATGAGTAGGTACTGTCTTCCCATCCCACTGGTTGCTCCAAGAGGGCACAATTCCTTCTGCTGACTCCCTGAAGTAAAGACTTCCCCAGCTCCATATTATGTTACAGATCTCCTTCAATACTTGAGCAGGAACACCACCCACTAGACCAGGCTGCTCAAAGCCCCATCCAATCTGGCCTTCAACAGGGATGAGCATCCACAAATTCTCTCCGCAACACATTCAAGTGTCTCACCATCCTCACAGTGAAGAATTTTTCCTGATATCTAATCTCAACCTACTCTCTTTCCGCTTTAAGCCATTCCTCCTTGTCCTATGCCTTCATGTCCTTCTAAAAATGTATCCCTATGTATCTCTACATTGCCCTCTACATCTCGTTTTTTTGGAACTGGAATTTGCTGTAAATCTCCCCAGATCCTTCTCTTCTCCAGGATGAACAAACCCAGCTCTCTGAGCCTATCTTCACAGAAGAAGTGCTCCAACCCTCTGAGCATCTTCATGGCATGGTACCTTCTTGTAAAGTATGGTCATGCTTTGAGTGGCCAAAGAAATCATGTCAGGCAGCAAAGATTATGAATTGAATAAAGTGAGTAGAAAGCAGACCCAGAATGTTGTCACACAGGTAAAAAGCCAGGATAAGAGTAGACTTGCAGCTTAAATAATTTTTCCCACTTGGGAGCTTGGTGTTCCTGAATGAGAAACACCAATCCAACCTGATTTTCTGCCTCCAAAGTTGTATCCTTACCACTGCCCAAGTGTCAGCACTGTTTTTATAGCCATGTGATAAGTCAGTTTGGTGAACTCCATCATATGAAAATATATTTTAGGCAAACACATCATACTTCTCCAGGTGAATCCCTTTCTCAGTTTCAGTTCAGTTGTACTCCATGTATTACCAATATAACATGTGTGAATGTGCAGCCATGGTTAAGAGCAAGAAAAATACAATCTCATCAGCAGTGACCTCCAAATTATATTGGCCCGAAATGATCAGAGACCTTCTGCTTATGCATACACAGTTCTACTTTTCTGATTGCCTTGGCTGGATGTTCTCAGCCTCCACCTTGCAGGAGCATGGTAGGTGTGGTAAGCAAAAGTGACAGTCCTCTACCCTAAAAAGATAGGCTATCCCCTCCCTCTGTGATCCATGTGGTAATTCCCCAAACTCCACTGGTGCATCTCAGCACCTGCTCTGATGTAAACTCACTTATTAAACCTAAGAAGAATAAAAGAAAACAACAAAAAAAATTTCACTGTGAGCACAAATTAGCCCCAGGATAAGTAGAAGGGAAGTGAGAACAGAGTAAAGGAAGAGGTAAGCAGTAACTATTTCAAAAGCAGCTTCAAACTATCAAACTGACTTAGCCATTTGTGATCTCATTTAATACTTCTTTCTTACCACCCTCCCCAAGGAACTACTATCACCCTTTGAGCATGTGTAGTTGTCTGAATACCAACTGTCATATCAACATAACATCTGCAGCATGCAATTGTACTAAAACACTGTTCTGCACAAGTGAAGTCTGAATGAAATCTATTGTTACCATTTCATCAGCATTTACTTTTCAAGGTTTTTGTTTTTCTAAGTTTCCTCAGACGTTCTTACTGAAGTGGGAATATGTTTTTAACACAAAGACTTTGCTTTCTGAAGGAATAGTTATTCTGACCTTAGCAGCAAAACAACAAGACAAAGAAATTGCCACCCTCTTCACTTTCCTATCCTGCCATTCCAGTACCACTGATGTGATTTACCACCTCTTCAGCTGTGCTTACACAGCAGTTTGTCTGGCTGCACTGATGAAATGGAACACTGAAACAATCTAGATTAAAAGTAGCACTCCAAAACAAATGACTATTTTTAATCCAGGCCATCTGCCTCTGCTACAGAATCATAAACAGTTGTCTTGGGATAACAGAGGAGGTAGAGTGGAGCTGGAGATTTTCTTAGGATGGCTTCACTCCATAAATCAATGTGTTATGTGCAGTTCAGGGGCAGATTTTATCACATTTAGCTATGACTACAGTGAGCTTGAGATCGCAGTCTCTGAATTGAGGTATCATCATGTATGTATCTGCACAGGTACCAGGAGTATAAACTCCAGGACACTTAATGGAGCAAAAGTCAATACATGCACAGAGCGATTCAGCTGACTTCAGACAGAAGAGATACCTAAGGCACCTATATCCCATGGATACCTGAGTTTAGGCAACTGAAGTCAGTTGTAGGAGCCTGCCTTAGGGTGAACTACATTGATATACATCTCTCTGTGATGGTTGGCCCTCCATTGGCTAAAGGGAAAGTAGACAGCTACCATGTCTGTCATCTTAAACTGAACCCTAATCCAAAAACTATGGATTCTCTTGGATTCTATGCCCACTCATAAGTATCTCTTAATATTTGAGACCTTCTATGGTGTCCAGGCTGCTTTAAACTGGTAGATATGAAGCTCAGCCTGTGGCCTGATGAAATGCCAGGCAGGATGTTTGAATACACAATGGTGTTCAGAAGTGAGGCCTGAATACCCCTGAATTGTGGGTAGGCACATCTCATATGTTCATAGACGTTTCTGTTTATGGTCTTTCATATCATGTCACCTCTTAGTTCTGCCAAGAGGATTCTCTGTGGATTTCCCTGCTGAAAGGACCTTTAGGAGGTTGTTTCAGTTCAGTTTCACTAAACTGATTTCCCCACAACCTCAAAGCCAACTGTATTGGCAGAAGTGATGTGACGATACATGGAGTCAGTGAGAAACTGGACAAGAAGGGGATAGAGGCGGGGAGAGCAGAAACTTAAAACACTATCACACACCAAAAAAAATAAAATCCTTAAAACAGACAAATTTTCTATATATATTTTAAAAAATTAAAGCACAATAACAGAATATCCTGAGAATCTGTAATGTTTAATATGTGAACAGTACACTTCACTAGCCAACATGGCAACCAGTTAAGGTTTCCTGCTTTCAGACTAACTGATAAGGCATGTGCATACTTCACTAATGCTTATGTAATGAAAAATTAATTTAAGGTTGTATTTAATCTTTCTTATTCACTTTGTGTATCAATTTATTTTGAAAAAGAAACATGCAAGACTATTGTAAATAATGAAAAATGCCTTAAAAAATATGTACTTCAGAAAGGCTTCATGAAATACAACTTGGAAATTTATTTGAATCTAAATGTTTCACTGTAGTTTGTATGTAATATTTTTGTGAAAATTATTTGTCTGTTCCATGACAGGATACTATAATCATTATTTTCACTTCAATATATGTTCAGTTAATAGGCCTGCAAAAATGTATAGTTACCATGAATGAAAAATGAAGATGAGAAACTGAGATGATCTGTAATTAGACTAAGTTGGTTGAGTTTGTACATAATTTTGGACTAGAATATGGTGCAGTATAGGAAAAAGACTTTCAATTTTTGTCTTCAGATTCAGTGTTGCAAAAACTGAATCTTAAGCTAAGCTGATTTTTCTAAGTGTAAGATTTCTAATACCAACATTTAGCTTGGAAATAGAGTCTTCATCCATTGTAACAGAGCAAGGAAAAACAGAGAGCAATACGAATCTCTCATTTAAAAACCAGATTAATGAGTTCCTATAGTTACTTCCTGGGTGTTAAGAAGGTTCTTTCTGTTTATTAAAGCTTCTTGAGGTCTGAGGTCTACAGTTTCTATAAGTAGGGGAATCTCTTTTAAATATTTTCATCTCGATCCTTTGATCTGGGAAAAAAATGGGGTAAGATTGAGTTGTTTGGGAGACTGAAGAGGTCTTATTTATTTGTAGAATATTTTAGCTGTGACTCAGACAGTAAACTTCATGACTGTCTTGCCGCTATGCCTAACCTAGTCATTCCTTAGAAAAGCATTTGAATTTTGCAAATGTAGCAATGGTGATTTGGGTTCAAGGGACTGAAAAGACCACAAGGTCAATGACACAGAGCTACAAGTGGCAAGTGGGATGCCCAGGGTGTGGAGGACATATGAAGGTGGTTGAAAGGACTTTTGAGAAGGGTTTTAGTTATTTAATATTCAGTGGCATTAAATGACAAAATTAAATGACAAAATTAAATTAAAAGTCTGCAGACTAAGACACTTGACTGGATGAGTACCTTCGAAATGGAATAGGGCTGGAAGGTCTCAGTAAGGTCTCTCTGCAGAAACTGAATAGCCTCTGTTTTTTGCCTCTTTTTCCTCCTCATTCCAGCCCTTTTTAGTCATTCTCATCCTTCCTCACCTTTTTGGAGTATGAAGACTTCATCTCAATTTTGCATCTGCTGAGTGCTCATATGTCCTCATTAAGATCACCTATTTCTATCCAAGGCTTTCGACATGAAGCACTTCCTCTTATTCTTCCAATCCCTCCTACACTTTCATTTGAATTTATCATTGGATTGAATCCAGACACCAAAGAACTAAAAAAAGACATTCATTTAGTCATACGTACTCTGATATCTCTTTGATCCCAGTCTCTCTGTAGATTGTATGAATGAGGTGCACACAACATGTGTATATCACAGAGCGAAACATGAGAGGAGATCTGTTTAAGACAGAATAATGAGCACTGTATGGACAGTGGCTTGGGTCTGAAAAACAGCCTGAATTAAAAATAAGATTTCTGTACCCAAGGTAATGACTTCCTATTTCAGGCTCATTTAACAGCAGCCTGGGAAATCTGTCCTGTTGTGCAGTCGCCCATAGATGTCTACAAGTGAAGATGAAAAAAAAATAGCTAAACAGAACTTTGTCTCACAAGATGATATAAATGCTTTGAAACGTCTATGCATTCATTCCTTCCAAACATCCCTTACCTCAGCATGGCTATGACAGATAATTTCCTCTAGAGCTTTTATAGATGCAGATGCAGACACCAGGCACTCTTTGTCTTTATGTACTTATTCTGGCATTTCTGTTCTGCATAGAAAATAGACATGTTTTTCCACAGTGTTTTTACCTTTCTGACACAAAGCCACTGTCTTTGGCAAAGTCTGGGAAGTGGGAAGTAAATCCAAAGCATTACACAACCCAAACTATTTGTCATTTTTCTGTAGCAGCATCTCATCTCTTCCATCTTGTCTTTGCAAATCTTGAGAAAGCAGCCAGAGTGGGACTTGAAACTATTCTCAAGGAAGCAGGGCAGTAGAAGTGTCTTTGGACAGAAAATGACTGATGAAGTATCCTTCCTAAAGAACAGGCAGAAAGGCCTGCAGTCCTTTGAACAAAATATTTATGACACAAATCAAGCATTCCCTGTGACACTGCCCACTATCACTTCCCATAGACATCAACAACTCTACTGTGCACACTAGGTCTGAATCCCTTTGCCTTAAAAGCCTCTTTGGCCACCTATTGCTCTCTGCAGTTAAGCATGGGCTTTGTTGGCTCTTAAAGGTATTCAGTAGCACGAACTGTATAGAAATGCTCATATCACACTTGAAAGCGTCTTGTAATACTCTGAATTCCTTTTCATGAGCTTCGTGAGAAAGGATGTTGTGAGATCTCCTGTTGGGTGAGATTTTACAGGTAAAATATAAGGGAGAACAAATTGGCGAATTCTTTCTGATGATAGCAATGTTCACTGGATTTCGGGATAAGCAATAAAAGAAGGACTAATTTGGCTAAATGACACCATAAATTGCCAACACCTAAGGTAGTTATTCTAGACTCCCTTGACAGCCAGTGTTGAATAATGGCCATTTCTAGAATATAATCCATTGCACTGTAGATATTTTGGATGTCTGCTACAATTAAGATAAATTGTGTTCTAAACTCTAGAAGTTAACGCTACCTTAGACTTGGCTTTGGTTATAAGGAAGAAATTTCAGAAAGCTAATTAGAAAAATAACCTTGGAAGCAGTAACCACAAATTTAAATTAAATAGTCTGTAATTAAGGTACCTATTTCAAGATGGATGACTTTGAGCTATTTATTAAAATCAGTGTAAATGAAAAATAAAGGACAAGAATATAGTGAAAGTTTGGAATTTCCTTTAAGGTGTTGTGGAACATCTTAAATTAAAAGAGAAAATATTGTATAAAAGGACTTCAAGCTGTCTGTCAAATATTTCAGAAATAATACAGGGAATAAATGGAAAATAAAAAAATAAAAATTTAAAAGAGGTTCTAAAACTCAACCTCATTCAGCTTTTACAAAATAAATCAAAACAAATGGAAAGAGATTATTCCCTAAAAAGTGCAAAAGAGAACAAAGCTAGTAGAAGCAGATATTAAGAAGCAAAAGTGGATTCATTATTTAAAATAATGTAGGTATGATCTACTAAACAGGTGACTGATGTGTGTCAATTTTTGAATTTCACTGATAATATTGGATATGCAGAAGACAGAACAGCTACAGACAGTGAAAAATAGTAACTTAAAGTAACAGAATATGAAATTTTATAATGAAAGAATAATAAAAAATATGTGGAAAGGCAATCATGGCTGAAGCTATATATGCACATTTTTCCTCTGCCTAGGAAAAGGAAAAGAAAAAAAAAAAAACCAGAAAAAAATAATAAATTGCAAGCTGCAACCAAGGAAGGAAATTTTGTTTTTAAAGCAGTTCTTTAGAAGTAGCCTGAATTAATCAATATTTGTCACTTTAGAGGGAAAAAAGTAATTATTTACTTTGGTAAGTCTAAATGGTTTTATAAAGTTAATTTAGAGAATAAACATTATCTGAAATTATGATAAACTATATGCTCCAGAGTACAAGCAGGAAAACAGCAGTGGTAGGGATATACCTGTAAGCGACAATCACAACTGTAGTTACACAAAATCTGGTGCCCAGATTTTGACTGTGTGCCCTGACTGTACCTGCCTCCATGGTTCAGCTCCTCTTTTTTTCCCTTCACTCTGTCCTTCCCATCCTCTCTTTCAGTCCACCAAGACCAACTGTATTTTAAATACAGGTTGGCGTGATGATAGCCACCAAATGTCTCCACCAAATAAAACTGAACAAACAAGAGTGACCTGGCTTTGGTTGAGATAGAGCTAATTTATTCTCAGTATCTGCTACAATGATGTGTTATGGATTGAGAATGAGAATAATGTTGACAACATACTGATGTTTTGCTAAGTCTTGTTTATCCTGAGATTCCTGCTAAGTTTTGTTTATCCTGAGGGAGCATAGCCAGGACAGGTGGCCCAAAATGGCCAAAGGGTTATTCCACACCATGGAATGTCATAGCCCAGCATATAAACTGTGGGAGTTACCTGAAACAGGGGCCTGATCTGGGCTCAGGAAGAGGGTCTGGCATCAGTCAGCAAATGGTGAGCAATTGTATTGTGGATCACTTCTTTGGTTTTTTTTCCCTTTTTATTATTGTTATTGTTATTATTGTTGTTATTATTATTATTATTATTATTTACCATTATTATTGTATTTTACTTCATTTTCAATTATTAAACTGTTCTTATCTAAACCTACAAATTTTACTTTTGAGACTCCTGCCATTCCAACCAGAGGAGCAGGGGGAGTGAAGAGGGTTGAGTGAGCACTATGTGGTACTTAATATCCAGCTGGGCTTAAAACACTACAAAAAGGGAAATTGAAGTGGATCCATTCATGCATTCCTTGAAAGAGTTTCCACCCCTGATTTCCACCATGAAGTGAGACATTTGGAAGTCAGCTTGGTTGCTGGACTAAGCTCTCCAACCACAGACTACCTATTATGGAACTTGCCTGTAACTATTTATACTTAGACATCTGTATTTAGCAAAGTATTAAACAGAAGTTTAAGCCCCATTAACTTCTTTGTGAGAGTTGATTCAGGTGTTTAAGTGTTACCTGGAATGGAGATGCTGCTCTGAGCTGTGGCATTGACACAAAGTCCTGCAGATAAAGTGCTGATTACCCCTAGTTTGGTCTTTTCCAAGAAACTGAGGTGAGTCTCTGTAAGGAATGATTGCTTGGTGCATTCCTGCTCCCATGAAAGTCAGTAATTAAACAACCCACTGTTTTGGCTTTACAAACAATTTCAACATAATAGCCCAAAATCTGTAATCATCTATGCTTTATATCTATGTAATAATCTATGTTTTTATATTATTAGCGTGCTGTTGGGAGGAATTGTTACAGCTGCAAAAGGAGGCCAAGCTGAGGCCTACATCCCCAGAGCTGTTCCAAGTAACTTTTATTTCCCTGTCACCCACATTTAAAAGTATTAAGAAACTCATGGATGCAGATTAGCCACCAAGTAGGTACATGGGAGGTTTTTATTTTAGTGTGCAATTAAGTAGTTGAATGAAGTTATTTAGCAGGCTGAAATCTGCCAGTTACTTTAAGAGTTCTTTTAATAGAGTAAGCAATTCCATTTAGAAAAAGTCAGGCAAGTAGACAAGAACTAGAATTTTTTTCTCAAAAAGGGATAGACCTTTACAGTGTACCAGAAAACATCGCAAGGTTGCTTTAAACAAAGCTCTCAAACAATGCTCTGGCAAATGACCTGACACTGGTCATGATTTATTCGTATTTTCTTAGATACTTCTCTTGAGTCATAAGAACAGATTATAACCTCATTTATCTGTGACATGAGATCATTAACTCCAGGAAATAAAAAATGATACCTCTCCTGGGCAGAGTTCTTTCAAATGCTGTTCCTAACAATTTACTGGCTTCAGAAAGTTCACTGCTTTGCCATATTTACAACTTGTATTATCTTAAAGCTTTTCATACACATCATTTTGGGGTCAGATAAATAGCTACATACAGTATTATAATGTGGTATGGCATTTCCATGTATAGATCGTTATAAAATGTATTTTAACATGGAATATTCCTAGATAAGTGATATCTAATGAATGTTTTATATTTTCACCTTGCACAGATTTTAGATGTTTGGGAACACAGATGGTGAAATCAATAAGACAACAAAGTCTGAAAAGGATTACTCATGAATTATCCTTTCAGCCATAGACAGAGTACTGCTATGGAGGCAGAACTGAACACAAGAACTTAAGGATTTAGTTTCCCATCTATTTGCAAGGTATTGTCTTGAATATTGTATTCTTTTAAAGCATAAATTAACCAGATATTCAAAATAGTTTTGTTGATTTTTCTGGGAGAAATATTGGATTTGTTTAATTTATGAAGTCCAAGCCCTGGTTCTATTAAAGTGCCATCAGTCTGATAAATAGATTGATAGGTAACTGATTAAAGGGTGCAAAAAGCATCACTGCAAAAACAGTGGTCTTTTGGCAATCAGTACTTTATGAGTAAGTGAGTTCTATGCCCTTTAGAGACCAGTATGTTAGTGCCGTGCAGCAAATTGACCTGTTAAGCCAGTGGGACACAACTCCTAGCTCTGGAAGTCTGAAAACTTATCTCAAAAAAATTCTCTGTATTACATATGTAGTCAATGACAAGAGCAGGAGTCGACCATCTACAAAGGGTAGTAATCAGATACAATAATTTTAGATACATATTTCAAAATAGGGTGTGTCTCCTTTTCTCAAATGACAATAACACTTCAGTGTAGGGATGACATTCACTTCTTTTAACTTTATGTAAAGCATTCGAAGGCTTGTTTTAGTCAATTGACTAGAAAGACATCTATGTTAAATCTGATTGAAATATCTGCACTGAAGGCATGTGAGTTTAGGTGAGATGAAATCCTCCCTAGTGACTCTGTATCATGAATTTTTCTCACTTGTAACACTCCAAGCAATGTTCCCTCCTTTCTGCCTCATAAATTTCATGGGTTTGAAGAAACTTGGTAATATTTATCCCATCATAATACCTAAAACACAATTAAGAGCTTCCCAAGCAAGGACCTAGTCTACCCATAGAAAGATGTGACTTGAGACTTCATTTTAGACATGCAATAAAATAAGTGCATCATCACTTTATTATTTTCAGCGTTTGAAGAGAGAAAGACTCTTTGAAGGCATAGCCTTATTTCTTTCTATTGACTGTATAGGTATCTTAGGAACTTATTTAAGGCTAGTACACCAGAGAGGAGGGCCATCTTGTCTATCTGCAAAAAGCTGGTTAGTTAGTTAGTCAGTCAGTCAGTCAGTTAGTTAGTCTAAATTATGCTTTTTGGTTTTGTTTTCTTTTTTGTAGTTGGTAGAGAGAGACAAGTTTCCAGATGATGATTCAACCAGAACCATTTCAGCATTTCATGGGTGAAATGAATCCTATTTCAATTATATTTTATATATAAAATATTATTTATATATAAGATATTTAAATTTCTTTAGACTAGACTAGACTAGACTAGACTAGACTAGAATAGAATAGAATAGAATAGAATATTGCAGCTGGAAGGTCTGTACAGCAATCATCTAGTCCAACTTCATGACCGATTCAGGGCTGAGCAAAGGAAAAAACACGTTAAGGGCATTGTCCAAATGCTTCTTAAACACTGACAGGCTTGGGGTATCTCCAGAAAGACTCTTCCAGCATTTGACCATCCTTTGGGTAAAGAAATACTTCATAATGTCCAGTCTAAACCTCTCTGATGAAGATTTGAAGCATTCCCACAAGTTCTACAATGGGATCCCATGGCGAAGAGATCAGCACCTTCCTCTCCACCTCCCCTCCTCAGAAAGCTGTAGAGAGCAATGATTTCATCCCTCAGCCTCCTTTTCTCCAGACTAGACAAACCCAGAGTTCTTAGCTGCTACTCACAGGACATTCCTTCCAATCCTTTCACCAGCTTTGTTGCCTCCTCTGGACTCATTCAAGGACCTTCACATGCTTCTTAATTTGTAGGGCCCAGAATTGCACACAGTGCTCATGGGGAGTTCTGTGTTAAACGAACTTGACATGTTTTTTTCTGAGTACCCTGGGTCTTTCTGAAGAGGAAAGGCACAATCACAGAGTTTTTGCATCCATGTTTTAGTTGGCTGCCTAAAGATATGTGGAATGACTCCAGTCTCTTGTCTAACTAAACTGGAATTATATAATTCTCACAAGGAATTACACAAAACAGAAAGAGACTAAGATTTCCAAAGCTACAGTAACATGGAGATAATAAAGAGAATGGTACTTATGAAAGTCTTAATTCTTTTCAGAAAGTCCTTTGGAATTTTTACCTATAGAATTAAAATATGGAAGCTGTTTACCCAATTTATATCTGTGCAAAATGAATTGACATAATTTTCAACCTTTCAATTTATACAAAATTTTAAAAAAAAAAATCAGATGATGTTTCCTTACCGGGGAAAAAAAAAAAAGAAAAATGTATACTTCCAAAAAAAATTTATTTCCATGGGGAACTACATAGGGACATTCAGTATGACCCACCTGAACCAGTTGAACTCCTGGGAGTCTGCAAACACAAGCATGAGCAAGACTAACCTCCACAACTGTAGGAGGGTTCAGTCACTGATTTGTACTGAGGGTTGGAAATTCAGATGAGTAGCAGCTTCCTCCAAACAACATAGTCCTGACCTGAGTCTTTAGTGGCTCAAAGTTTGTGGAGCCCTACAACAAACTGTAGTGGGAAGATACTTAACGTTATAAGGCCATATCTAGGAATAGGTAGGGCTGCATACACTCCCAAGGAAATGGAGAAGTATCTTCTTTCTGGCATCCGGATCCATTACCTACCATTTTCCTAGGACTGGCCAAAGGCATCTACACTTGTAGGTACTAAACCCTATGAGAGGTGAACTGAGGACAAGCACTTCATTTTCTACTTGTCTGATTGATTCTCTTGAACCCAAGTCCTGTGTACTGAGTCCTAGCCTTTTTCTCCTCATCTTGATAGTGGGTTTAAAAAAACAGCCTCTGGAACTGTCTTCTGCTTCCTTTACTTATCATCAGAAAATATGGGTTCTTGCTTTAGTAATGGCAGCAAACATAATATCTACCTCTAGGTTTTGGGGTTTCGTTTTTGTCTAATGCATATTTTTCAGTCAGAGTCTATTTAGCAAAAAGGGCTCTTCCTCTGGAAAATCTATCTTAGGTAAAAAATGAGCTTGTGAAGAATTAGTGTGATAGGAAAGGAGAAAAGATATGCCTTATCTAAACCACATATTCACAGCATCTCAACTTTGCAAGCTTTGCACAAGAGGTAGAAAAATAATAATCAAATATTCTTCCTATGAGGTATTGACTGCTCTGTAACCCAAGGGAGATCCACTAGAAGAAAATGAGCCCTAATGAGAAATGTTAAAAAGGAAAGAAAACATAAAAATATGGAAGCTGGGTCATTTCTCTAATAATTGGTTATGTTCATTTCAGATAAACTGTTGTGTGAGCAAGCTTCTTTTTTTAGCTACTGTTATAAGAACTGCCTTGTAAACAAAATAAATAATGGACAATAAATGTAACAGACTCATGTAAACCTTTTCAAAATCTATCTCTGAAAATCTTGCCCTTTTCTAATTAGGGGCAGATATTTAGTACTTGCTAATTGAAATTTATTTTGTCAATAAAGCTTTATTGCCAATTTTTTAATTTACACTGAATATGTAGTACTGTCAAGTTGGCAGTTCTCATCAGTAAGAAATATTTCATACAAACTAAATCTTTTCTAAATGTCATGATGCTATTCATTTAATGTCAATTATTATTAAAGCTTACTCACTTAATCCATCCGTCATGTCCTTTAAGCACTATATTTGAAGAATTCATTCAAAAATGGCTGTATAAGGTGGTCTAAGCAGACAATGAATCAGAAAAGAACTCTTGTCCTATACCTACAAGTCTCTCAAACTGTCAAAGTGGGTAAACCAAGTAATTCATCATTAACTATAAATGGAACCTCTTTTCCAGCTATCATATCTCTGGGTAGAATTAGTAAATACTTAAGAAAGTGTAACCTCTAACCTTTGCAGTACTTAATTTTCTAGGAAACCTCTATTTTGTCCAAAGAAATAGTCTATAAGCACTATAGGGTTGAATTGCCCAGTCTCAGGTGCTTACATTTATTACAAGGTGAATTGAAAAGAAAAACAAAAAATCTACAAAATCTTATGTTCAATCACTCCAACAAAATCATATAGATTAGTAGATCCCATTAGGATTATGATATTAATATCTCCTGCCAACATATAGAAAGGCCCTCTAAATCCACAACAGTCCAGCAGTAAAACACATTTAATACCACCAAGTAGGATCTTGACAAAAATTATTCTCACACAGTGAATCCTTCACTCCTTTTGAAGGGATGTAAAGTCCAATGTACAGTGCAATGCATTCACTTAATGAAAGAAAAATTAATTTTCCAGCAGTGATGTCACCCTCTTAATCTTTCAGATCTGAGATACCTGATATGCAGAGGGTTTCAGCTACACTCAGCTCTTATTCTGTGGATCATAGATGATCATACTCAGTGAAAGTGATAAATCACTTTCTTTTTAAGAAGTAAAAAATTACAGGGAAAAAAAAGAAAAAACAATCAAACAAACATATCCCTTTTAAAAAAAAAAAAAAAAAAGAAAAAGTCATAACAAACCAAACATAGACTATGACTGCAAAATTAATCCCTGGTAATAATCTCAGTATAAAACCTATTGATCTGCTTAATTGGATCTAACTTTACCAGTTCTAAGGAATGAAAATTCACTTTCCTACCTATAGAAGTCACTTTTTAATCAACTTCTTGGTGTTTTCTTTCAGTGTTTAAAAATGTTGAGTAACTCGGGCTACTTACAGTTTAAGTAAACAGATCGATCCACACTATTGCTGTATTTTATTGGAATGCGATTTTTTTTTTTAATTCCCCTAAGACCAAATATTTTCATTACCTCACAGTGATTACCTTGATACTATCAGAGTATGCTAACTGTCTAAAATTACTGCTTCAAGAATGTTTCTGCCTGGGGTCATGCAAGACAGTTTGGCAATATGAATATGAAGAGGGAACTGTCCCAATCAGTTGCTTAAAGAATGCAAATATCTAAGTCGTGGGCCAGAAACTCAGATCATTTTCATTGTCTTCGTGCATTACTGATCATTGGTCTAAACATCTCTGGACATTTGTACTGACATTCATACCCATTTTTGTCTCACCTGTAGTGCTCAGTCACGATGGAGAATCAGTACCTACAGTGGGAAACTGGACAGAAACACTGATACTTATGTCGCCAGAAATCTAAACAGCTCAGAATTTTGTGCAACAATCAGGTCGCAGGCAAAAAGTAAGAGAAAACTCTTCCACGGAGTCTACTGCTATAACACACCTGAGCATCTGGAGCATTATGGATAAACATGCTTACATGTAGCAGTTGAGAGAACACAGAACACGGCTGTATACATGGTTTTTTAAAAAAAATCAGGAGTGAAAATTACTGAAAATCAAAATAACAGTAGAAGCATTAGTTCTTATTTTTTAAAAAAAATCATTAGTGTGATCTTAATAATCTGAGATATCCTACAGTATAAACAATTTTAGAGACTTATGCTATTATTTTTTAAAAGTAAATATATATTTATTAGGATTACATAAGTCAGTGCTCATCTTTGAACACTGACATTTCAGAGGGACAATATAGTTTGTTGAATGACAGTTAGTGAGTTACCCAGGAGCATGTCCAGACAGCTTTTGAATACCTCCTGCAATAGAGACCCCACCACCTCCCTGGGTACTTGTGCCAGTGCTCCAGCACCCTTGCAGCGAAAAAGTGTTTCCTGATGACCAGACAGAACCTCCCATTTTTCAGGTTCTGCCTATTGCCTCAGAAAAGGCAGTAGATATTCGTAAAGCTGAAATAATACAAATAGCCCCCAGGATAAAAAACAATATACTGAAAAACACAACTTTTCTATTCAGAAAAGAGCTTTTCACAGATGCTTCATGTTATTTATGCCCTCTGAGGAGGAAAACACGTGGTGGTGTAGCAGTGCTTAGGCCATTTCTTGAGTGGGGTCAGAGGAGGAGGTGGTCTTCTATTAACTATAGAATAAAGCGGTTATTATCAAGTCATGGAATTTTGAGTCCAGGTAAATAAGCTTGAAATTAATGTAAAGTGCTAGAACAAGAATGGTGAATGAACTTTTCAATTATTACAAAGCAAAATACAACACTAGAGTTGTAACAATACAGTTCTCTACTTTGATTCACCAAGATGACTCATTCTAATAATGCGGAAATCTATTTTTGGGCCTAAAATGTAGTTCAGTCTGCATGCCTATGCAACTCTGACTTAGATTATTCATTGCTCATTATTGTACTTCTTGAGAACCTTTCTTTTGCATGTGCCAGAGGGGTTGTTAATTATAATGGCAATGTGATGCTGTCAACACCCCCTTAAGACATGAACAAAACCTAATTTATTTCTCAGGGATCATCATCAAAACACTCTGTTAATAATATCTTATAGTCATGAACAATGGAGAGAACAGAATTATCTTTAAATGTGAAGTCACAAAAATTATATGGGTTTAAAAAGTAATTTTTGAAAAACTAACATTTCTCTCCACTCGGAAAAGGAACAGCTCACAAGCAATAGAACTCTAAAGCTCTATTCATTATAAGCTATGATTAAGCATGGTTTGATAACAAAATAAGTACTATTGTTCACTGCTTTTACATGCCATATCCACTAATTGTCATAGACTTCAGAAAGCAAGTGTGATGTTGCAGATAAATGTGATTCACAGGAATGATTTATTAATGAAGTCCTAATTGATGTATTACTCCAGAAACTAAAGTATGGTGAAAAAAGAACACTGTCCAGAATTCTATATAAAACAATCACAGAAGTGTTGGGGGTTTTTGCTGTGTATCATTGACTCTGGAATTGCTTTTCAGGCTTGAATGCCTCTGTAATAGAAGACATAAACTGCAAGCACATTAAAAAATCCTGAGGATAATTAGTTTGATATGTTACAGAAGTAAAGCATCAGCAACAGCTACTGTATGAAAAGTCAATGTTCACACTGACTAAAGTGACCATAAGGTATAATGGAAAATTGGCCTGTGTTGAATTTTAGTGAGAAAGGAATGAGGCTCCAAACAACATTTTGAATATGCTTCATATCTCCTCTCTGAACTCAGTGAGCCTAAAATTGGAAGATATCACAGGAAAAAATGTTGCAAACAAATCTTAGTGCATTGAAAGAGGTACTGCAAAAAGACCCAAACAAAGCCAAGAGAGTGTCCAAGCACAAGAGCATTAGCTGGTCTGTCATAATTTTTTGTGTATATAGGACAGAGTGCCCCCATGTATGCACCTACATATGAAAGACAGAAGCAGAAATATATACAACTTTTCAAATAAAGTCTTTATTTCATTTAAATGAATATTTTACTGCCAGTTTTTTTATAGATTTGAACTATATGAATGAACCATGAATGATCCATTTCATACAGGTCATAAGTAGAGATGAACATACAGGGACAAAAACAATAACTAATGTTTTAGTTTTACTTTGCTGGTATGTTTAGAAACTTAGTATATGTGGGTAACAATTCTCTACCACAGGAAGATAGCAGATATCCTTCAAATACCATGCTTCAAACTGGGCCAGCCACAGGTAAATGTCGCTCTTGCAGTCATGCATCTTTTCAAAATCCTTAATGATGTCAGTCAGTGCCAAATAGTTTTAACAGATTCTGGAATCATGGGAAACTGGACTCGTTATCTTTGCATTTTAAAATGTATGCTAAAACAGTAGTCCTCCACATCAATCAGATAACACAGTGCCAAAACTGGGTAACTGAGATATCTATAAAAGCCTAAGTTCTATATGCTTTTGAAAAATGAACCTCATGTGTAATTAGCTGAGTATAATCAAAGTTCACAATCAAATCTTACAGTTTCTGCCTTTTCTTCTTTAAGAGTGAAATATTTGTCCAACATTTATCATATTTAAGGATCCCTACTGACTGTCAGAGGAGGTAGCAATGTATAAATCCCAGCAAAGAGTTATGTTTTCCACATCTGAGCTATCTAAAGGAGAGCCAGATCTAAGTTTTATAAATAATTAGGAACACAGACGTGATAGAATTTTAACAAAGCACAAGAGCATTTGTTTGCTAAAGATTGATGAGAGCAGCTATACTACAGAGAGTAACACTCTTTGTCAGGATGAATTGCCTTTTCTTTCACAAGCATTCATTTTTTGAATCTATTGTGGTATTAAAATGTAGTATCATTCATCTGAATGTCCTCATTTAAAATAAGGTGCATGTGATTAATCCTGGGAATAAACAAGGTAAATTTAGGTTGAAAGGAGATATAAATGAAGTTAATGGAAAACTGTATTCTGCTCAGCTGAAAATTTGTTTCTGTTTTTTATTGCTATCAACATGAAAAAGAAACTTAAAGGGACTCCTTTGCTTCCCTACTTGGTTTCATTAAACAGGACTTGTGGTTATTACTGAAATTGTTACAGAAATCCAGTGTGTGTCATCCAGAAAACGTAGTTTTGAAATATTTCAAGAAAGAGTAAATGTATCTTTAAAAGATCTGATCAGTCATAATGTTGGAGCTGAGCATTCTGCACTGATAAAAGTACAGAATCATAAAAGTAGCAGGCCAAAAAGAAGTAGCAATGTATTTAATAATTCACTCACTTGTTAAATTCTACGACCCATGTTATTCAGGTCAGAATACATGCTTTCATAGTGTACCAAGTTAAAATCAGAGACCAAATCCAGGACATATGAATTTTGTTACTCTCTCAACAGTACAAAAATTTTATGCTTTTAACAACACCTAAGGAAAAAGACGCTAGAAATTTTCTTGACCAAGGAACAGTAATTCTTTGGGATTCCACTTCACTTGTCAGAAATGAAAGCAGAATAAAATATTCAAAACCCAGAGACTGAAATAGCAACTGTCTTTTGGAACTGGATGTTGTAAGTAAACATGAAAACAACAGCAAACAGAGTCAGAAGGCTCTGCAGAGAAATCTGGACAGATTGAATCGATGGGCCAAGAGCAATAGTAAGAGGTGCAACAAGGCCAAGTGCCGAGTCCTTCCCTTGGGTCACAACAACCCCAGGCAGCACTACAAAGCTGTGGGAAGAGTGACTGGAAAACTGCCCAGAGAAAAGAATCTGGGTTTGCTGGTCAACAGTGGCTAATCATGAGCCAGCAGCACGCACAGGTGGCCAAGAAGGTCAAAGGCATCCTGACCTGTATCAGGAATAGTGTGGCCAGCAGGACCAGGAAAACTATCATCCCCTGTACTTGGCACTGGTGAGGCTGCACCTCAAGTGCTGTGTTCAGTTCTGGGCCCCTCAATTTAGGAAAGACATTGAGGTGCTGGAGCAGGTCCAGAGAAGGGCAATGGAGCTGGTGAAGGGTCTAGAGCACAAGTCTGATGAGGAGTAGCTGAAATAGCTGGGGTTGTTTAGTCTGGAGAAAAGGAGGCTCAGGGGAGACCTTTATCAATCTCTACAACTACCTGAAAGGAGGTTGTAGCAGGGTGGGGGTCAGTCTCTTCTCCCAGATAACAAGGGATAGAACAAGAGGTAATGGCCTCAGGTTGTGTCAGGGAAGGTTTTGGCTGGATATTACAAAAATTTTCTTCATGGAAAGAGTTGCAAAACATTGGAACAAGCTGCTCAAGGAAGGGGCACATTCACCATCCCTGAAAGGGTTCGAAACACATGGGGATCTTGCACTTGAGGACATGGATTAGTGGTGAATATGATGGTGGTGCTGGGTTGATGGTTGGACTTGGTGATCTTAGAGATCTTTTCCAATCTTAATGATTCTATTACTCTATGATTCTGTACTCCCTGTCTTTTTCTATTTCTTTTCTCTTGGAATGTTTTCTGGGACCATTTCTGGTATGCATAGTGTTTCATTCAGTGACTGAACAGTATATTTATAAGCTTGTTGGCTGAAATTTCCTTATCTGGCAAAAAAGACAGAGCTGAAAAGAAATATTACAAGATGAACATTCCTGAAGGAAGAAGCAAAACCTATAAAGTAAATGCAACTTGGAGTAGAATTTCCTGTTACAAGAGCTTATGCAAGTCCTTTTGAAGACATCTTTGCTGTGGCAACAAGTTTAAACTATTTCCTTTTCCATAATATGCAATTAATATTACACAAGCTCAGGTAATATAGTAGAACTCAGTAGGGAGTTCTCTTGTTAGATGTAATATAAAGTATCTTAAATTGATTAATTTTGGACTAAGTGAAATAAAGCATTCTAGCTTAAGAATCTAATTTGCTTTACACTTGTGCATTTATAGACATATTGGCAAAATGAGACCAACACAACTGTGAGGTACAATCAGATCATATTGTGTTGAAATACAATTGGTATGTGAAATCAGATGGGATTAGAAATAATAATATGAATCCATGGAGATGTCATATTCAGCTCAGGCCTAAAAAGGCTGATGTTAGAATGTTGCAGACTTCTGATGTGCAGAATATCTTAGCCCCAGGAATTCTCTCAGTTGCATACCAACCTTCACTTTCCTTATCTCACCCCTTAAAAGCTTTACTTTAGATTATACATGAAGGTATTTTCAATTTATTTGGAATGTCCTTTTACTTATCCCTTCCTGGCTTTTGTGAGAAGGCATAATATAGTTCCAAATTACTTGCTGAAGAACATTTGACTCCCAATAGTCTGAGAGTCTGGAGGAAAGAGGGAAGACAGGTTAATAGCTATGTCTTTGTCTAACAGATGACTTTCACTCTGAAAAAGGAAGTGGAAGTTGTTTGCTTATGCAAGGCCTTTCAGAAACCATTCTAAGTCCAAAGCAGTGACAAAATGAGAAAACAAGTGAACTTTTAGATTGAGAGTAATCAACTTGAAGTCTTAATGAGTCAATGCTCTGCCAAGAGTTTATATAGAAAGGCTATTTAAGGAATGTATGACAGAGACAAAAGACCTCTGAAGAACACACAAAAAATATTTAGCAGCTTAAGTCAGACTTATTTAAACTGGGAGTTATCCCTGCTCTCTCAAATCATCATTTGGGGCAGACAGGCACTTCCATGATTCATTTCATCCAACATACATCAAGTACCTATGTTAGAATTGTAAATTTGATTTCTGTCTATCCGTCTACACTGTTAGATGTAGACTATGTTCTTCTCCTTACACAGAGTAGAAAGGGTGTCAAATGTGTCAGGTGTGTTCGATGAATTCTGTGTTGTAGATGTCAAGATTGGTGAGACGATTCTCCAAATCCTTGATGGTCAAGAAAAACATGAAAAGGTTGTATCAACTAAGGGTGGGTGACACTTGAATACAGAGCAACAAATGCATTCAGCTATTTAAATATTTTATTTAGAAAGTTACACTCTAGGGAAAATATGCTTCTGTTCTGATTCCTTTCACACTGCTGTTATGTACTGCAAATTGCTTCTAACAGAGAACATCATTTAATACCAAAGATCAGAACAATTTCCATATCAATCACATAACAGTTAACAACCAAGTGTATTATTTCTTAATCACAAGCCCCTCAGATGAGATATAAAGCCCAAAAAGCTAAAACATTTTGTATAGCTTACAGAGCACAAATAAGGATTCAGCAACTCAAACTCCCTGAGTTTTATTCTCTTCATATATGAGTCCAGCTAAAGTTTTCTATCATATATTTTATTCCATCTATAAATGAAATGAGTAAACATATGAGCGCATGATTTATCAGTCCAAACAACAACAAATAGTAAATGTCAATAGTGTTTCAGTTTTAGCTACATATTTGTGCTGTATCAGGACCCTCCCAAAAGTTTTACCAACATATTTCTCGATTTTAAGAAGTATAAAAAGGAGAAAACACCTGAAAATAAGTTATCATTTCCAGAGCTTAAATCTGAAGTTTGTTGATCTTACAATCTGAAAATATTTATCTTATAACCACAGAATAGAAATCAGAGACTAGAAGTCATAGCTAGTCACTCACTAGGAAATACTTCACAGCAGGGAATACTCTGTAGTTTTAGTTTAATAGAAATAAAATATACTCACTACCCTAAGGATAAATCATTTTCTTGAAGGTCATCCTGTCATAGCTGTCCCAGCTGCACAAATAAAAATTAATTATGATTTTAATAATATATCAAATACATATACTATTTTTAATCTTAAAAAAAAAGAAAGAAAAAGCAAACCTTAACAAGTAAGATTCTGTGCATTTACAAACATTAAGATCTGATTAGTGAGAGATGCCTCTGCCTAAATTAAGGTGCAAAGGAGACCATGTGCTGAAGCCAACAGTATGGATTTTATTTAACAGTAAATGTGAGACAGAGAAATAGAATTAAATAGAAAGGGGATCAGGGGGGGAGAGAGAGAGAGAAAGAGAGTGAGAGAGCTAGATCAAGCAGAAGATAGTCACCAGCCATGGATCCAGTAGGTCTTGCTGGTTCCTGTTCACCCTGGGCTTCTCGGTGGTGGGGTCAGAGAGTTGTTCTTCAGGGGGTACCACCTTTATACAGTCCAAGTTCTTGGTATCCACAGGGTGGCTGCAGATGCTATTCCCATAACTTGGAGGCATGTGTGTGACCAGTTGCTTCCTTTCCCACAGTTTACCACAATGGAAATTTCTGTCTTGATGCATTAACCACAATGTGTTAAACAGATCTCGCCTCTGCCAGGCCTTCCTGTCACAAATTCCTCCCTTCTGTGCTTAAGTTCCCACTGTGGTGGCTTACCTTATGCAAGTTCCTTCTGTGGCCTTGACAGTATTTGAGATAGGCAACTCTGCTCTTTACATCCTTACAACAAAGTCCTCATTCTATGACGATCTGAACTTCTTTGGAGACATAATCGATCTCACTCATTTGTAGGTGCAGCAGCAGGTCCTCACGAGCTAGCTGATTCCCTTATAGAATTTAGTAGATAAAGTTTTTAAATATTTATTCCAGTGGTAATTTAAATTTACACACACACACACATAAAAGGTAGCAGAATCTATTTGTAGCCAGCATGCTGAAATCCAAAGACCAGAGATAGTGAAATAAGGAAAATAGCTTAATAAACAGTTTGGGGTCATATAAAACTTTTTAAAATAAAAACAAGACAACTCTAAAAGTCATGTTGTTATCTGGTTTTCTTCCATAGCAAGGCCTCTTCACAATGCTCTAAAATTGTAAGAAGTGTTGCATTTGAGTACATTTTTCATTTAAATTCACCCTAGTCTTTTAACTTCATTTACAATTTGTTGTGTATGTACAACCACCAAAATATTCATATTTCAGCTTTAGCCTCAAGAATGTACAAAGGCTCACATGTCATAACTTGAGGCTGCTGGTGTGATTCAACTTCTTAAATGGCACCAGGTCTAACAAATTTCAAGCCAAACCTTAAGAAGTTAGGTCATCTGCCTTTCAACAATGCCTTGTGACTCTACTATCATTCTTGAGATCATTTTGTCACTTCTCTTACAGTTTCTGGGAAAAGTTAATTGTTAGATATTCCTGAAATCTCACTTTTGAGCATACCATGACACTCTTACAACTCAGCAGGGCTTTTTGAGAGGCAGTAGAGTAGGGAACATTTGAGAACACTTGTAAAGAATTTTTCTCCTCTTGCTGTAGTGCTCTGTTATTTGTGAATCTCCAGTGAGCTGAGCAGGGGGGAAATGTCTGTTGTTGTTCATTTTGTAATATTAAGGAACAGTTTGGAAACTGTAAAGCTAATTTTATGATCACCGATTTTGTTCTGCTAACATTGCAATTTAACTGTCAAATGAAATAATGGAAAATCAAGTGAAGAAGAATGATTTCTGTACAGTTAAAACTTTCTTAGGTAAAGCATCTCTCCTCTCACACACACTCTTTTTGAAATAAGAGTAAAATATTATTTTGAAGTTAAAAGAGAATATAGTGCAAAAGTCATAGGGAATAAAGAATTATACAGAAGACTATAAAAATAAAGACATGGGAGGGACTATAGGAAATACTTTACTCCAGTTATCTTCACGGAAATGAGATTGAATATGGTTAGATCATTTCTTCACCTACACAGATTAGTGTTCACCTAGTAGTAAGAATTTTCTTTGAAGGGATTGGATGGTCTTCTTGCTCTGCTTTAGTATTTCACTACCTGTGTAATGAGAATGCTTAGATGCTACTGAGAATGACTAAATGTGAACTGTAATTCTTGAGATAATTTTGAGATTTTGAGACTGATAACTAAGGTCTAAATTAATGCTAGAATTAGTTTTGCATTTTTTCTAGTTCAAGTCTTTCTTGAGGAGGAAAAAAAAAAGTTATTTAATTGAACTAGTACTATGCAAAAATATTATTTTAATTTCTTTAACAGTATAATAAAACAGAAGCAAAAGCACATAACCTGTCATTACAGTCCATATGTCTATCAGTGTTGGTAAGTTTATCAGTAGCATACTGTAAGCCTATTTGTTGAAGGACATTTTCATTATGTGCATACCCAAAGATGGTGTCTGTCCTTCTACTATAATTCAACTTCCAGAACCCACTTGTTTAGTTTTGAAAGAAATTGTACCTTTTTTTTTCATTAGAATTCCTCCTGCAGGATGTATGTGAACAGAAGAGGCACAATTATAAAAATTTCTTCCATTCATAGAATTCTCTTTTCTCCCTGGGCACAGTATTAGTGTATTTCAGGGCAGTGACTATTTAGCTGGATCATTAGAAATTCATAGCACTCATCTCCAAAGCCAAAAACCAAACTAAACCAAAACAAAGCAACAACAACAAAAGCAAACAGCAGAAAAACCCAAACAAACAAACAAAAACCTCCAAAAATACAAACAGAAAAAATAAAGCACCAAACCATGACTGTAACCATAGCTGTGACTTTCATTTGTCTGAACAGAGACTGTGAGTCTCTCATTAAGTTATTTAATTCAATTAAACGAGATTTAACCTCCTTGGTTAAATAACTCATTTATGAGTTTATATTTATGAGTTATAAATCATTCCTCTAGTTGGCTGCTGATAAGGACTGTGTGGCTTCCATGTCCATCTGCAGATGCAGTGGTCTATCTGCCTGTCTGCCTGTTCCTCTGTCAGGGGTTTTTCCCAGCCAAACATAGTAATTTTTGAACCTCCCAGCTAATTTTAGTTAAACCTGAGAGATGTCTGGAGGCCTCAGTAATAACCACTGCCTGAAAATGGGCAACTGATTAAAAAAAAAAAAAAAAAAGAGAGAGAGAGAGAAATCCAAATTATTGTTCTCCATCCTCCCTTTGGCTAAGGCCGAAATTTGAAAGTAGTTATCTAATTATGCACTTGAGAAATCAAACAGGAGAGTGCTACAGCAAACTACACTGGTGACTGGTGTGGCACAAAAAATTTTGCACAGCACTAGGTATGTTTAGAAGAATACATTGAAATGAGTCGAGCAAAAAAGGTAAATTTCTAAAACAGTCTTTTTCAGGGTAAAGCTACAGCTTAAACAGCAAGTTTATCTTAGATGTTTGATTCCTGCTTTAGGTATGCAAAAGCTCTTCTGACTCTGATGCCTTCTTTACCCTGTGTTCAGGTAACAAAAATTTCCAGGTCTTGCCTCCTTACTGAAGCAAAGTCATAGTGAAGGACTCACAAATCTCTATAAAAAATTGTTATTTGGCACAGTCAGACCATTGTGCCAGTCTCATGGCCGGCATTTAAGCACTGTTTAAACTGTACTTACTTAGTAGCTTGAAGGGAAAATGTCTTATGCTGAGTCATGCCAAGATTTCAGAAAGCTGAAGACTTGAAGTTCGTACAGAGTTCATATCAATAAGTGACTCAAAAGTTAAAAGCACCAAAGACAGATAATGTTACTATAGCAGGAAGAAAGGGAATGGTGGTGCAACATTCAACTTTTTCTGAAAATCAGCCATTTATTGATATCTAATATTGATATTTCCCTTTTGCTTATATAAGGGAATAAGTAAATCAACATGCATGGACACTGACTGAGGAGCATCCTAAATTCACTGCATATGTGGGCACCAGGCCATGACTGACTCACTGCTTCACAATTATCATTTCCTTTCACCTGAAATTCAAAATGTTGGGTGCTCAGTTGGGTTTTGGCACTCGATCACCTTTGAGTTGCAGTATTTACCTGTGTTCAGACATCATTAGCTAACAGGTAAAGTCAGCACATTGCAATTAACACTTCTGGGCTCTGCTCAGTCACAAATGGAACGTGGGATCCACAATGATATTTTAGGTCTTTCTCCCTTTTCTGGTGCCTTCAGAAGTGTTGCCACTTGAGGACAGGCCATCTGAATCACTGAAAGTTATGTGCCTATACCCTCACTTTTGGTGACCTGAGTTTTTCCATAAAAGTCTCCTTTTAATGATGTCTGAAGTCTTGCTCAGATCATGTATTCCATCACCATGTTTCTTCAGACTAGGTAGTGCAGGATAAACAAAGTCAAACTTTGAGCTAAGTTTTTTCAGGTTTCTGAATTCATAAGAAATGGTGAGTAGTGTCCAAAAGCTACTGATTGGTCCAAGCAGTAAATGCAAAACAATCAATACTTAAGAAAAGAGAGATACTCTGTGCCTCAGAAATACAGCCTCTAGAAAGAGACTGAGCTTGAGAATAAAAAGATGTTAACATCTATTTATTTAGCTTTGAACTCTGTAATTATCCTTCTCCCAAAGGCCTTGTTTTATAACTTTCTCCACAAATCCTGGAAAGAATTTTAAAAAGAGAAGAATATATTCATCTGTTTCACACTGGAGAGAGCAATTCAATTTGCTCAAGAGTGCGTGCCTGCATGCATGAACATTTGAATGTGTATGCTGTTAGCAACGGGGATCATGCCCTGCTTCTGCTTTAATTTTGTCCCAATGTTGTGATTTAACCTCATACAGCAACAAAGCCCCACACAGCCTCCCCCTCACTGCCCGCCAGTGCAATGTGAGAGAGAATCAGAAGGGTAAAAGTGAAAACTCGCGGGCTGATTTAAAACAGCTTAATAGGTAAAGCAAAATCCACATATGGAAGCACAGCAAAACAAGGATTACATTCACCACTTCCCAGGTCAGGCAGGTGTTCAGTCGTTCCCAGGAAGGCTGTTGTGTGTAACAGTGATGAGATAACAAACTCCATCACTCTGAATGTCACTCCCTTCCTTCTTTTTCCCCCAGCTCTATATGCTGAGCATGATGGCCCACAGTATGGGATATCCCATGGGCCAGTTGGGAGCAGTTGTCCTGTTTGTATCCCCTCCTAACTACTTGTAAACCCCCAGCCTCCTCACTGGGGGTGGGGTGAGGAGCAGAAAAGGCTTTGCTGCTGTGTAAGCCTTGCTCAGCACCAACAAAACATCTCTATGTTATTAACACTTTTCAAGTACAAATCTAAAACACAGCCCTATATATACTAGCTGCTATGAAGAAAATTCACTCCACCCAGCCAATATCAGCACACCCAAAAATATGATTCCATGGTCTGGTTATAAGGGTGATATTGGATATGTAAACAAATAGGCATCCAAAAAAAGTCCTCTTTCCAGGCTGATAAATAACTCAGTGGCTGAGGAAGCTGGAAGTCATATATCCAATTCCCTTATCTATGTGATCCAGACTGAAAATGTAAATCTTATACCAGATTCATCAGGGCAAGGCTGCCTCTACTTCTGCCGTGCTCCTGTTCCTCCAGCTTCACACTGCCACTGACAAGTACAGATCCACAGAGAACGTTTCAAGGAAACTGGTGTGTTCCCATTGAAAGCTTCACTTTTTTTGACAAATCACCAAAGGCTTTTCACCACAAAATAGGTGTCAGACCTAGAGAGCATTTCTCACATATTAAAAGCCTTCAGTGCTTCTGTTCATGCAGAAATGGTCAGGCTTCAGAAACTTTTGAAAGCTTTGCATCACACTGTATGTGATTTATAAATATTAACTATAAAGTCACACTTTACCTAAACAGAAGAGAGAAAGATATAAGCTGCTGGGTTTGGGGTTTTTGTTATTTGTTTTGTTTTGTGAGTTTTGGGGTTTTTTTTAATAGATGCTTCAATTCTCTGTTTAGCAGCGAATATAATAAAGCCTAGTTTTAATCCCGTCTTCTGGTCTCTTTTTCTCTTTCCTCCTTCTTTTTTACTTCTGTATATTGATTGGGGAGTATGCTGAATAGTATTGATCAGTACCCTACTCTCTTGTACACAGATAAACACTACAGTAATTTTCTTTCTAAAGAACCTCTTATCTCTTACCTCTAATGGTGGCGGTTTATAAAAATATTAATTCTCAATAGAATAGAACCTGCTGCTTTTCAGAAATGTACTGTAAAAGTGGACCTCAGTATTAGTTTATTTCCACACAATGTGGCACACAGTTATCACTAATTATAGAACTGAAAACTTCATCTGCATCAAGTTACAGGAAAAAGACTCAGAATATTTTTCTTAACTTACAGTGAAAATGCAACTGTCACCATGAAACTGGTGAATAAAAGAACAAGAGCCATTTTGTATATTGCCAGAGATGAGGCAGCATTCATTTTCTGTCATTGGAGATACTCAGTAGTCATAAAAACTCATATTCTGATCTGTTGAGAGGTGTATGTGGCTTGTGTGATTGAAACAGAAAATTTTCAATTCATATTGCAATATTTGTAAGTCTTTTGTGGAGGAACAGGTTTGAGGATATTATCTATGGATATAGGCTGCAAGATTTTATCACATTACCACATTTTTCTATGATATAGAATTATAGTATCATATACCCTCGTGAGATCCCACCTGGAGTACTGCATCCAGGTGCAGGGTCCTCAGCACAAGAAAGACATGGATCTGTTGGAGATCCATAATGACACATAATGATTCATAGAATGATTTTATTATTAAATCAAGACATGAGTAAATTATTTTTGAAACAATTTATGAAAATTTTGAGTTAGATTGAAAGTTGCAATAAGTTAATATTGATTAACAATTATTCAAACCATCAGCATAAAATTCTTGTTAATGTCAGAAAGATGCTACTGCTTATAATTATTACTTTAATAATTAAGTATCATTTATTGTTTTAAGAAAATTATCTGAACTGCTGTATGTAAATAAATGCATACCGAGTTTTATAAATGAGTTATCACTAGATATACATAAAATAGGGAATTAAAATTTAATTTATGGAAGTATTAATGAAAAGTTTGGGTTGTGCATCTGCCAATCTACAGAACCTCTACCAGTGTCTATAAACTCATTAGGTATAATCTATCATCATAAAACCACTTCAGGCTCAAACTTACAGTTTTATGTGGCAGGACTTTTTAAGAACAGAGACCAAGTCAATATCATGGTTTTTTTCCATCACATTGAAACAAAGACCCAAAGGTTTGGCAGCTAAAAAAATAGATCTGTTTTTGCCTTTATTTTTAAATTAGTGTCAACAGTTCTTCAGGAATAATAAAATTATATGCACTTAAAAAAAGATGAATTAGTAATATTTTGTTCAGATCAAATAAACTAAACCTGTTTCTATGGTGCTGTGTCTATTCCTTTAACTACTGGCCATAGGACCTTTTCATACAAGTTACCAACAAGAATGTACTATATGCTAAGAAAAGGTTATCATTTATATAATTAATGCAGAATTACTTCAAAATATTTTGATGTGAACCCTCCTGGAAGTACAAAATGAGGGAACTACAGAATTACATTTTTCTTTCCTAAAATATAAATAAATGAGGCTAACAAAACACAGTCAAGAAAATTTAGAGACAACCTAGATACTGTTAATATCTTTCTTGCAGAAGTTAATGTAAATTTTATTCTTTGAACATTTTTTTTAATTTTTTTTTTTTTTTTTTTTTTTTTTTTTTTTTTTTTTTTTTTTAGTGTGGACTGTGTATGTAAAACTTGTTTTAAGTAAGGCAAGGTTTCACTCATTATTGTCTGCTATATTTGTATCATTTTTTTCAGGCAAAGTTCTATTTTTACTGTAGATATCAATGTAATGTAAAGGAAGGTGAGAGGCTAAATGCACTAGCTTTTATTCAGATGCATTTGTGTTGAAGTTGCCTGACAGTGGAATATTTCAGTAAAGTTACACTACTCAAGAGAATAATAAAGTATGTTATAGTATTCATATCATTTGAGTGTGTAGACTGTAATTTTCAGAGGATGAAGTACAGGTGGGGAGGTTTTCTAACACTATGGCTGTCAAAGCTTTTGTTTTTCTCTTTTTGAGTTTAAAAAACCTAGGGGGATTTTGTAAATGCAGCCATAAGACAGTAAAAACTGGTTTTTTATTAGAATTACATCATTTAAAGAACTCTTCAGAGAGCTGACTAGGGCAACATTTCTGTTGAAATTTGTGAAAAATGTGCAGTTTGTGAACTGGGGCTTTATCATGCTTCAGTTTCTGACATGCACTGGGATTTTTCAGTGCATCTGTCACAAGTCTATTATATTTCCTATTTATTGGCAGAGGGCAAACCAGATAAGGAACAGCTGTACCTGGTGACACCTACTCCTGATTCAAGGAATCCATATTTAGTCTGTAAAACACACTTTTATTATGGCAGGGAACAACGCCGGGCTAATGCCTCAAAGTGTGTGTTCGATGGGCATACAAAATCAGGCAACTTTTATACAGTTAAGTTCAAATCCTATCTGCTACACACACTGTCCAGTTTATGTCAATCTTGTTGTTTTTCAC
>JAWWEU010000111.1:103936059-103951541 GCA_035583155.1 Acropternis orthonyx
CCTCACTTCTTTTAACTGAAACTCTGTCACATTGGGAAGTGGTTGGCATTTTGCCAAGAGTCAAACCAAAACAATAAGAGGCTTGCAGCTCCTTTTGTATCTCCAGAAGGTAACTTATGTAACATATTCTTTCTTCTTAATCAATTTTAAATTGTTTATTGTTGTGCCTTTCCCTAGAGACTTTATCCCAAGAGGAAAATGTTCCAGTGGAACAACTGGGAGAGGAAAATAGAAAAATAAGAAAATACTTTTTTCAAAGCCTTTTGGCCTTATTCATGCATAGCTGTCATTAAAATTAGTAGGTAGTTATCCTTCCCACCACAAAATCTCTCTGTCTATGGACTTGCACTGCACAAATCATATTCATTGTCATCAGTCAGACACATTGTGGAGCATGGGAGAAGCGCACAGATATTTTACCCAGGACAAACACATCAACCTAAGGCAGTCAGACTTCATTAGCATCATTTATAAAATGCAGCCATGCAGCAAGTTAAAAATGGAGGCTTTATGAATGCTAAATCTGATGGAAGCCTGAACATGATGCTGCCAGGATGGGTCCTGTGCCTTTTGGAGCAACACTTCAGCATCACAGTGCACTGCATATCTTTAACTCTTTTCCTAACCAAAAAGAGTCAGAACAAGATAATGAATCATACATTTTCCTACTCTGCTACCAGTTTTAGAAGGAGCAATTCTGGCTGGCACTGCACTGTATTAACTGAGTTTCCACATTTCAGTTCCTGTGCCTAAGTAAAAGCTTTATATTTTAAAGGTAGGTCTGCCATAGAATCCAAAGGGCTGACTCCACTGAAGTTAGCTGTATCTGGCTGTCATTAATTTAGCTAGCTCAGGTACTGATCACAGTGCAACAGCAGCAATACAGAGGTTAGAATTTACAGCCCTTTTTGAATCAATAGCAGGACTGTTATTGGCACGTGGGATGCCTGTTATAGATATGCCTATATATATAGTGAAGTCCCTGAGTTGCACTGCAGAGGACAAATGTGAGAGGGATCAATTCACATTAATCAGTTTAACCAACACATATTTTGAAAGCTGTAATTTTTCCAGAATGTATTAGTATGAGGTCACATTATTTTAAACTCAGATTGTTTTTAAACCTACCTATCTTAGTCTGGCTAATTTTAAAGTGAAGGTTACCCCAATGCACAAGACTATCCTGAATCCTTCTCCTCTCAAAAGTGTAACTCATGTAACCAGTGCCCCTTTCGCTCTGCCTAAAAAGCCTTGTGTGGATGCTAGATAAATGCACGTAGAGAGGGCTAGGCACACTCTGAAACAAAGGAGGTTGCCTCTGAACACTGAGCAATACTTTTTCACTGTAAGAGTGACTGAGCACTGGCACAGGTTGCCCAGGGAGGTGGGGGAGTCTCCCTCATCAGGGATATTCAAAAGCCTGGGCACCAGCTCTAGGTGGTCCTGTCAGAGCAGCAGCGTTGGGCAACATGACCTTCCGCGGTCCCTTCCAACTTCAACCATTCTGTCAATCTGCAACTGAGAAATCTTTCATCCTCCCCCTGTAAGCACCTTTTCCTAACTTTCTGATCTCTACACCAGCCAGCTCAGACTGTGTTTTCTCAGAAGCTGAGCGGTCCTTCAGCTGCCATTCAGTGATCAGGAGTGTAATAAGTGCTGCAAAATGGGAACTGCTAAGGATACCTTGTGTGTAACCAAGCCTCATTACCACTCCTCATCAAGCTATTCAAAACAGTGCTTGCCTGGGGAAACAGGCAACAACAAACAGATCTTGTCCTCTCCCTTTTAGCACTTTCCATTTATGTGACCAGAGTTTGGTTTCCATATAAGACTTGGGTCTTTACAATCTGCTGGTAGACAGGAAATGTGACTTGCCCAGTTTGTCATGGAGGAAAATATTGTAATTGGTTCGATAACCAGTAACCTGTCTCTAAACTTTGTGTTTTAATTTCTACTTAGACTGTTGAAGAACCCAGGACCACTGTGTACCATAGTATTCATTAAAATGAATTAATAATAATTAATCAATAACGATAATAATAATTACTTGATAATAATTTTTCTCAGGATCAGTTGTTGCCAGATGGAATAAGGAATATTAGAGGATACTGTATATCCAAGGCCAGCTTTCACTTTGCCACAAAAAGACAGTTGTGATAAATCAAGTTTTCTATTGTTAAAAGAAGTGTTCCAAGGAGGTATCCTTTTGGATAATACTACATGGTCTTTTATTAAAATCACTTCAGAATCAAATTTCATAGGGATGTATATTTTTTTAATATATATTTCTACACCCATGCATGTTGGATGTGTCACATATGTGTACAGATTCCCTGTAATTTATTCAGGTTCATTACATTTAGAAGAGAGATATAAATATTCTAACTCTTACTAACAGCCTAAATCATAGTGAATTGCTGTGTGTTAAGCAGTATCTCTTTTTCTAAGCATTAGTGTTTCAAAACGCTCTGAAATGATAAAATGGGATGGAAAGTACAAGTTAATATAAAGCCTGGAAAATAGTACAAGGTGTAATTTTCCTGTGCCCCAGTCCTCAGAAGTTTTTACTGTTGATCAAGTATGTGAGCCTTAATGGTAAGCAAATTAAATGACAGTTTAAATCCTATATAGGTGGATGTGCACATGGTGATATTGATGATTTCTATTCACAGCAGTAACTCACCTCATCTGCTTCTTCGAATACAACAGTGAGAGAACTGACTAGTACTGTGCTCCTCTACAGCAGTGCTATTGATCTTCATAGCTTGTATTACAGGGGGATCCTCTGGAGTGTTTGCAGACACTGAGCCCTTGAGGCTAATCAGGATCTACCCCATAACTCTGAATGAAAGCCATAAACTTTTTCTTCAATTTTCTTTTCCTGTAATATCTCTCCAAAACCTGCAGTTAAGATAACCATCTCTAATAAAAAAATTAGTAAAATCATGAGCTTTCTCTCAGGTTAAAAATAAAAAACTGCTCATACAGAAGACTTTCTGCGTCTTCTAGCATTTATTTGAGACATATAAATAAAATTCACATCTCATACTGCCTAAATGCAGTTGCCAGAAATTTTTGAAGCCAATAAGAATCTCTCTCCCACTTAGAGAATCCTTAGTATAAATCCAAAACCTTCATCTCTAACATTTGGAAAGATGTTCTAAAAGTAGCAGCACAGATACTTTCTGTTCCTTTTCACCCTCTTTGGTTGCTCAGGGTACTGAGAATTATAGGACTGCTAACAATAAAATCACTTTAATTCTCTAGGACTTGTTATCATGCCTGAAAGGGTACATTGCTATAAAAGATAGGAACATTGTACTACCTATCAAAAATAAAAGCATAAATACCAAACATTAGTGAAGTGATTCAGCAAAGGTCAACAATTATACACTGAATGCAGTCACTGGCCAGGTATTTTTCAGCGTGCATGGCCAGCAATGCAGCAACAGATTGTCAGAGTTTGGTGTGGCTTGTGCCTTTCCTGGAAAAGGAAGAGCAGGGAGTACGGAATCCCTGAAGCAATATTTGTCTATTTTATTAAGATGATAATAGACCTCTGCAGTATTGTAGTAATCTTTGTTTCCTTTCATCTTAATTAAGGAAGCCACACAAAACTCTGAAGAGGCTGGCTAATTATTTTAGGTCGCAGAAAGGGCCAAGTGAGATGCCCTAAGACACGCAGGGAATGGCACAATCGAACTGAGCCAAAGAGACGAGTAAGACTTCAAGTGCACCTTTTTCTGTAAAGAAAGTCAATCACAAAAAACCTGTCCTTCTTTTCAGAGATGCAAAGCAAAATTTATCAGCTTCATGGATGGTGAGCCTTGCAGAGATAAAAAGAGGTATTTGTGATTTTCTTATATTCAAAGAAAAATTAGCAGCTTTTAGGCCTATTTGCCAACTTCATTGGACCACAGGTTTTAAACGCACAAAACAATCTAAAACTGTGGATTTTCTAAGTGTAAATGGAATCTTCCACTGCAACAAAGGAAAAGAAAAATTATTGCTCCGCTCTAACTTAAATTTCAAACAGAGATTTCAAATACCTAAACAAAATATCTGGCCTTTTCAGACTGGTTCAATAGCAATGTGTATCTAGCTTTATCTGTCCAACATGTCTATTCTCATTCAGGATATTTTCTTTCATGGTTCAGACAGAGCAACACACAATTTGCATTTAGGTTCCTCTGATCCTTTCAAATAATATGTTATAGTTATAGTTGCATTAGGCTGGAAATGTGGTGAAAATCCACTTTCCAAATTTATTTACATTTAACATAATTTAAGAAAATGAAGTAACTGTTATTTGTATGTCATTAAAGAAAAAAATGCCTTTTTGACACTTAAAAAAGTGAGAATTTCTACTAAACTTATTCTTGGACATCTTTATATGTGTAAACACAAATTTTGGTAATCATTTTTGTTCTTATTTCTTCAAGAAATTATACCTTGCTGCTGCTGAGAAAATAGACATGATATATATTACAGAATCAGCAGCATTAGCTTCCTTCTTTTTTTTTTAAACACCAAATTTTTATTTTTGTTCTGATTTCAGTCTGAATCGATTTCCTTGTTGAAGAATGTATTAAGAACTATCAGACATGAAAAAGGCATCTTAGTTATTAAATCTTCTCAGAATACCAAGGAAGAAAGAAGAGAAAATGTTTCAGTGTGATGTATCTGTCATGATCATGAGTGTGTAATTATTGTGTTTCAGTACCGAAACAACTGCAAGTCATTTTCCTGCATGTCTTGCCTTGTGACATTTCACAAGTGCAGATGATTTATTACTGTATACAATGTTCAGATTAAGGCTTCTAAGTGAAGGCCATGTGTTGACATGATACATGTGGAAGTGTAGTTCTGCCATTAGAGAGCTCTAGCCTGAATCTCAGAAGGCTTCAGTTTAATTTGCTGTCTAACACAGACTCGGTCTGTGTTCTTCAGTTCACTGTATACCTAACTGTTTTTCTCCTCCTCTGTCTATCTCCCAGCATGCCAGTCTGGCTTTCAGGTGCAGCTGATATCAGCTGAGATTCATCTCATCTGTGTTAGGAATCTAAAACTAAAGTGAGCACACTCTAGAGAAAAAAACAAGTGCAAAGTAGCATTCCAGCTGGGGGTTGAGTATATCCAAGGATGGAGACTCCACAGCCCTTCTGGGCAAACTATACCAAGGTTTGATCTCCCTAACAACAAAAAAGCTTATTTGTCTTCCTGTCTTACCTGCATTTGAAATGAGTCACTTGAATTACTGTTTAGGTCCTTTAAGAAGAAGAACATTAAAAAAATTGCTTGGATTTTTTACCTAGATGTTAAATGTCTAAAGCTAAATGAAGCACCCAGAATTGCCAGCTGCAGTCAAATAGGTTGGTAATCAGAGGAATAAACTCCCAAAGGTATAAATTATATAAGACCTTAGTCTCAATAAGGAATTTGAACTTACATTTCCACATTTAGATCATTTAGCCATTAGGCTATTGGTATATTTGAAGTAGTGAAGTAGCAGTTTTCTGTCTCTTTGTTTTGTTTTCTTTTTCCATTATCTGACTCCCATTCCAAGCAGATTCATGTTTTGGGTACCCAAAGAAAGAAAGGTAAAATAGTAACTGTTGTGAGGCCACTATTTATCACATCAAACTCCTCCAACATTGTTCCCTTCTGGGTGGTTAAGGCAGCTCTCCTCAAAGCTGACTACTGAAAATATGCATCTGTCATGACCCCGTCTCCCTCTGAGTATTATGGGGAAAATGGACATCTGTCAGAGCTGGTAACTTCACTGAGATGTTCATAAGAAGCACAGCATTTTGGACCTTGTTTCTATACATATTGGTGGAATTGCATACAGTGTTGTGGCATTAAATACACCGAGCGCTGTACCAGCTGTGCCATGGACAACAGATAAACTACATTACTGCATAAATCCACGTCCATCACTTTCATTTTTTATGCAGAGTGGAACAGCTTCAGCTCTGCCTTTTACTACAGCATGAAAGCAACGTTTCTAATATCTGCTACACATGGCTCACTTCTCCTCATACCATCTTCCCCAGGGAAAAAAATGAATGCATAATGTTTTCACTTGTTTGTTTGTTTTTCTTGCTTGTTTGCTTTTTTTAATAAGATCTGTATGCATATTCCTGTACTATTGTAATAAAAATTACAGGGTTAATAAAATATGCCACAACCTGGAGGCAGTAAGCAAGGAGGCTTGAAGCTATCCTTGTCCCAGGGGTATTAATTCTATATTATGTGACTGGAGTCCCCCCAGCTCAATTCCCCGGCTCCCTTTCCCCTTTCTTTTGCTCAGTGGCACGGTGTCCAAAGGCAGTTACATATTTAGAAAAGTTCTCCATAGCTGCTTGTGGTGCACAAGGCACCACCGATTTTCTGACACAAGCGGAAAAATCACTGTTTAATTACTTAAAGCTAAAGAGCCATAGAGGCCTATATAACTTTTTTGTATATGCAGTGATGTAAACATATAATTCCCCTTAGAGCTATTGGAATGGACCTGGTGTTTCAGCTCTGGGAATTATTAGAGATGCTGTGAGCACAAGCCATTACCGTGATCCATTGATAAAACACAGGGAATCTTTTTCTTTACTGTTGAGACCTCTGTTGAATACTCTCCTAATTATGTTGCACAGTGGTCAGTATTAAGAAGTCAATATATGGGTGAAATTTATTATGGAGAACTATTTGAATATAATACCACTGTTCCCTCTGCTGAACACAGTTTGAATTTAATCAATGTTTATTCATGTGCTTAACTTGAAAGTACATGATTAAATCAACAACTTCTGAGCGCTACTGAGGTCACTGACGTAAAGACACATGGTTTCTTTGCTACATTGGTGGGGTTCTCAAATAATGGAAGGTTGTTTAATGGAAACAGCTAGCCTGTTGGGGGTATGTTTATAGGTCATTTTTTTTTATTTAACTGTTTCCTGATGTGATGCTGTTACTTATACCGTAAATACTAAAATTATTCACTATGTTGGACATTACATGGAAATAACAAGGGGGGAAAAAAACAGACGGTAAATTTAGTAAAATGCTTACTCATCTTCACTGCATAAAAAGAATTGTGACAAGCAGTATAAGGGAGGTGATTCTACCCCCACTGCATCCAGCTCTGGGGTCCTCAGCACAGGAGGCTCAGTACATGGAGCTGCTGGAGTGGGTCCAGAGTAGGCCACAAAAGTGATCAGAAAGCTGGAGCATATCCCCTGTGGAGAAATGCTGAGAGAGCCTGAAAGACAGAAGGCTCTGGGGTGACCTTATTGTGGCCTTTCAATATATATAGGGGGCTTATTAAAAAGACAGAGAGATATATTTTCTACCAGGACTTGTACTGACATGACAAAGGATAATGGTTTTACACTGAAAGAATATAGACTTAGATTAGACGTAAGGAAGATTTTTTTTTTAAGAATGAAGGTACTGAGACACTTCAACAGGTTGCCCAGAGGTTGTGAATGACCCATCATCAGAAGTGTGATTTATGATTATGCTGATTTAGAGTTTCCATATGTCCCTTCAGAAATATGAGAATTCATCACCATTATGAAATCACTGAGGTTTTTAAAGTTAACGTTCTTACTTAGGTTAAAAGGATGTAGGAGATCAATTGTATCAAGAACAAAAGATGTGTACACCCAGTACTGGAGGAATCAAATAATTCAACATTCTGTTAATCTATAAAAGACAGCATCTACAACCTGTCCCTCACCTGGGCATGCTCACACTCTGAGTGACTCAGGAGCAGGGCTAAACCTTACTTTCAAGCTTGTCAGTCTGTCTTTCCTTCCTTATTAGCCCCAGTCTGTCTTTCCTTCCTTATTAGCCCTACATCTTAAAATCCTTGTCAAAAAAAAAAAAAAAAAAGTAACAAAAAGTTATTCATCTAACTTGTCAGTCTTTGGTATTGCTTCCCTGCAGACATATGTAACAATAAATAAGGCAGACTTCTAAATAAAGAGAACAATCAAATGGCATAAATTCCCAGTCTTTCCAACCTATTAGTTAAAAGCACAAGAAAACAGTTGTACCCTTTTGAATGTCAGCACATCTGAGCTACTGCAGATAGAAGAGCATCTAACTCGAAGACTCTGCAGCAAGAAACCTAAACTCCACTAGGAATCTCTACAAGCAGTAGGAAAGAAAACCAAAAATTGAGGTTGCTGAATGAAAGGCAGAAGTCCATTTCAATGCTACTTCTTAATCTTCCAAGATTCTATCCCCTTCATTAAGAAAAAAAAAAATCACTCTTCTAAGGCATGAAAAACTAAAGAACCCCAAAGAAATAGAAAAATAACATGGTTAAGTATCAACGTCTGGATATTTAGAAACTCTTTGATCAGATCAATACCTTGGGGTAGGTGATTTATTGTGTAAATCGTATAATGTTTCTAGAAGCATTTGTCAGCTTTGTCATGTACTATATTTGAGGGTTTTTCTTATTTTTTTCAGAAAAAAATCTATGTAAGAAGACTTTCTATGTAAGTGTTAAAAGCTTGAAGAAATCTAAGTAGATCAAAGAGGATGTGTGAAAACTAGCTAAAAAGTTTTCTGAGTAATTTTATCTACAAATTGCTTGGTTTGGCCCAAGTTCTCATCTATCTATTTTCATCCTGAATGCAGCTCATCTTCAGTGCTGGTGGCAAAATTGTTACAAAGAGGGATTTATTTAGCGCGCCTAATGTTGAAAGCACCTAATGTTCTGAAAAATGAATTTGGAAAACTTCCCAGTTTGCACATCTGCCCCTAAAACATGAGAATAATGGACTGAATAAGAGAAGGGAGGATTAAGTGAACACTTGCTCTCATCTGTCTTTCCTTACCTAAACCTGTGTGGTACCTCTGGATGACCTTTGTCTTAAGCACTCCCTCAAAGAATCCTGGCCACCAGATTTCAAAAGCAAACCACCTTATGTGACAGGCAGATGTATGGATGTGATACTGCAAATCAGCTGGTTATATGAGCACCATATGTCAGCAGTTGGAAAGAAGGTTCCCATTGGAAGGGAACTCACACTATGATTAATTAGTAGGTTGAAAGACCTTTTCTTGCTGCTACTTTTTTCTTCATTTTGTGCTAGTGACTCTCATCTTGCCCTGATAATGCAGAAAATTCTCCATGAAGGGTTCTAAATTTTCTAAATTAAAGAATGGTGGATCACAGAATCACAGCATTTACAGATGAACAGGATTCTCAGATCACCACTTCCTATTCCTTTACGATCTGGTTTCACAGAATGCATTTTCTTGACCTGTGTCTACCTGGCATTACGATCCAAGAAGTTTGGCCTCAGGTATTTGCTGTCTGGGACAATCCCAAAGCATAATAAATGTCACTGTCAGAAAGTATTTTCCTGATAATCAACCTAAACATTCCAGGTTGAGGTTGATTAACTCTCATTAGCTTTTACAACAGACATCAGATGAAATTACTTATTTCATCCTCGGTGTATAAATCTGGTCATAGACAAATAAATAATGCATTTAAGACAGATGTCCAGAGGACAAGCATCTCCAATATCTGTTCTAGCTCTACTTACTTATCAAAACCATTGCAACTAGCTGGTTATCCCTCACTTCAAACTGTCAATTGATGTTTCCTCTTGCTCATTGTCTTTGCTATCGCTGCTCACAACCAGTGATGGTGAAAGCCTGCACTCTGGATGTCTGCCTCAAGCAGGTATTTACTAATTTATTTTAGATTTTAGTTAGAATTATTCTACTGTGGAATGAATGAAGAATTTTAGCTTTTAAAAATATATTGGTACCTCTGATATGAATTGGACAACTGAAAATCTGTGAGTGTATTGACCCTGAAATCAAAATCATTTGTTTTTTAACTGCAAAAAATGACCAAATTTTAGATCAAAATAAAAGTTTCTCGAAAATTTGACAGCATCCACTTTGCAAATAACAGTATCTTCCCCTAGGTATGTGTTACCACTTCGGTGAGCGACTATCCTGGTGGAAAAGACAGTGTAAACACAGCCTGAACCACTTCGCACAAAATCAGCCAAGTATGAACAGACAGCATGGAAAATTTGGAGAGCTCAAACAGTCCTTCCATCATCAGATGGAAAAGGCCAGTCATCTCTAGCTGGCAAGCAATGCCCCGAGGCAAAACTCACCCCAGTGATCATACTTAGATCTAGAATGAGATGTCTGAATTTGACCTTGATGTCTACTTGAGCTGTACATGGTTCCCGGAGTTTAAGAACTGTGCTTTCAAATATTGTGCCTGGTTTGTGCATTACCCAGTTCAGAGTCCCATGCCCTGAATCAGGCTTTCACTATGTTCACTTCCATTTCACTTGGAAGGTAAATAGAGTAGAAATACATAGTGCACTGAATGGAAAGGTAAAATGGATATTGGGTGCTAGTATGATCTCCCTTGAACTGTCTGTAATAACTGAGAGTCTCTAGCCTCTGGCCCACACCTATTCCTTTTAGAAAGTATATCTGCTATCTCATATAAATTTTGAGGTTTTAATTGTGATCACTAACCACAGCCCTAGTACACTGAATGTTAACTGACGTCAATTATTGGAAAGTACATTTTCCTTTTAGCAGAAAATATTAGAAAACTACACAGAACAAAATCATTTTTAAGGCAAGCACTAAGCAGAATTCACTTCTGAACTATTTTACTTCAAGCAAACCTAGTGGCAGAAAAAGTCGAATTAAGATGAATAAATAAAGATATTTTTCTCTTACCTTCTAATTTTCTCCCAGGCCAGTTTGCTCTTATGGGATTTTTGATGATGCTGTTCTTAGCAAAATCTATCATACCTGAAGGACAAAAACATAGCCAGATGTTTGCCTGTAGACTTTACAAATACCTGTAACGAGGTTTTATCTTAAGCTTGTTCTACTAGTTTAACTGCATAATTTAATGCAGTGCCTGGCATTGAATTTGTCTTCATGTACCAGCCCCAGAATTGCTGTCTTTTGTCTATTTAAAAGTGAGGAGATGTTGACTTCACTCAGATAAGGTATTAAAGCAAAATTCCATTTATATTTGCTAAGCACAGTGTTGTTACAGGTAAATGGTATGCCCAATTGTACTTATAAAACAAAACATCAATTAAAATAATTATAATAACTGCTGTTACTTTGAATTTAGAGATATACATTAGCTAATGTAAGATAGAAACTGTTGCAACTAACTATTCAGTCATTATTGTGCACACAGTAATTTTTCCACAGAAAAATGCCTAGATTTTTACATAAACCCCGGAGAGTTAGAGAAATAAGTGAAGATACCTGAACTGAGAAGCTTCTGCTTAAATTGGATCTATCTGTCTGTCTATATGTATAGATATTTATATAGGCACATGCAATTATGAATAAATAAAGCATTTCACAGATGCATTAGAATGTAGAATACTTTGGAAGCATTTCCTAGGAATCAGGTTTTTTCACATGTCACACTGAGAAATGAGCCAAAACAAGATTACAGCCATAACCAGAGTGCTGTAAAGTGAAACTACCCTGTGCAATCAGATGAGTGCCCATTGTGACACACATGAAAATGTGCCCAAATGATGCATTTATACCAACACCTGTGCATGAAGTCTAAGTGTCAGAACAAAAAAAAAAAAAAAGGCAGTTTGCAGTGAGTTTTCACATTAGCCACTTTGTTAGCCATAGGCACATCATCAGCTACAATTTGCCCTTCTCTGAAATATATTTTAAGGTTTACTTATATTGAGAAAGTTTATCTGTAAGTTTCGTCATAAATTTTTAAAGGAAAGGATTTTTAAGGCCAGATTTAAAGAAGGGTGGCCATGGTAAAATGAACATTTGTGGTGAAGCTTTAGGATATTGTCCAGTCTGAACCTGTGGAGGATACTGTGATGAGAAACAAACTAATCCATGGAGTTTGACTCATGTCCTAAAGGTTCTGTAGTGAAATCTCGGTATATACTCCTTGAGACACCCTAAAATTCTCCCCACATTTTCTCTTATCACTTCCATAGCTATCAATAATCTTACCTTCATCACCCTTCTCAATAGTCCCTCCCACTCATATTTACATGGTGTTGGAAACAGCATCCAGCCTATTTGTAACTCTTTAGATACTATATTAATGGAAACACTATAGTCTCAATAAATAAATAGAAATAATTCATCTCAAAATCCAGATTAAATAAGCAGAAGGAAAATACAGATATTGTAGAGTTTCTACCACTGAAGTACCAAGTTCTGTGCCAAGGCAGTTGCAATAAAAGTATTTGAAGGGTCAGTTATTTTGTTAAGCCATTTTTGTTATTTGAATTTACCAAAAAACTCACCCACTGAAAAATTTTGTCAGAATTATCCAGGTTTTCATAAAAGTCTCTTATTTGAACTTCTACTTTTAGTTCCCGCTCTCTTCATTTTTGCTCTTCCTTCCCCTCAAAACATCATTTTGGTCCATTTAGTTATTTTTAAAAATCCCAGAGTGTTCCATAAGAAAATATTAAATATTCATATTAAAATATAATTTTTTTTCCTAAAACATTTTAGATGCTTGTTAACTGTAACAGTTAAACTCATACATTTGCTCAACATTTGCTGCTCTTCATCTTTTGGGACTCCTTTTTCATGATATACTGGCACACTCAAATGCACTGTTTTAATTCTTGCATGTTTGCAATCTCAGACATGCTGATGGCACTTAATTACTAGTTAGTAAGATTGCCTCCTACAGTAGCTGGTATTCAGCCCAGCAGTGAAGCCAGGCCATCATTCTGGCCCATCAATAACAGAGTTTTAATCAATCAGAAATAGAGCAGAGTTTTGTCAATTGTTACCTCGTATAAAGAGCACTTTTCTGTGCCAGAGCCCTTTTGTTTAACAGGAGATTTAAATACATCATACACACAGTATTGACACAAATTCTTTTAAGGAAGAACACTTGTTTTCATATCGAGTCTGTCCCTGGCTCTGGCGGACTGAATTATTTTTGTATCTTCACAATCATTATTCATTTTGCTACCTCTCTTAAAGGCCCCGCTCTGCTTACATCTTATGAAAAAATATACCAAGGAAACACTCATCATGTTGATTTGGCACTATAATAAACCTACTCCAAAGCCAGTCCAAAGACTTAAATATGTCTCCAAGTCAATTGTGTCAGTGTAGAGTAGTGATTTCCTTTTACTGCCACAGTATTCTCTATAATCCCTAGGTACATCTAGTTAGGGAAAAAAGAAAGTGTCATTCTGTCCTATAACTTTCTCTGATAAATAAGGTGTAATGACGACAACATCCCTATTGGAAAACACAGACCATTGGTCAAAAATAGTAACAAAAAGGAAAGAATAAGTTATTGCACTATTAGTCAGTGGCAATAACCATGTTAGGGGGTAGAATCATGTATACATACCTGAATATAACTGATCTGTAATAGCCTTAATGTTTCTTGTTCAGCAGCCAACACACCCAAAGCATTTCATGTGCAATTATCATGAAATAATGTACCAAAATTGACCAACTGTTTGAAATATTCTTAGACACAGATTCACAACTGAAGTCAATTAGTTAAAGATTTTTTTTAATAGCTTGATTGCTAAACCATAGTTCTGGGATTAGTTTATAATTATTAATAGAGAATGTATTAGGACAAAATGTGCTTCTTAATTAATTTCTTTAAATTTACATTTACACTGCCTGGAATTATTTATGTCCAATTTCTGATTCTGGAACCAATCCTGCTGTGAAATTGCAGCCTTCTGAAGCATTTGGCAACTGAGAAATCTAGCTATGAAATTTTGCTCATCATTACATTTTTCTCTTTTCCAATTTTACACTTAATTATAGACCATTAAATCAGTCCCCAGTAAATGTATAAAATTGTCTGTCTTATGCAGAATGGTTTTTTATTTGCCATCATTGACCAAATGTTTGAACACTCAGAACAAACTTTCATACATTTATTTGTTATACTGCTTACTTTAGAAAATGCAGAAATCCCTAAAATAGCTTTATAGTCGCAATGCTTGGCGGAAATGTTCAATTCAAAATTTCCAAGTCATCTGTATTTCTTGCAGGTTTTCTTCAGTCTCATATAAATCACTTTTCTTCCCCTTTCCTTCACCCCTCTACTCCTCATCTTTTCAAAAGAAGAATATCTCTGAGCTCATTTTAATAAGTTCCTTTTTTTATTTTTTTTTTTTCAGAAATCTCTCAGATCATCAAGTTTGGAAGCTATGGTTCACTGCCAGAGCTACAGTCCTGACTGTGGTTTCTGTCAAGATGAAATAGAAACAAATAACAAACAGAAATGTAAGAACAAGACAGGAAAAAATTCTAACTTGCTGTGTCTATTAAAAGGCAAGTGAGAGACTTTAAAATTGCTGTTCTCTCTGATGACGTAGTTATTCTCAGACCAACATTTTACACGTACCACTCTCTTCTAAACTTCACTGTAATCCAGAGGGCCTTTGCCTGGCAAGTATACCGGGAGCATACGAAATCACACAAACAGCACTAAATCCATAAATTAGCACAGCATCTTGCTGTTACCAATCAGAAACAATATCAAGAGATACTTATTTTTGTGGGTAATCCATTAATCAGCATGAGAGAATTCCAATCCATGTCTGTCCCCTATTTCCCAGGGGAAAAGAGGTCTATGCCAGTGAGCTAAAGAATTCTCTGAAAAGAAGCGCCTTTCTTCATCCCATGTAAGTGGTACAAAGACACCAATAACACACAAACTATCCTATCAGCATAATCTTTTAAATTTAGTGATCAGGATATTCAACAGACCAGGGCAAGATATCTGGACTGGAGTTCCAGCTACTACATCTTGTTATGCTTTTAAAGTGAAACATTGCTTGGATAAACCACAAAAACAATGGTTAAGGGACAGAAATATAGTTCTGCAACAATGAACTGGACCCATTTTCTGGGGGGTATTTTGTTTTTTATTTTTTAATAAAGAGAGGCTTTTTATACTTCCTATTTCTGTATCTCAATCAAAATCCGTTTATCTCTACAGAAATATAGTGGCAAGATCAAAGACTTGAATCCAAGTTCAAGAATGTTTCTGAATACATGTTTAATTTTGAGCAGAGTTAGTAGCCCTGAAGCTTATGTGAGTTTAAGTTACTATATACTAACACATGACCAACACCACCTATATCGTATTTAATTTGGAATCAGATTCCCTGATTTTAAGAGAAAAAAAGGCAAATATTAATTGAATCTTATTTCTCTTAGCATGGGCAATGTAGTAGCAAATAGGTGCAGGAAAATGGACTTTCCTTCAACTTGACTGTCACCAGCGGCAGGTGCTGTGTCCATGTCACCACTGTAGACCCACTTAAAACAGAGCAGGTAGACAGAGACACAATGTAATGAAGATGATGGGGGGTGTTCTGGTTATAGTGGCCAGGACCAGTTTGTCACTGTGTGGGTGTGGCTAAGACTGTGTATTCTACACCCTCTATGTATTTTCTCATGGACAG
>JAWWEU010000111.1:103951641-103964018 GCA_035583155.1 Acropternis orthonyx
AAATTGTAGTTCTGACTTGCAGTCTTTTTGTGAGTTGGGTTCTTTTCTCCTGCCGGTTTACCTTAAACCAGCACAGGGGACAAATGAGTCACCTGAAACATCCCTGTAGAAACAGAGATTCATTATCTGCTGATAAGAAAAGACAAAAGACCATCTTAAACTTCCAGCTCCAACTTCCAATCATATTAAATACATTAGGATTGAGGGGAAAGGAAATTAATTTTTTTTCTGAATTGAGCATGGTGGAGACTGTTGAGAGAATGTACATCTAAACCTCACAGAAGACCTATTCCAAAGTCTTTTACAGAGCAGTGGTTCAGTTAATGATGCAGAATATATGAAGAAAAAATGACAAATGTAATGAAACAGTAATGGCCTCACTGCATAATGTGAATACATCCCTATGATACAGGATAGGAACAATCAATCATCTGACTCACTCTCACCTCCACTGTACTGAGAAAGCACAATAACAACGGCTGAGGAACACGAGTAGAGGGGCAACCAGGAGAAAAAAAATGCATTAAATTAAACAGGAAATACTGTGGCTGACTTTTTTGATCTTTCTCCATTAACAGACCACAGGACTAGAAAGCCAACCCTTCAGCAGCGGGGGTTACATTTCTGTTTAGGAGATTGTGCTGCTTATAGCGACTCAAAGCCAGAATTCCCACACAGCATATCCCAACCGAGATCACCAGTACCTAAATAACTCAGAGCATGGCGGTATTGGATGAGACTGGATCATCATTCTCACTAAGTGCTAGGTGGTGCTGCAAACACTTGTTTAGGCAGCATACCTAGTTCCCTACACTCTCTGGTGAGTATGGAGATATTTTATATTACAAAGGGGCCAAAAGACAATTGTTTTTCATTGTCCTTCATTTCACACATCTATTATTTTTTGTCCTTTTTTTCCCTAAATCTATTCTTTTTTCATACAGGAAACAATTTTTCTCTATTTTAGATGAATTCTCAAAAAGACATTCAAGAGGAGATTGCTTTATTGGTGTGTCCTGATGTTCCTTTCCTTTTAGTGATGACATTATCAAACTCCTGCTTCCCACAATTGCAGGCTGTAGCTGAATAAACTGCTTACCATTTATAATTAGTTGCTCAAAAGAATACCTATATATCACTGTTCATAAAATCCTCAGACAATTAAGCTGGTTAGTCTTCTTAGTCTTCTTGGCTTTGCTTTTTTTTTCATATTACATTTTTATGAAAAATAATCCTGCCCTACATGTTTTCAACTGGGAATAAAACACTCATAAAATTAAAAAATGTTTATTCCATAACTAGAAATTCTCTTAATGTTACAGAATAGAATATAAATCTATAAATTTCAAGATACAATATTGCACATTCTAAGAAAAACATAGATCTAAAGCTTTCTTCCTGATAATTTCCATCCTATTGTTTTGTTTATTTGTGAGGAAACATGACAGACTATTTTATTTTCCAACAAGACATTATTATAGTCTTAGAATGATTTTCAAAGAAACATATGGGCTTGAAAGTGCAGGCCTTGATAGTTTTGTAGGCAGGAAACCAGACTGAAAGATTCTCAGTCTGTTCTTAGATATCCAGAAAGCATTTCCTGTGATACTGAACAAGGTTTTGTGCCTTTATATTTCATTTACAAGAAAGAAATTCCTATACTTCTTTTATTTTAATATTACACTTTGCCTACACAGTCTCTGTAATAAAAACAACTCCTCCCTTCACTTTTTGGTGAATCTCCTCTCAGTGATCAGAGAGGTAACCTGGCCAACAAGGAGAAGAAATATGTAACTCATCCACTGTTCTAATCTTTTAAAGGTCCCACCAGAGTATATTCTGTGCATGCAAATATATAAGTAAAATGAAAATGGAATAACTTAATTCCTATCATCACCATCATCAGTGCTGACTACAATGTTAAACCTAATAACATTTTCTCAAAGTAACTCATTTTCACAAAAATGAATTGTCAACCCTCAAATGGGAGTTTTAAATCCAAGCAGGAATTCACTGTTGTAGCTTTTATGTAAACCAGAAAAGTAGTAATGAGTTAAAAATACTCTAATTTTCAAAGTTTAGAGAGAGCAGAGATATAAGCCCAAAAGACATGGAAAGGTCATGATAGTTTAGAGATATCAAAACTAGAGCCATTATTTTAACTTAAAGAAAGCAAGTTTTAAAAGTAAGGGAACATAGTCTGTGAATTACATGTTACTGAATATTAGGAGCATTGATTAAAAAAATCATTAAAAGTAGAAAGATTTCCCATTGAACACTGTGTAACAGGAATAACCAGTCTGGCTCCTAGATTGAAAAATCCTGCTACTTTGATAAATCGTGATTTTTATAGGTATCAAAAAAGCTACAGGGGGAATTGCTTGACCTTTCATTTATTACTTCTTTGAACTTTCAGATAATTATTGGCAATATTCCTCAATGTTAAAGAAAATTAATAGGTTAAGAAATTTTGTATGTAACAAATATTTTCCAGGACTGAAATCAGGAAAACCTAGTCAAATACTAACAGTGAGAGAAGGAGAAAACAAGGCTCTGTTTAACACCAATGCCAAATTGAATACTTGCCTGAAAACTGTAACTAATCCGGTGTCTTCCTCTCAGTTTTTTAATACTGATAATATTCACCTGCTGAACAATGGCAAAGTTAGTTGCTTGTCCTTGTTTGAGGACAGGCTTTTGCACATAAATTGATGAACTAATTTTAAGAAAAAAACATGATTATTCAATCTTTGCACACTTAATGATATCTCAGATTGCTTATACAAGCTATCCTTTATCTTCCTCAAGAATAGTACAAGCAGATGCTACTTTTCTTCAGATTCAGAGAAGAGATTTACAGTCAACATCTAAATTCTCTTCACCAGTAATATTTGAAATGAAAATAATTTTCTTTAACATTTTTTATTTTTTAAGAAAAGGCTATGTTCCCTCCCTCATCTTTCCCTTCTCACCATCTCCCCACAAAAGAAGAGATTTAAAGTATTGAAGGACACTTCTTATGTAGGAATATTTCTATGAGATATCTACTGTTTGGTGTAAAGAAAGAAACAAGTATTTCACAAAATAAAAATCACAAATATCATGTTCCTAGCTCTTTTTGTCACTATTCTGTGACAAAATAAATTCTCCTATTACAGAGGAACTGGAATGCTCTCTATCAGTATATCACTCTATTTCAAAGAGCTTTAAATTTAAGTGCTGCATGTGCCACTTTTCTAATTGACCAAATGCAAGCTGTGCTGTATAAAAGTTCTTCCTACCTTACTTTTTCTCAGTGGGTCTCAAGGTTATTTTTTTTTTTCACAGATGTCTCGTGAGAAACCAACAACTTTTACAGATGCATGTGTGCTGAGCTGCAATGTTAAACAATTCTTACAATTTTTTCTGTTATATCAGTCCCACAATATCTTCCCAGAGAAGCTGCATTCAATCCGTGTAAGCTGTGGCTTGTGATGTGACTTCTAGTAGCTAAACAATTTTGTAATATTTTTGTAAAAAAAAAAAAAAAAAAAAAGAGCAAATCCAAAACCTTACAGCCACAAAGTTCCCAAGTTAAAGAAACCAAATATCTGGAGAAAAAGAACATCTTTGGATGAGAAACAACAATAGATTTTCTATATGGTTTTTGAACTAGATTGATGGTACATGCATCTAGGAAGACTTACTGTCTTCAGAAAAATATCCTTCTTAGAAGAAAAATTCTCCAGTTTCTGCCCACCTTGACATAACTCCATATATTGTTTTTTGCTCAGATCAGAAGTGAGCTTTGACAAGCTAATCTCTGAATTGCCCCAACTTGATTGTTCAGTCAAACTTCAGTATTCTCAGATGAAACAAAACTGTAAGGTGCATTTCAGGAATGTTGACTCTGACCCTGACCCTGTCATTAAGGCATGACCCTGTAAATAAGTTCCTTGGCCAGATGAGAGTTCATCAAAACTGAAGTCCCCAAAGTGGGGACTGAGTACTTAGCCTCTGATGTTTCATTTTCCAGATCCTCTTCAATACTCACCAGCCAGTTTTGTTCCACCTTACACCCAAACTGTACCTCACAAAGTTGGATGTAAGGATGTAATAGATAACCACATCAAAAACATCAGAAATCCGTTACCAGACATCCTCTGGGGTTCTCAGAGACCTCCTCTGATCACAACAGAATTAAGTTATATAAAAAAGTTATATAAAAAAATTAAACATATTAACATGGTAAAATCTATCAACTGGTTCCTTTAGGGAAGTATAGAAAGTTCAAATTAATTGTATGAGCAGGTATAAATACTGTGTTCAGAAAACCTTGCTAGAAACAGCTGGAAACATCTGTAGGGAAACTGGAAAGATATAAGAAATTATCTAAATGGGTAAGGAGAACTGACTTATTCTAGCAAAACAAAAAACAAATGCTATCATAATTTTTCAACAGAGAATACTTTTTAGCATTTTCCTAGAAAGTTCTTAATAGAAAATTCACCAACAATAACATTCCATCATAAATGGAGAAAAGCATAGTGCATAATTACCCTCTTTGTGATGCCGTCATTTTGGTGACAATGGAAAAAGACTGGTATGAACAAGGATTAATTCCTGGAGTAATAAAAGAGGCAGAGAAAAGTAAGACAACCAAGCATCACCAAGCAGCCTGCTCCAAGAAACAAAGCAGACTCACCTCTCCCCACATGGCTGGCAACTGCCTGACCAGAAATGACCTGCTGGGTACTCTGGGTGATGAGCACATTCCTGCTCAGTCTGATACACCACAAGTCCCAGACACACTGCCCATGCTAGCAAATAAATAACTGCTCTGTATTCCTGCCTGTGTTCTGCTTCCAAAGTGGTTTGATGCATGATAAAAGGCACTCAAACACCAGTAACACCGTGGGGGAAGTTTACCAGCTCCATGACTTAAGTATTTTGTGCAAAGTTAAGTTGCCTCAGAGAGGGGTCATCTGTTTTAAGACTTAGCTGTTACCTGGCCTAGCCTCCAGCTGCTATTCAGAGGGGTGACAGCGTTTGGTTTTCAGTGTGATAGGACATACCTTCACCTCGTGATGCCTTCAGTACCCCTCCAACTATCAGGTGCAGACCAGCCTTCACTGGAAGTGGGCTGCTGTGATTTCACAAAGTAACGAAATTATAAAACTACCAAAACTCTTTTTTTTGCATCTTCATATTTTAATTTTCTTCTTCCTCTCCTTCTCCCTGGCTACTTTTACTCAACTCAAACTTTTTCTTATCTGTGGTAGATAGATTGGTTTCTATGTTGTCCTATACCCTTTCTCCAATGGAAATTGGATGACAAAAAGATATGACCCTCTCTAGGGGTTTGTAAACAATAAGATCTACTCTTTCCTCCTTTCCCCTAATGAAAACTTATTTTCTCATTCCCTAAGATTTTGCCTCATAATACAATATAACCAAGCAAGGCAAAACCCAGGAACTTTCCTTCTCCAGTTTTAAGAAACTATTCTGTGCCTTTACCTGCACTACTCCTGGCTTAACTATAACCTACTAAAGACGCAAAACTAAAAGTGCATTTTGAGAGCTGCTTTCAGATTAATAAGTACTGTATGCTTATATGGATGGTTTATCTGTAAGCCTCTATACATTGACCAAATCTGATGCAGAAAGGGAATTTAGAAGTAAGCTCTGTTTCACTTCCCCCCTACCTGCAGTAACTTTCTTTTAGGAAAAGTCTGCCAGAGGATCAAGTCATGCTTTCTGCATGGGCTAAGCTTGTTGCATTTACCATGGACAGATTAACAGCCCTTACAATTGCCACCATCCTTCTTTCTTGCTCAGACACCTGCTAGTCTTTCAGGATATTACACCACTGTTGACTGAGAAATAACTGAAAAATGCAATGACTTACTGTGATAACATCATCTTTGCATTTAGATTTTTGCAAACTGTGAAAATGGAGGGATTACAAATGTTGAAGTTTTACACACTTAAGTGACACATAGGTTTTCTTAAAACAAAACAACATTACTTTTTCCACATTCTTCTATCTGTTGCTCTAACTTAAAAGGTCTGTTTCAGACTTATAAAATTAGAAACATAGTTAAGTGTGAACAAATTTGTTTTGTCCAAAATCAAAGACTCATATCATATCTTCTGGAACTTCTGGAATTTTCTGCATAGGGCAGACTGAGATCAGGAAAGCATTTCTTTGGTTCAGATCTAAGCCAAATAAGCATAGGTTTGATTAGGCTTCAACTGACAGCAGAAAAATTCCTGGCAGCCAAAAAAAGATAGCCTCCTTTTATCTCTCTCAACAAAAAAATAGACCAAAATGTTATAATAAAAAGAAAAATAAATGACTGATTCATTAAATAAGTTTAGGTCATGAGCAGGGTGTTGAGCTAAGTAATTCTGAATTGGTATTTATAGAAATATCTTAGTAAATTGATTCACTTGAGTAGCAAGCAGGAAGATGGGTTGTGAGGATAATAGTATAATAATATATAAAATAATTGCTGGCAGCATCTAATGTGAAGAAAGGGCAGAATTAGGAGGAACAAGGTTACCTTCTTCAATGCCAGCATCTAAGTTCAAGATGACTGCATTTCAGATAAAGTATAGGTCAATGAAAAAAACTGTCAGAAAAAGAAGAGTTCTTGATTTGAAATTGTTGGAGTGACTGTGCCTTAAAAAATAGACATGAAGCAGCACACTGTTAAAGTCTGAATACTTGTATGAAGAGGAATTTGAATAGGTAGCTAACAGTTATTATTGATTATATGATTTACAAAAAATAAACAAGCATAAAAATATACAAAACAATACCAAAAAAATCTGTCCTTGAAAACTGGAAACTCAGCACATTGTGTAAGATAAATTAATGTCTTAAACAGGTAAAGCTAGATGAAATATATCAAGATCCCTGACAAAATCTTAAGTCTATCCAGCTCATTTTTCTATATATGGCTAGGAAAGGAGTGAGCTGAAACTCATAAGGTTAATGCCTGAACCACTCTTCCAAAGCATCTTCAAACATTTGCTTAGCTTCATTTTTACATAATTCATTATATTGTGTGGCTTCCACATGCGCTTAAGAGTCTGAATAGGAATCACTTTAAATATTTGCTGTGTTTGACTAAACTAGACTGTAAATATACCTGGTGCTTCCCCAGGTGGGAAACAGGACCTGGCAAGATTGCTAATTAAGGTCTAAATTAAACTAGTCATCTCTCTTTCCTTGTCAGTAAAGGGATGATTGCTCTCCAGAGGTGATTTTTTTTCTCAGCACAGAACTGTTCCATCTGGACAAGTTTAGACAGACATGCAATGTTTAGATGAGTCCCACAAAGACAGCACAGAGACAATCCTGCTTTAAACAGGCTACTTCGAGGTCCAGCAGGAGACTGGCAATACCAACATGGACAATGTCCCTGCTTCTCCTGTCACACTATTCCTTCTTCAGCAAGACCAGGGATGTCTTCCATCTGCTTGCATACACTCAAACACAAGCAGAACAGTATCATTACCCATTCCAAAAATACATATTCTTAATTGCTTTTTTTAGCATAGACTGATTCTCTGAAATGTTTTGAAAGACTGGACATCAGGTGGCAGTTTATGACTGGAAAGAAACTAGAAATAAGAAATGGCCAAAGCATCTGAATGCAAAAAGGAGAAAGATTTGGGATTCATCTTCATCCTCATCAGGCTGCCTATTCAGCCTACCAATTTTCATGGTACCCAGATGGAAAAGTAAATTTTCTTCCTATCTGTTGTTCAGGAAACCAAACAGTTCAATCCAGGTGTGGATTACAGTGCTGCGAGAAAGAAACTTAGAAGTTATCCACAGCGGTGTCTGAGTGAGATATCAGTGTTGCACTGACAAAGCAATTGTGACAAGTGGCAGAGCACAGAACCAGCAAGTATCAGACTGTCTCACAGAAAACATTAGCTTTCTATTTTTTGGCTGAATTCTGAGTCAGATAAATGTCAAAGCCTAACATACATTTCTTCAGAACTGAGAGGCAAATAACTACATTTCAAGATTATAAAATTATGACTTTGTGAGAGCATATTAACTGTGATATAGAGGTTGGAGCTCACAGTGAGAAAGACTTGCTCTTCCCTCTGCTCCGTCCTGGTGATGCCTGACCTAGAATACTGTGTCCAGTTATGGGCTCTCTAGATCATGGCACTCAGTGCCACGTCTAATCTCAGTTTAAAAACCTCCAGGGATGGTGAATCCACTACCTCTCTGGGCAAGCCATTCCAATGCCTGATTACTGTCTGTAAAGAATTTCTTTCTAATATCTAACCTGAACCGCCCCTGGCTGAGCCTAAGCCCATGTCCCCTTGTCCTATTGGTGACTGCCTGGGAGTATCTTTCCTATTAAAGTATCTTTCCTATTAAATAAAATGAATAATGGTCTGTTTGTTCATCTTGAGACCAAGCAGTGCATTTTAGTTCATTCTGTACAGCTCAACTCCCTTCTTCCTTAAAAAAAGGTGGCTTCATCCATAGTATCTATAAGGAATGGTCCATGACTTTTATTAATTCAGAAACTAGCATTGTTTGGGGCTAGTGCTAACCAGCAAAACTAAAAAAGGTGCCAACAAATGCACTAAAGATTAAAGAGTACGAATAATCCCATACCAGTACCGGGAAAATATCCTAGCCTTGTTCAGTTTAATGGTATAGATGCCATTTTTATATTTATATATTTATAACAAAATAAAGGTTTACATAAAATAGAGCTTTAATTTCACTGTATTAATATTTAGTATCAATTTCCTTAGCAACACCATGTTTGGCATTAAGTCTTCTAATGATGCCCTGGGTTTGGTATCTAACCAACACTTCCTCTGTTATATAAGATTATTGTCTTCCTACTCTGTCTTTGGTGTGAGATGCCTCCAATACAAGAAAAATTAGACAAAATACATGTTTTTTTTATCACTACTGTTGCCATATTTGCATCTCTAAATGCACATAAGGCAGAAATCCCTTGAGATTATGTTACTGCTATGTTCTTTTTTCATACATTGCATTTAAGAACTCAAAATTTTTGTTGTGCTTTTGAAGCCCACTATTAAAAAGTGAAAATACTATTAATAAAGCTACAACTATTTTTGCCTGAAATCTCTATACATTTATATCATTAAATATTTGTCTTATAGGGAGATGTTTTCTGTGTATTTCAATAAGTATGCCTGAAAAGCACATTTGTAAGTATGAGAAAATAAAGTATGTATAATTGATGAAAGAGAAATGCATGTTATAATTAGGTATAAGCAATATCAGAAATGCTGGACTAAGAACAAAGACAAAACTGTGTATATTTTAAGTCAGAGATTTGTAACTCTCACATTTGCCGAAGGAAAGTACTCATCTCAACTTTATGTTTTAGTCTGAAAATGTATTACAATTCTATATTTTCCTTCTGGCTACACGGGAATCAAATTTAAAGATCCACATTCTTACTATATATTTAGTCATTGTTTTGACAAATCAAGTATATTGTTCCTTAGTGTCAAGCAACAGCAAATGTTCTTCAAAAACTCAAATGCAGGAATAATAGGGCGACTTCTTAAATTATAGTTTTATATATACAATTCTTGGTTTTGAGTATGAACAATGTAGGATACAAAACTATAATTCAAAAATATTTTGATTAGACTTTTAATTCAGATAGTGTCTTAGAAAGAATGATGCATCATTCCTCAAAGTGTCTGTTTTTCTAGAAATTAATGTATGTGAAACTTCCCTCAGATGTAGAAAATTGCCCTTCAAAATAATAATCATACTAACAGGAAAGGCCACTTTCACTTCAGCTATAGAGTAAGTATAATTTCAATATTATTTCTTTTGTTACATCCTGATTAATTTATTTAATTTGATGTTGAGCAGATGATTTATGGTTTGACTTCTGCGTGAGTATGAATTTTTCTTTCAAACTACGCAGGGTAATCAGAAGTTGTTCTTTTTAACAACTACCAGTTAACACTTTACAGCTTTTAGCCTTTAAACAAGGAAAGAACCTCAAATAACAATTAATAGCTTTTACACCACAATTCCTGTTCAACTCCAAGCTTTCATTTCTCCTTTCTTCCTCTGCCCTAGTTGTTTCAGATACTGACTTTGCAAGGAATATAAAATGTCATCCTATTTGTCCACTCTACATGTCTTTGAAAACAAGGAGCACAGTCAAGGTATAGATCACTGGAGTGGAAAGCTGGATTCTCATCCTAGCTTTGCCTTGACAGTTTGTGAAATCTGTGTAGGGATTCACTGAGCTTATTTTCTGCAGGTATAAAGGAAAGAAAAATAACACCTATTATTTTCTCAAGTGCTTTTGGGATTTAGAAATGTGAAATGGAATGTTAGACTGTGACATCCACAAAAAAAAATCTTGATATTTCTGTAATCTCTGTAGATACACTTAATACAATGTTATATGTTACTAACTAATATCAACAGATCAGAAACATCCATATTATATGCATATCACTTAACAAAGCAAATACTCTTTTGTGCTAATAAATATTGAAGATATTTAAAAATTGGAGTTATCTTTGAATCAGGACTAACCAAAAAGTTTAAATTTGTTTAGTATTAATTGAAATGAAAAAAAAAATTCCTTCTGGTTTTTACCTTGTTGTGATGCTTTCATTCTGGCACAGACTTTTTGCTTACACACCAGAGAACTGCAGGCCAATAAACATTACAAAGTACCTTGTTTATCCTTAAAAGTTCAATACACAGATAATTATTGTAAATGCTCATATCAAACTCCTAAGACATAGGAAAAGAAATGCAGTATGCCTGAAAAATTCACTCTCCAGACTGGGCTCTGTGTAGCTCAAACAGTCCTTTTGATTCTCCTAAGCTATAACATCTGGCCTTTAGGCAGAAATATTCCTATGGAAAGATGGTCTAAGTTCTTGAAGTGGGAAGTGATTCTTCTCCAAATTGTGAGAAGTGAGAAGCCCCAAGTATAGTCCACCCAATACTCATCTGTTCTCTTTTCTGTGTCAAATCTCTCTCACTGGATCACTATGTTCAGTGGAAATTGTGTAGACTATAACTGCCATGGGAAAAGCTCATTATTTACCTAGAGACAAAGAGGCACCAGGGCAAGGATGTGAGGAGGGACTAACGCAGCTCCAATTAACCACCAGCTCCTCGATCCACCCTCTCTCATGGTGAGATGAGAAGACATCAGAAATGTTGCTTCTCCTTTTCTGGTATAACCAATTCAGGCTCAGTGGCTTGGAGAAAACAGTTTTGGTGCAAGGCTGCAAGAAGCTTCAGGAATTAGAGGACCTCCTGGAAACAGGGCTGCAGAGGAGGTTACATAGACAGCGGCTGGAGAAAATGTTGGTCCTCTCCAAACATAGACTGGACACATGATGGAAGAAGTTTGGGTGGGAGAACAGAAAGCAACCTAATCTGTGGGAAAGTAGAGGAAGTACTGGGAGTTGGACTGCAATATTTACTAGTGGAGTGTTCTGCACTGAGGCCAGTGCCGGCTTTGCCAGAGCTCAGGCCAAGGTCAGTTCTGCAAGGGGACAGGGAGCAGGATAGGTCAATCCAGAGGGGGGGAGGGGCCGGGGGGGGAAGATATGAAGCTCTTCTCTCTGTTGATCTTTGTCTCTGTTGATCAGTGACAAGACCCAAGGGAATGGCCTGAAATTGTGTCAGAGGAGGTTTAGGTTGTATATTAGAAAAATATTCTTCACCCAGGGGGTGATTGGGCACTGGAACAGGCTCCTCAGGGATGTGGTCCAAGCACTGAGCCTGGTAGAGTTCAAGAAGGCTCTGGATGATAATCTCAGGCACATGGTGTGACTCCTGGGGATGGTCCTGTGCCGGGGTAAGGACTAGACTTGATGAGCCTTGTGGGCCCCTTTCAAATCAGCATATTCTGTGATTCTGTGACTCTTTTCTCAAGGCTAAACAAACACAGATCTCTCAGCCCTTCCTTATATGTCAGGCTTCCCATTCTTTGGATCACCTTTGTGCCCCTTCTCTGGACCCTCTCCATTCTGTCCACATCATTTTTGTATAGAGAGGACCAAAAGTGACCACAGTGTTCCAGGTGTGGCCTGACGAGTAGAATGGAATAATGCCTTTAATTCTGCTGGTGATGTCCTTTGTGGTGCATCCTGTTGGCTTTCTTTGCTACAGCAACAAAGAGGTTTTCTTGTTTTCCAAAGTTTGTTAGGTATTAACACAATGTTTTCATGACATACAGCTTCCTCTCTGTCCTATAGTCAGATCTTTACCTCCTTCTTCTCCTGGCTTATAATGGCAAGTCATGCTGTTGCCGTAAGCCTTAATGTAGCTGTAGATTTTTATATAGTTTTATAGTTTTATAGTCTTTTGCATTTGAAAAATA
>JAWWEU010000111.1:103964720-103983186 GCA_035583155.1 Acropternis orthonyx
GGGGGGTGGAAACAAAACAAACCAACAAACAAACAAACCCTCTCAAAAACCAAAACAAAGGCGGGGGTGGGGGGTGGGGGAACACCAAAATAATAGAAAAAAAAATTAGGCTAACCAACTACTTTCATAAAAATTAATGATTATAAAAGCTGAACAAAAATCCCATTGTGCCACGATATGGATACAGTATCAGAAGACTAATGGAACGTAAAGGCTTTCTCTCTGAAATCTGCTTCAGACCTAGATGTGACACTGGACCATCTCAAAAGCAACTAAAAACCTCTATTAAAAACATATGATTACTTACGTTAATAGAGCTGGAGCCTCAGTTCATTCCATAATGGTCTCGTAATTCATAATATGTAGAAAATATGGGAAAAATCAGGTGGAATTCTCTCTCATCCAAAAGCATATTTCATACCATTCTCAACTTTAAACATATTCTCTTCTTTCATCAGTAGTTCATGGTGTTTCTTTTCAGTCAAGATATGTCAAACCCAAATTGTTTATTAGATACATAAATATTTATCTCATGATTCACAAAGTCCCCAGTTTCTTCTCTATGCTGTTCTTTTACACTGTACATAAGACAGAAAAAAAAATGAAGTCCCAGAGCCATACAGCCTACAGGCAAAGAACTATAAGTATGGTGAAGACTTTATGTATCCCAAGTGCACTATGCAGTTCTCTTTTCTAGGAATAGGGTAAATAAGCAAAGAAGCATGAAAGAAAAATGTGTTTCACTTTGGGGAGCACCTACACAACAAGTCACAGAGAGAAGTCTACAGAACTATCAAAAATAATCCATAAATCCCTCATACATTATTATGTCCTCTGCTCAGATTTCTTACTGTATGCAGCCACTCTTTTTCTTACTACTATATGCTTGTTTACATGGCTAAAAATAATGTTAATGAAAAACAACTGTCTGTGTTCTCAAGTGACTAAAAGGAAATGTCGGATTTTTGTTAGCCTCCACTACCCCAGTTCTTTCCCCTCTTCTTTGCAGTGAGGCAGGCATTCTGTTGGGGATAAGTGTGTATTTGGAGTCAATAACACGCTGTATACACACAAAGCTTCTGAATTGAAACTGAGAAATGGCCAAAGAGATCTGTTCATTTTCCAATTTTTGACTATTTGAATTTACAACTTACAAGTCTTCAATATATAGTGAGGAGGTTATTAACCTAAAGAGAGGATGTGGTTCTGGTTCCAGGTGTAAGTGAGAGAACTCAATCCGGTTTCAATGAGTTTCTGCTATGATGAAGAACATTGTTCCCATACAACCTCCAGAAGAGAAGCTGGAGTATATGAACTTCAGGAAGAGATTCAAGAAGGCAGGCTGACTTATCTGGTTTTCACCTCAGCCCCTCAAACCTCAGGCCCATGCCAACTGTTCTGACAAAGTCCCAGTGCAGTAATTTTTGCTACTAATGCTTTTGAAGTGGTGTATTTCAGGCCTACAATTCACTATTGTTTTATTAAACTCCTAAACCTTTTCTAGGAAATGCAACTGAATCTGGAACAAACAATTCCTAAAGGTGTATAATTGAATGCAAAGCAATGAAAATATATGACAAAAGGTATAGAATAAAGCTTGAGAGCTTCCTCTCTTACTTATGTAAGAAGTTCAAATAATGACTTAACAGGTGAAAGGTTCTAGAGAAGCACCAAAATATATATATAGAAAATAGAAATAAAAATGCACAGAAACATTATGAAAATAAAAAATAACTAGAAGAAAGTATAAATTTTCCTCCTTTCTGGTATAAAGATTCAAATTAGATTAAACTTCCAAATGGAGTTCAATTTTGTTATAAAACTCAGGTGTCTGCCTTACATAGTGATTGATTGTATTACCTGTGGTGAGGTGCTGAGCGGCTGCCTCTGCCACAGATAGCCAAGAGAAAAAGTCTGATCATGATCTAGAAAAGATTTATGGGCATGTTTAGAATATGTAAAGGCATAGAAGAGAACCAGGAATGTGAGTTTTCATCCTAGGTGGTTCAACATCTTTCTTCATTACAGACCCACAGAAAAAATGAAAATAGGCTAAAAAACTTCCCAGTTCTTTTTAATAAAAAAAAAAACAAATCCCACAACATCCTGTTGTAATCTCTATTTAGTTCAACTAGGCAGAGAAGGAGCCCCTTATTCACAATCTCACTTGCAATAGATAAGAGCAGTATCCTACACTGGAACCAAGGTCTGTAGCCATGCTGAGGATCAGTATGAAGGGCTAATAAGGATTTATCAGTGACCAAATGGGCACTTGTGAAATATCCAAAAAATATGTGCTTTGATGTTTTTAATAGGTAGATCCTTCTTATCCCATCAAATGTGTGCCATATATAACATTTTTTTTAAATTTTGAGCTGTATATCTTCCATCCTGTATTCTTCAAACTTCATTTTATTTACTCCCTGTGCTGGTGAAGCAGCAAAAACTTTCTTAGGTCAAAAAGTACTAAGTAACAGAAACATTTCAGTCTCACTGAAAATAATATTAAGCCATAAGTTATTTCCAAATTACAAGGACCTGATAAAAAAATACTGTAATAGGGAAGATAGCAGGATATAGGCAATGATCCTGAAATATAACGTGCTAAAAAGAGGCTGGTGTAACAAGTCAACCACCTGCTATCTTATAAGCAACAAAAGAGCATTTTTGAAACCCAGTTTGTTATTCACCTAATGTAAATTATTGGCTTGGATCAAGAAACATATTCCAATTAGGAACCATCACATGGAATTTAATGGCCACTTTTTAAATTTTTTTTAATATTATTCATAAAAACAAGAGATTTTAAAAAAGGATTAAACATTTTTGAAGAAACTGCATACTCACAGCTATTGTTGTCTTGTCTTTTCTCTGGAAATACAAATTGAAAATTGGCCAGTGCTGAAAGTTATGTTCAGTCAGGAACAAAGCCATGCAATTCACATGTACTCAGCAAATCTTTAAGTTATGCTTCCAACAGAAAATACAGTCCACCCAATTCCCAGACTTCAGATAAAATGGTGCAAAAATAGACCTGAAAAGCTATTCTAAGCTGACAGCTCTCAAATGTTTTCTCTTGTTAAATACATTCAGTGACAGGGAACATCCAAAGTTCCCAGGAGATTTATTGCAATATTACGTTATGCTTACAGTTCAAATATTTTTCCAAATGTGTGAACTGATTTTTTTCTTGTTGCACCTCAAACAAATTATTTCTTATCTACACTGAATCTGTAGAAAAGGTCACCTCCCATTCTTTACAACAAAATTGTGTAACTGTGTGCAGTAATTGTGTCCCTATTCAACAGTAAGCATTCACAGTCTCACTCATTTTTGTATATGTCGTGTTGCTTTACCCATCTCCTGTTGGTCTGTATCTTTCCTGAAGTTCATTCAGAACAATTCCTGTGAAAGACTTTCCAGCAGTAGACAGTACAGTCATATCACTTTACAGATCTGTACCTGTGGTTGGTTGCTCCCATTAAATTACTGTGCCTTGTGTATTATTTTTATATTGTATTTATTATTTTATTATTTTATATTTTTATTGTATTATTTTCATTTGTATTATTTTCATATTGTACCCTCAGTCTGTTAAGACCTGCTGAATTCTAATCTGCTCTCCAAAATAATTTAATTCTCTCCTGGTTTCAGGTAGCTTAAAACAACAATAATTCAAGTAGTTAATAGAAGTTCTTAACAGCGCAAAAATCTAGATGTCTTACATTTCCATTTTGAGGGGGGAAAAAAAAGTGAAATTGCTCTCTCTATATAATTGTACAAGCACTTTTGCACCCATTCCATAGTACTTTTCTAAAGAACATGTCTCAACAGCTTTTTTTGTAAGATGGGTGAAACAGTGCCAAAGGCCTTTCTGAAGCTAAGATTAACAATATCTACAATTTATTTCTGTAGAAAGATCTTTTACCTTCCAGAATTATTGAGGAAATTGAATACGAGTGTTGAGTTTAAAATTCCCCTCTCCTTTTCCCTTTCCTATTTCTTCAAAGTTGCATACTATATTCGTCTGGTTTCAGTCTTCCAGCATTTTATATACCTTTCAGACATTATCAATGACAACATTTCTGAAATTGCCTCAGACAATGCTTTAGAAATCCTCATATGAAAGAGTTCTCCAAGGCACTAATAATTTTTTATGGTCTATATGAGAAATTACACTTTAAGTAAAAACACACCAGTATAAAACAACCCCCATTCTGTATCTCAACATTCCACGACAGATGAGTTTAATGTCTACTCTATGACAGTCAGGTACTGATCATAACAGCATGCCAGGGCCACAGTGGCTCATAAAGAGCTCTCCCTTGCAATTTGGGTTACACAGAAAATATGATGGGAGACAGGAAAAGCTGTGGGGAAAAAAATGTGCTAATAGAAATGTTGCATTCATAAAATTTTATACTTTTCTATTTCAAACCTGATAGTAGGACTGAATAAGCACATATGATGAAGTCCATGCTGCAGCCTCTGCAGCAGACAAGGCTGGCAGTTTTTCCTCCTTCTGTACACAGTGTTCACACTATTTTTATGACTTCAGGAATTCTTTTCCTGCTGAAAGTCTAAATCAGATCATCTTGCCCTCAATAACTAAAAAGAAAACTCAGAGAGAGTGAATTCTGCAATAAAATATCTCAAGTCAGATGAGATGATCCCACCTTTAGAATATAGTTAAAATGGACCTGGATACTTTAATATTTTTCTGAACCATCCTTAGCTTTTCTCCCTTAATCATCAAGTGTAGTTTAATAGGAAAAGTCTTCCTGGCACAAAATTTGAAGACAGCTGAAAAGCAAAAATATCACACCCTAGAAGAGATTTTTTTTTTCTCACCCTAGCTTTCACCTTCAGTGTCAGGAAACAGAGAGAGAAAGAAAAGACATGGACACCTGAGGACTTGTCAGCTCAGAATCTTCAAACTAAATCTAATCAGTTCCTTCTGTGAGCTAATAACATGAACTGTGGGAACCACCAGGAACAAGGTTTTGCAGACAAAGGTAACCCTGGGATGGCACAGCAGTGAGTTAGCACAGCAAGACATTCAGCAGATTTTTTTTTTAGTGAGTACAAGATTCAGCAATGCAAGACAGAGGGTTAGAAAATCAGCCAGCAGCTCACAAATGTTTGCAGGATGTCATATGGAGAAGTGTGCGCTTCATATTTGTGTATTGGATTTGTGTTCACAGGAAATAAGATTTCTGTTTAATTATTCCAGAAATAGAAACTCAGCAGAAATGTATGTGCATAATCAAAACAGGGAACTGACCACTTTTTGCCAATTTTAAAAAAAAAAAAAAAAAAAAAAAAAAAAAAAAAAGGAAAATAATTAAGTAGTGAAACTTAGAACTCGTGCTGGCTACAAAACAAAGCTCTTATGGATTATCACTGCTCACTGGACCTTGTCATCAAAACATCCCCACCAAAAGTAAATTATCTTGTTCCTTTTAACTGGCTAATTAAGTAGCCTTCTTACATCAAAAAAATTATTCTTGGCTTTTCCATGGTAAGGGTTTGTCTTCACCAAAGAGTTCTTTTGCAGAAATTTGGAGTGTCAGTTTTACAGTGAAGCCGCTACACTGCACTGCTGTCTCCTGGAAATATGCCTGAAGTCTATATGTTTTTTTATGAAATACATTAGTTTTCTTTAATAGTGGAGGGAAAGTATCACACATTTAGCATGAAGTGAAAAGGTACACATATACAAGGAAATAAAAAAATAATCCTCCATTCTTAAACCTTGAGGATTGCAGGGTAGAGGTGAGTTTTTTCCCACCCAAATGAAGGGGCCACACACAAAGTGGCAATGGGAATCACCCCTCACCCCTGCAAAATGCTGAATCATGACCACCCACTATTTGGAATATTTCTGCTAAACACTGGCCAAAAACATACTAGGGACTCTGATAATAGTTCACCAAGATGCTCATGGTCTGTCTCTTCATCCTGCTGGGTTTGCTGCTCCAGAGCCAGGCAGAGCCTGATGGGGAGCTACTGCAGACTAGCTGGGTACTGGGATTGCATAGATTGCCCTTTTGGACACTAATTTCTCTTTTGAACAAGCCTCAGCCTTGGAATGAGGAACAAAATCTGTTTTACAGGAGATAAGTAACTGTGTTGAATTTTCTGAAAGAGAATCTCTGATAAAATTGATTAATGACACAGAACAAAACCTGAGTGTTACATTCAAAACTGACAAAGCTTGAAATCAAAATATCTCTCTGACATGTCTTTGTTCTGACTGGGTCTGAAGACTTTAATAATTTACTCATGTAAAATGGCATTATTAATATTTAAGTTCAAAGATGGGTAGGCATGTAGAAAATAACATTAAAACCACAGGGTATTTTTTCTTTATTTCCTCTTTAGTCATGTTCTACAGCTGTAAATATCAATGGAGATGTATTACATTATGTATTTATATCCTTCCTGACATATTGGAGAAAACATAAGTGACATATTCTACATGTTACATCATATAAACAACTGCCAAGCTAATTACTCTTAAAATATTACTGCTCAAATGCACATGCAGGCAAAGACACAGGATTCATATTTCATTATCACACACATATTAACTTTCTCTATATGCAATATTAACAGAAAATCTACAAATTCCTTCATATTTGAAATGAGATTTATTTATTCTTTACCTTAATTATAATCTTGGGAAAGAATTTTTTTTCTCAATAAGTAATTTTAAAACAGAACATTCATAAGAGCTAATTAGTGATTCTTTCACTGATTTTCATTTCTTTGTTCAGACATGCATACAACTCCCAATCACAGGCACTCTTTGCACCAGCCTCTGCAGGACTGGCTTTCAGTCACATGCAGACAGCTAGGCAACAGAGCTAGATTTAATTATTTTTTTTCCCAATGCCTAATTCAGAAACAAACATAGCTGTCCCCTTCCCTGGGAGTGTGATGAAGGCAGTCACACTGAGCTTAAATGCACCTGTTAGCTGGACTCGCTCAGGTGGACTAATTGGCAAAGACAACTGTCATACAGTGTTAGGGATTTGTTATTTCTGCTGACTGGATGGTAACAGGTTCAGGCTTTTCTTCGGGGCAGAGTTGCTTTTTGCTTTTTTTTTCTTCCATAAAAGGGAGAAAGACAAATTCTGGTATTTAAAAAAAAAACAAACCAAAACTTTTTAAAACACATTTAATCATTATACTGAGACTGAAATAATATAATTTTTATTATGTAACATCTTAAATCAAAAAGGAGGTATTTGAGGTGAAATGTGTGTGATCATCCAAACTGGCCATCTCTATTCCAGGAAATATAAGGGTGAGGGCACAGGCTGAAGCTCTGGCATGCAATTCTCCATACTTTTTGACAATTAGTGAGCTCCATGTCATACATCAGCACAACCTCCCCCCCTCAGTGCTTGTGTATTTGGACAGTTTGGGGGATAGCTGAGCCCCAAGAGACACTCCTTATGCAGCCCTCCTGTTCTGGGGGTGTAAGAGAATCTAGCTGGAGGGACATGACCTCTGCCATGCCAGTTGGCCTCAGGCGAGAAAGAAGCGCCTGTATGATTTTATTTACCAGTCTGGGTATAGCTGTTGGTTTATAGAGGAAAGCACATGAGAAAACATGATCACTGGTGGGATGCCTTCATGTTTCTTCCCTGGGACAGAGAAAGGGCTTGATGTCCTTAACAGAGGTAAGCAAATCCAGAACTAGACCTAACAAAAAGCTCTTTGGCAAAGTCAGGGCCATCAAGCCACATGCTTTATATGTTGAACCACAGCATATAAATAATTTTTCCTTTCAAATTGTCTCATCCCACCTGCTTTTTCTCAAGAGCGCTTTGTCTTTCTGTTTTCTTCATATTCAGGAAATAGCTATGGAACTGTATTTAATCTTAAATCAGTTCATTGTTACCTTGAAAGTTTCTTTCCTGATGTAGTCTGACAAATCCAAAGAAATTCAACTGTTCATACCACCGCAGAAGGCATGGAGAGCATGAAGTCTTTCTTCTGAGTCACTGAACTGACAGAGGTACAAAGGCAGTTTTCTGTATTCTATGAAGATGACAAGACATTACCATAGCAGAAATACTGTAAAACTACTGGCAATCACCTGGTACACGGAGTTCTCCTGCTGCCTGCATGACAAAGTCTGCCACTACTGCGAGAGGTAAGAGCTCTGCAAAAACATACAGGAGCTTTACCACTGGACCAAGACTTAATGACTTGTGAATGACCCAAGCATTTTCTCAGCAGAGGAAAAGCACAGGCAATAAAGAGAAGAAGTGTCAAGAACCAGTTGAATCTGGAGATTCATTTTCAGATATAAAGGTTTTATGTCAAGGTCACCAACTCACCAGCTAATAGTGGATCATCCATCTACAGGCGCTCTAGTAGGTACTCGTGGGAGATGAGGCTTGCCCAGTTCCTACCGATGAAATACCTAATACTGATATTCTCAAAGTGAAGCACACTTTGCCACCCCCTTGCAGACCCGTTGAGCTTTGAGGATGACATTGTGAAGCACACATTTGTGTACAAATGGAGACTTTTTTACACAGCTGACATCAGAGATCTTATATATATGTACTCCATTCGCCTTAGAAACAAAAAATGGTAAAGCCCATCCTGAGCAACAGTAACTTGGAAGCTGTTTAAACTGTGATAGCAAAGCTCCGTGATGGAAGTCCACAAGGAAATAGATATGCAAACACAGTGGTGTGTGCACTGTTGCGGAAGATGAGAATTACACAGCCTTAAGCTGCACATGGAATTTGTCCTAGACTGCAGAAGGGCCCCTTTATTAACCTGCACAGTGAAAGGTTTAATAATGTTGAGAATTTTCTTATAAACATTTTAAACTCTATATGCAAGGCTAGGTCAAACCTTGTGGGTGGATAAAGTGTAGGCAACTGAAACTGAACCAATGCAGTAATCCAGAAGGATGCAGTACATCACGGAAGAAAATGGCCCCCAAAAGGATTGCCGGTGATGTTTTTAATCTAATTTGTTTAATTATGTATAAATAAAAGGTAAGGTATAATAAAAGGTATCTCTCTCATTAAAAACAACTACATTATTGGACATTATTATATGGCTAAAAATTATAAATAGAAATGCTTTGAAAAAATTTTCACTAGTAAAAGGGTATAATTTATATATCTATAATTTATTATTTAAATTTAGATTTTTTTTATTGATTTTCTAGTGAAGAATATATGTAAGTTATTAATAGAAAAAAAATTTAGAAAATATGGCCAATAGAACCAATATTACTAAAAGGCAGACCCAAAACCCAAAGCTCCAACAACTCAAGTCTTTGTTAGTTCTAGCTAGTATGGTTTTCATTATTTGTAAGTGAAATAGTGCCTGAATGATCTTGTAGCAAAACCAAAACAAAGGCTTTGAAAAATACTAGACAGAAGGGAAGCTGCTCCTCTATGATCTTCCTCAGAGTGATACAGATTTTTAAAGGGCATTTTCTAACTAAGCATCCAGCTGCCAATTAACACATTTTACTACAAATAATGGTGGGAATCTGTGCCATCAATAAACACAATGTGATTCTATGAACTACAGCGACTCTTATTTTAGATCTACCACTTCATCTCTCCTCTCCAAATATTTTGCTCTAGGCGGAAAAAAAGTACATCCTAGAAAGGAAGGGAAACTGAGAGTCTGAAATTTCTTACTTTCTACTGAAGTCTTTTGTCAAAGAACATCAAAATTGAAGGTCTAGATTGATTAAAAGATAAGAAAAAAAAAAGACCTCTTCAGAAGACCTGTTCTTCTGTTTTATATATTCATGCACCTGTTTTTACACTATACAAAAAAAGGATAAAGGGAGAGGGGGTTTAACATTTCAAGCACTAACAAAACAGCAACAAAAATTAAATTTCTTTAAATATTGTTTTTAGTCAGTAAACATTTGGATAAGAAATCACTTAGTGTATAATGATAAATTCACTAATTTTCTGGTATAATTAAAAAGTGTAATACGTTAAAAACAAATCCACATTGAAAAATATTTGATTTCTCAATGATGCCTAAGGATTTTAGTGTATTTTGTAGATTTTCCAGAATTTTTAGAATTATGTACGTTTTCCTGGATTGCTCACATATTAGGTGGTGTTTAGAGATCACTGGACACTTTCTCACACATTTCTGAGTACTGCCAAGAATACAGTCTTTTGAAGAAGCACCTGCAAGATAGCTTGACTAAGCAGAAGAGAAGGCCCAGAGCCCTTGGAGAGGCTCCAAGGGGCAGTTCTGAGGTTTCTGAGCATGGGCATGGGGGGAAATGGGTACTGTTGGTTGGTTTTAGATATCATATATGCTGATTACTGGAAGTTACAAAAACTGTATCATCACTGAATCATGCATGCGCATACTTCGGGTGTGCACCTGGAAGCTTCTAAATAAAGGTATTTCTCTATCTATCTGCACTAATGTTGTTTTTAGCCTTTTTCAAGGAATTTAGGCATCACAACAGCTTAGGCAGTTATTTTAATGTTGCCACTTTTCAACTTTTATGTGGCAAAACAATTGATTATCAATTAATGAACAATTAATAAATTTAAAACAATATTTAGATAATCAAAGTTACAGCATTTCAACTGCATAATGCTACTAATACTGTTTTCTTTTTCTTACTGTTTCCTTTAAAATTGGAATTTTCTTATTTAAAAGCCTAATCTCCGTTTTCCATTGCTTCCCAATGTACCCATATTCCATTTTCCATTGCTATAACTGAGAGATACAACACAAATCTGAGTTTGTGGAAAACAGCTTTTTTAAGTCAGGGTATGGAAAGTTCTGACATCTGTATATTTTTGCAGGATTATCATAAACCTCATTTTTCAACACTATTTTCAATATTTTTCTCTATCTTGGCATTACTGTCTGACTGCTAAATCCAAATTAATGTGAACAAATTCTGTCTCTTATTTCTCCTCTGAGCTGCTCAGAGGTGCTTGTCTGTAAAAATTTCAAGGACATTCCACAGAGGAACCTTTAAGTATGGTGCTACAGTTCTGGTGAAAAACTGCAACAGAGACAGGCCAGGAAGAAAGTCAAACAGCATCATCCTATGCCTTCAGAGGCACATTTCTTAGCACTGAGGCAGGAGGGGGGAGGCATATAACCAATTTTAATCAAATTGTTTTGATTATAATATATGTTGCATAAAGATTCATATTTCTCAGATTTGGTAGTATCCCAATTTCAAAGTCACATATTCAAAGAGTGTCAATGCTACACTCTTTGTATTTATGTTTAAAATTACCTTACTGCATTTGGTAGCATTTATCATTTGTTATAAAACACTCTACAAAAAGTGAAACCATCTGCTTATGAAAACAAGTATACAGCTCTTTTGTATTCTATATGACAAGAACAAACCACTCTTATTTTTCTCCATTTAGCCTTCTTTCTGGCATTGTCTCCTGGCTCATTTCTTCCTTCTCCTCACATTCTCCCACCTACAGCTTTTATAAATTCAATTTTCAAGTCCATGTACTCTATGGCTAGTTAGCCATCCACTTTGCCTTCCACCTCATCATTTGTTTATAAATCTGGGAACTGATCTCCTACACACCAAAAGAAAAGACAACCTGAGCACCTAGTTTAGCAGGGAGTGTCTGTTGCTTACTTGTCTGTTGCATTCTTTCTTTGGAGGAGAAGGTACCAGATTGGGCAAGATTTAACTCAGCAGAGAACATTGCAAAAAATGGAGCCAGGAGGATGGCTGAACTGGAAGTTAAGAAATAGCCTTTGACAAATGCAGTCCCAATGTGTATTAGATCAGGTCATAATCCAGTTTTTAGGTAAATTTACAGTTCCATAACATTTAAAACAATCCTAGGCTACAGCTCCTCCTAGTCTGGAGTCTGAACTTCCTGAATAACTCTAAATCAGAGATCAAAATATATGTTTAACCACCTTTATTATACAGCTTAAACTTAGGGCAAGGTTTTTCACAAGGAGTGGCTGAGTGCTAGGATAAAATTCCCCTGAAGAGCTCAAACCAGTTAAATCATGGAGTCATACAAACATTAATGTTGGAAAAGAATCTCTAAAGATCATCAAGGCCAATCAGCAGCCCAGCACCACTACCATGTTCACCACTAAACCGTGTCTTTCTGAAACATGTTTTTTGAACATTTCCAGGAATGGTGACTCCACCACTTCCCTGGGCAGCCAATCCCAAGGCTTTACAACCCTTTCAGTGAAAAAACCTTCCATAATATCTAATCTAAATATCTTCTGGCACAACTTGAGGCCACTTCCTCTAGTCCTGTCACTTGTTACCTGGGAGAAGACATTGACTCATGTCTGAGCATAACCTCCTTTCAGGTACTTGCAGAGAGTGATAAGGTCATCCCTCAACCTCCTTTTCTTCAGGCTAAATACCTCCAGCTCCTTCTGCCTCTCCTCACACAACAACCTCTTATCAAAATATGCAGTTAATTTCATGAGGGCCTGGTTTCATAGCAGATAAGGACCAAGTCAACAATGGTGTGAACATCTGAAGCTCTCTGAGCTGTATCTGTACTAGTTGGAGCATTTAGTTGTTGAAACCAACATATGGAACACAGTGAGATCAATTGTTTTATTTGCTTATATATAGGAGGGTCAAATATAAAGGAGAAAAACATCTCCTTTTTCAATTTTTGGACTTACTCTTGCATAGTTTCATTTGCAGAAGTCTGTATTCAATCAGTCCTTGAGAAAAGAGATAGTGAAACAAAGTCTGCTGACTTTGAAACATCCCCTTAGGAATTAGGTTATCAGAGCCTGCTTATTGAGATATCTGTGATTATGGTTTATGCTTACAGTTTTAAATTAGAGGGTGCAGTTGACTGAAATGAGCTAATTCAATATATAAATGCAGACTGTAGAAAAGAAACAGCTTTTTTTCAGGTCCAAAATTAACTTTATTCTACCTTAGTTAGGAGAGTATGTTAAAAAAATGTGGGGAAATAGCTTATAATTTACACCAAAAAAAGTAAAAACTAGTAGTTTATAAGATCAGTCTTTAAAACAATAAATGGACAATTTAAGAGTATTCTTCATTATTCAATACATACGTTTCTGTATTTATCATGCAAATTCTCTAAAATTAGATCAGAAAGCTTTGCTCATTTTCAACAGCTTGAGCAGCAGGAAAAAAAAGGTTAAACTAAGGACAATGTACATGACATGGGCAGGAATTACTTTTTTTCCAGATTAATATTGATCTTCCAGGCAAATGTTAATCCTCATGGCAAATTCCAGCCTGGTGGATTATTTCTCAGCAAGTAGCAAAAATCTTGCCGAGAAAAGAAATATTAGTTGCTCTTAAATAATAGTAAATGACATTATTTATGGGACGATTCCCTGCTTCACTGACATAAGAGTCTTTGAAAGGAGACAACATGAGCAGTCTTAGCTAACAAATCAGGCTGTACATGCAGAATATGCAGAAGATTTATATTCTCTGTGATGGGAAGAAGAAGGACGTATTTCATATATATTAAATTGTAAATTACACCCAGTCCTTGGCCTGACTGCTATACTAGATTCAACCTCCATCAACCAATCTGGGACCAGAAGGAAATCTACACACACTAATAAAAATAATGCAGATGCTGGCTAGAAACAGCAACATGAAGTCAGAGGACACTGCCCTGGTGAGACCCCACCTGCAGCGCTACATCCAGCTCTGGGATCCCCAGCACAGGAAGAACACTGACCAGTTGAAGGGAGTCCAGATGAGGCCACCAGGATGATCAGTGATGGAGCTCCTCTCCTATGAGGAAAGGCTGAGATAATAGGGATTCTTCATCCTGGAGAAGGCTTTGGGATCACCTAATTGCAGCTTTCCAGTACCTGAAGGGAGCCTACAAGAAAGATGGAGAGGGACTTTTTACAAGGACATGTGGTGACAAGAAAGAGAGAGACTGGAAGAGTTTAGATTAGATATTAGGAATAAATTCTTTATTGTGAGAGTGGTGAGACACTGGAAGAGATTTCCCAAAGAAGCTGTGGCTGCCCAATCCCTGGAAGTGTTCAAGGACACGTTGGATGGGGCTCTGAGCAACTGGTCTAGCAGAAAGATGTCACTGTCCATGGCAAGGGAGTTGGAACTAGATACATTTAAGGTCCCTTTCAACCCAAGCCATTCTATGATACCATACTTTCAACTTTTTTCCTATTTCACTACAACCAGTATAGACGAATGATACTCAACAGGGCTTAATGCCCTAAAGTCACAGGAGTGGGAATGGCACTCTGCTTGAGCCAAATTCTTTGACTGTTGAAGGTGGTTTTTGATTAGCAGACATTTTATTTATTTTATTTTGTTTTGTTTATTTTATTTTATATTTCAGTTCAAACAGCATCATGAATACAAAAAGGGAAATCAGCACAGATATGCTGAGTGTGCCTCCATCCCTGGAAGGAGAGATCTATTCCCTTTCATGAGCCTGGTGTAGGTGGTATATAGTACGAAACAGTAAAACAGATTTCCCAAAATTAAAATACCTATGATACAAAATTAGATCTTCAAAGAGGATTAAGAAATCGCAGTGACTCTGAATTGCCATAGTCAGGCACCATGAATTCAAACCATGCTCCATGGAAACTAGGAGCCTTGCCCTTCCTCCACTGAGCTGAGACACATTTATTGGTTTGGTTCACTTCTCCCTGACATTGTTAGAATTGAGAAGTCAAGCTGAGGTTCATGAGAAAAACTGAATAAACACAAGAAACCCACACTACCTGGAAACATTCAGCTCTTTCTACCAGAGTTCATACAGAAAACCACACTTCATGCTGGTATTACCGGCAGCTTTGTGACCTCCTTTGAAACAGCACCTGTGATTTGGTTATGGCAGTTTGGGCCAGAGGCAACCAAAAGTCTGTGTCCAGAGAAAGGATAAAACATCTATTCTCTAGCATTTTGGCCTTGCCTTCAGCAGATTTTTGTTTTCATTAAATAACATTCGTTGTTCACTGCAACAGCAAGGATGACTATCCTGTGTTTGTGTGCATACACCTCTTTGACAAAAGAAATAGCTTGCTCCCGAAGCTAAGATAGCAAAATATTTTTTTTTCTTAAATAAAATGACAAACAACAATGACAATAGCTGATAAAAAAATGACTAGAGGCAGATGATAATCATGAGAATAAGAAAGCACTCCTATTATCCTAGCATTTCATAGGAGAAATAACAATCTCAGAAGTAATACAGAGTATGCTAGATCGAAAATCATGTTGTTTGTCTGCCATTATTATAAAGAAATGCAAGTTTTACAACATTCCCCCACAGCCAGAGGTTATTAGAAGGCTGCTAAATTATAAAAACCCTCTGGAAGTCACACTACCTCTCTCTACCTTAATAAAAATGTGTACCACGATGTCTAGGGTAAGAGGTAAGGTTGCACTTCTCCCAGGAACTCTGGGAGGGAAGATGAAATGGTGCCAGAGTGAATAGAGCGGGAAAAAAAGTTAATTTTGCACGTTCTGGGACTTCACAATGCTGATATATGCTCTTATAAATACAAATTTCAAAAATACATCTGGATCTTCTTTAAACCACAATAAAAGCAGGACCAAAGTCAGTCAGCATCAATGCCTGAAAAAAGTGAGAATGCAACATACAGAGCCCTGAGAAATAAGTGTACAGAACTGAGACATACTACACAAAGTTGCAGTCTTGGCTTAGGAAAGACGATGAAAAAGAGAAGCCTGCTGGGGCTCTGCAGCACTTCTCTGCAACTATGGGTCTTGCTTGCATAGTTTTGTGCTCAGAGTTTTCAAAATTCACTTTTTTTCACATACAATTTAGTCTATGGCAGTTGCAGGAGTGGACTTTTTTGTCATCAGGTCTGCCGAGCACACTTGAATGTGCCATTCTCCTTTGTGTTGTCAACTGCAGTAGGTTCAGGTCAGCTAACACAATCACAATCCACACTTTTATGTGGGAAGACAAAAGCATACTCTGAGACCACCAAGAATAAAGAACTTTCATTTTCAGATACTTTTGGCAGCCATGAATCATTATTTTTGCCCTATAGTGACTTTACAAAAAAAAAAAAAATAATCAAAGAAAACAACAACAAAACCCCCACAGAAAACAACAAAAAAACCCAGACCATGCGTGAGAAGGTGCATGAACTGGCAGTCATGGAATGTTGCCAACCTCAAGATCATACAGATTCAACCATATGGGAAAGTTCAACAATACTGGTCTAGAGTGTGCTTTTACAGTAGTTGCAGACTTCTCTTGTAGTAATCATCTCCTCCATTTTATTTGTTTTATACCCTTCCTCTTAAAGTTAAACTCAGATATAAGCATACCAAATTTACCTCTGAGATAGGTAAAACTAGTAAATAGCTTCCACTGCTCATTATTCATTAACTTATCATCACATTATCAGTGAGTTTAGCTTTATTCTTTGATATTATTCAAAGAACCAAAATAGAAATAAGCATTGCAATGCATATGGGACAAGCCGATTGCCACTATTCTGCCATCACAGTGACTACTTCAGAATTAAATCTTTAATGATCTGTGTGTATACAAGCTATAATAAAGAACTATTTAAATCCAAGATTACCTAGCACAGCACAGTTTTCAATTTGTACAAGTCCTGCTGGCATAGAATGATGCCATTATTTGCAATGTAAATTGTTTACTCACGAAAGGCTCAGAATGAAATATTTCAGATTCTTGGGAGGTTAACATTTTGGGAAACGACCTGTTACATTTTCTCATTTTTCTGGAAATCTTCCTTTATTTTAGTAATTTATGACAATATTAAAATTTAAGATTTCTCCTTTTTCTTCTCCAGCTGATTCAGCTCCAAGAATCTTTATCAGATGAAATGGAATCCATTTCATTCTAAAAAAGTACAAAACTTCTCCAGGAGGTTCCAGTAGAAAATGCTCTGAAAAGAAAAACACTCAACAGTATTAAGACTTTGTGCTTAACAGATCAAAATTCAGTTTAGGCAACCACATAAGGGGAAGCTGCAAATAAACAACTCTATTTGAACAGCCTCCATTTTAAAAAGAAAATCAGTTTAATTTTTTATATCCCTGCACCATTGGTATTGATTTGATATGCTAACCTACCTAATATCAGTAGCAAGCACATGTTTGTAGGAAGGCAACATTTGAGAAAGCAATTTTATTTTAAAAAATGGAGAGAAAATTAAATATATAGTAAGAATTATGCCATCTTAAGAATAAAAAAGTTCACTACTACCAAAAGAATCCTTAAAAACATTTTAATTTGTGAAACTTGCAGGTTAATAATTACTAAAAGAAATTACTGAACACTCATTTGCAAATAAATTGAAATTAACTACAAACTGGAATTAATTTGCTACAATATTGAATAAGTATTTTTTTCAATCTATCCTAAAGTAAAACTTTAAAGATGAAATGCAAATAGCTACAATAAAAAATAGTTAGATCTTACAGTACTTCTCATCCACAGTTCTAAAAGTATTTGAAAACATGCTTTTTAACAGCTTTAATTTACCAAGCAACTTACTAGAACCAAGACCTTGAATTTAATTGACTTGAGTCTAAATAATGCCTACACAAATATGCTATCATACATTTGATATATACTATAGTGTTTATTATTGACCCACAAAACTGAATATAGTCATTTTACCAGGGAGCCTGTATTATTGTTATTAATTATATGGAACACAACAGTGTTAGACAAGCCAAGGGGAGGCAGACACCAACTGCTTTGCCTCCCAAACTTTCATCTCCTGTGATGCTGCATTTTAAACACCAGCTTCTCTGTCATTTTTCAAATACTGTTGAAGAAAATTTTTTAGCATGAAAAGACTACGCTTGAATCCAAATAAGTCTATAATACTCACACTAACTGGCTTTACTGAAGTGCTTTTCATCAGAAAAGGGACATTTTATTTTCAGGGGGCTCATATAGATTTGGTTAAGCACATACGCAGTGGATAATACAATTTCCTTCCAGCCACAGAATAAGCTTCCAAAAGCAGAATCCTCATGTTTTTCTTTATTTTCCTTTAATGCTTCTAAGGTTTTTAAAAGCATAAAACCAGTTTTGAAGGTAGCATGAAGATGTTTCTCACCTCAAAAATGAATACATTGCACACAGAAGCAACAAAGATCCATCACAAAATTAGTTACCCTTAGTGGTTAAAACACAGACCGAGAAGATCAATTACCTGTTCTGGTAGGTCTCTCCTTCCTCTGCCTGAACTCCAACCATTCCCTAGATCTGCTTCATCTAGCAGGGCCCAGCACCACTATCAGGTTAAAATGCCCTGCTAAGAGTCTGGCACGTTACTGAAGGAATTGCACAGTGCAGAAACATTCATAAAGTGCTTGCACGCCTGATCTGCAAGTGTGATGGGTTTGATAAACCCCAAAAAACTCAGATTAAGGTTTTAGTTTTAGCTAGGCCCTGGTTTCATGGGTCAT
>JAWWEU010000111.1:103983286-104035331 GCA_035583155.1 Acropternis orthonyx
CAGCAGTTTTGCTCTTAGGGAAGTAAAATACTTTTGTTTTGTTTGGGTTGCTCTTTCCCTCTTTTTGGGGTGTGTTTTCTCTGGGGTTCTGGGTCGTGGAACCCATGTGTCTTTGGGAGGGGAGTTCCAATAAGTTATTTTTGGTTTGTCTTTTATATTTTTACATATATATATGCTGTAAATTTCTGTAAATATATGTATATATACCAGTTTCAGTTTTAAGGTTTTTTCCTCACTTCTTTTAACTGAAACTCTGTTGCATTGGGAGGTGGTTGGCATTTTGCCAAGAGTGAAACCAAAACAATAACAGCAAGGGAGTCTGCCCAGCCTGGGGGATGAGCTGGGCAGTTCAGTGCCTGTCTGCCCCTGGTTGGGAACGCACGTGCACACAGATGTGACTGTGATGGCAGTGGCATGGTAGCTTAACAGTAGATGTGAAAGGCCTCATCACTGAATTACAGAATGATTGAGGTTGGAAGGGACCTCTGGAGGTCATCTTGCCCAACCCCCTACTCAAGGCAGGGGTTCTTAAAGCCAGCTACCAGCACTGTATCCAAATGGCTTTTGAGTTTATCCAAGGAGGGAGAATTCACCACCTTCCTGGGTAACCTGTGCCACTGCATGGTCATCTCACAGAGAAAAAGTGTTTCCTGATATTCAGATGGACTCTCTTGTGTTTCATGTCCCTTGGTTCTTCATCTGGACACCACTGAAAAGAGTCTGGCTCCATCTTCTTTGCACTTTTTCTCTGCGTATCTATACACATGGAAAAGATTCCTCTGAGCCTTCTCTTTGTCACCCTTCACTTCTCTCCACTATGTCCTTATCTCACTTGCACTGGACACATCATTTCTGGTGTTGCCACATGAGTTCTGAGCAGAGGGGAGTGTCATCTCCCTCATCCCACCAGCAGCGCTCCTCTGTACCATTTGCCGCCTTTGCTGCAAGAGTGCATTTCTGGCTCATGTTCAATCTGGTGTCCATGAGGACCCCAAAGTCCTTTACTGCATAGTTGCTTTCCTGATGGTCATCTTCCTTGCTGGCACATAGCAAGTGGCAACAATTCCCAGTTCTCATTTCTAGGAGTTTCTGCTTAAAAATAAATAAAGAGAAAAGCGAGGGATTTTCTGTACATGCTGCCTTTTGAATTTTGCAAACAGGCATTTAATTACTTACAAAAGGCAAAGGAGACAAAATGACAACATGAGTCCGCAGCAAACTGTAAATCCAAAATAATTCAAGAGGCTAAGATGATTAATGACACAATATGACACTTCAGACCAAGCCCACCTCTTGTTCTTGGTAATGTTTACTGGCATAACAATAGGGATTATCCCAATTTATTTTTTACCCTAAAGAGGATGACCCTTTGATATTTACCCTGTGATGTTGATACTTGAGGGCTGAACCAGGAGTTTTGTTTGAGGCTCCAGCTGCTGATGCAGACTGCTCTGCTGCTGTGTTGCCAGCCAGCTCACACTGCAGCCATCTCAGTTTCAGTCTGCTGTGCCTCCTCTCACAGAAACCCAACAACAGTTTTAATTCTTTTAGAAAGTATAACATTGCCTACAAGATTCACACACTGAATGCCACAAAAAGAAAAACAAACAAGCAAACAAACAAACAACACCCCCCAGTTTTCCAGATAGACTCCTCTTTCCTTTGAAACAATCTTTATCTTTCTCGCCTCTGTGCTCTCCCCTCCAAAGCTGGTCAGGCACATGTACACAAACTAACAGGGTTTTGAAAGTTTTTCCCATCATGTTTATAACTATTATGGTTCTCCCCTGTTTAAAGCACAGCTTTTTTTAACATCAATAGATCCAAGTATTATAAACCAGACATTGCAAACTGAATCAGTCATTTCTTCTCACTTCCAGACAAATGTCAGGATAGTCTCAGGGGCAGAGGTCCTGGTCTGCAGAGGCCTCAGGGGCAGAGGAAGGGCACCACTTCTCTGTCAGGTTTCAGAGTAGGTGAATCATTTAATCTCTCCTTGCAGTTACATCTTTCTTCTCCTTTCTTGTGTCTACATAACCTCTAGAACAAGGATTGCTTTTGTGGCTCACACAAAACACGTTACACAACGTGTCTGGACCTCAAGTATAGGAAAGGGAAGGAGCCACCAAGACTTTCATTATCCCTTCCTGTTCAGTTTCTCAGGGATGACTTAATGCTTACAACGCAGTCCTGTCTTGGTCAGAGTTTTTGCTTCAGGAGAGTCTTACTGGGTGACTGCTGAGTCACAGCTCTGAAGAACAAAACAAAATTCAGCCTTAAGAGACAGAAAACCTTTTCTAAATAGCTCTCCTATACCTGAGGTCTTTATGGCAAGACATAGTGGCATTAGTTTGATGCTACATGATTGCTGCAGTATCAATATTTCTACTAAATATTAACCAATGCATTTCTTGAAATTATCATGGTAGTAGTCTTTTTCTGTGTATTAGCTCATGTCCCAAAGTAAACCTTATATTCTGGACCTCTCTCAGTTATAAAACTGCAATACCACATCCCAATTTTAGCGAGCAGTGAAACATCTAAATGGAAACAAGTATGTAAATAAATCAAATGAGTACAGGTAATATAACCTTAAAGCATGATGGTTTCTCTTTCAGCTGATAAAATCATAGAAAGTAGACAAAATACTTCAAAAAGTAGCCTTGAAAACTGTCCATATAAATTCACATAGGAGAGATACTGAAGAATGAGCACCTTCAACCTGACTTTATATGTGAGTAACAGTGCCTGCTATGGTAGAATGACATCTACGTGCTTTAATCTACATCTATGCCAGAAAGGCACTGAGTCAAAGATGAGAACAAATTAGAGTTGGAATCTATAGGTAAGAATTTTGGAGATCAGCTCATCTGATAAGATGGTACTGGTTACTCCATGCATTTACTGTAGAAACTTGAATAAGAGTTTTAGTAAAGGTGATCTGAAAGAGAAAATACTGGTAAAAACACTAAAAGGTTAAAGAAGCTACCTTTTTCTAAATATTTGTTCAAGGGTTAATTATAAAATTTTAATTTTAATTTTAAAAACAAAATCACTGTCACTAAGCCAAAGCCTTTGACATATGGATAGTTCTACACTTACATGCAAAAATTAAACCTCTTCAGTACTCCATTTACTCCACTTAGATGAGCCTTATCCCCAACAATCAAAACACCTCATAGTCTTCTTTTGCAGAACTTTCATCTGCTTAAGCTTTTCGCCATAAGACATTTTTTACAGTTACAAATCAGTTCCAAGTTCTCACAAATTTTATTGTATTTGTGATGACTTAAGTGATAAATCCATTGACTCAGCAATGCTAGATGAAAATTACCTTCTTACCCACTTGGTACTATCCTTATCCAGCAGACAGTGATCAAGTTAGTCTTTTCTACCATGGCGTTGCACTGTAAGGTCCTGCTAATATGATAACAAGCTGCTTTTTAAGAATACCATCTTTTAGCATGACCTTGTGGGTGGATTTGGCTCCAGCTTATGACACCCAGACATTGGTCTCAACACAGATATTTACGTATGCAAGCCAGATTCATGATTCAGTTCAAGATTAAGATACCTGCGTTTAGATGCCAACATGCAGATCTGTACCACAGATCTAGAAAGTTGATTCAGGAGGTATCACACTTACTGAGACACCTAACTCAGATTCCCAAAAGACTTAAAAAATTTGAGACAATGTTTTCAAATATTTTTGCCTAGAAGGAAAAATGCAACACTGGATTTGACAAAAAAATCCCTCAAAGCAGATGACTGATGATGTAGATTACTTTCTTTTAAAACTTTTTTTAAATATATTATTCAAAGTAGTCTGTGGCAAAACATTTTTCACAACCTAGAAAGAGGAAGGCATAGATGCTGCCAGAGGACTCCACCAGCAAGAGCAGTATCACCAATTCACTGTTGGATAAAGGCTGGGGAGAAGCTGTGTTTTGGGAATAAAACCCTTCATTTCAGTTGTTGCTCTTAGAAGTGACTGAGGAAAACTAGGAACACTTCATCTAGTGAAAAACTGGACATTTCATGTGAAAAAACGCATTATTAAAAACTTGAAAAATCACAGACTTCTAAATACATTTCAGATTCATTACACCCATAGCAAATATATATTCTATGTAGAAGAAAGCACTGCTTCCTTCTTGACTTCATTGCACAAAACAACTCCTTAGACCTGGGAACAGGAACTTCCAGCCAAATGATTCTTTGTTCAACTTATTCATGGAAGACTGAGTTTGTCTAACACTCACTTTGTCTCCTTTCATGCTGCTGTTTTAAGACACTTGTGGCTGATCCCAGATAGTTGCTGGCTGACAGAATTAGTGCCCTCAAGGGAAGATAAACAATTTCGATTTTACAAGCATTTTTGGCTGAAGCACCAGACCAGGGTACTGCTATTTTTCAGAAACAAGACCTTTCATTTTAAATCATTCACATAACTGCTGGCTGGGCTTCAGGATTTTCTTTTCTTCACCTACTTTGATTTGTGAGAAAGAATGGATCACCAAGAGGACCCCCTGGATATTCCTTTAGCAAGATCCCTAAAGTAATGTAATTAGTTCCAGCATAAGATTTTTTTTTTCTTTCTACAGATGGCAACCTGAGCCGACAAAGGTCCCTTGCCCAATTTCATTTGCATTGCACTTAAGAGAAATGTTGAATGCAACAGTAAATCAGATTCTTGCTGCATACTTTCCCACTGGGTTCTCTTTATAGGGAATAGATTTTCTCTTCTTGCTCTTTCAAGAGAATCATTACTTAGACATGTCTGTGCTTGGTTCACCTTACAAAAATATCAGGGAAGTTTTTTAGGCAGACTCAACAGTAGTTTGGAATGGTGTCAGTGATTTAGGGGCATTCAAAATGTATGTATTGGGCATTCAAAATACCAACAGTGCAAAATTTGCTATCTCATTTGTGGTAAAGTCATGCTGACCTTTTACTAAAAAGATATGTGCTTAGTGGCTATTAAATCCATTTTAAGTCTTGAGGCACAGATTAAGTCACTGTTTCTTACAAGAATTTAAATGGGTCCATTTCCACCCTTGAGTGTATTGAGGTGTTGTCCCACCCTGCTTCTTCTGACTTCATTTATCAGCCATGCACACTGGATGCTATTGCTGGTAAATAAAATTAAGGAGTAAATGACACAGGTTTAGTGCACATCTCCAATTGCAAATTTTTTTTCTCCTGAAAAAGAATGCTTGAGACTGACATCCCTTCCATGTCTATCATGGTACAGACATGGTACAGGCAATGTGCATAAAGCCAGAGTAATGGACCTTTAGGCACTGCTGAGACCTCCTGCCACAGCCACACCAAGGTAATTAATAAGCCCCTGCAAGCCTGTCTTATGTGGTAGAACTGAAGGGGAGGTTTTAGGCAGCACAGCCTCATTTACATGTATCTTGGACTCCATTTTAAAAGACGTCTGATTCTCTTAAACCTTTCTGAACCAGTAAATTTAAACTGCTGACAAAAAGTAATTGCTATATGTAGATTAATCCCAACTGTTTGTAAAGTTCAACCCCATTTCCAGCTCCATTTTCCACAATATCAGCATTCCAGCAGATCTGCATCTCATTGCACAGATGGTCTCTCCAAAAAATACAACAAAAACTATTTGTTGTTATATGTTTCTGGTGCAAAGACATACAGATATATGCCACTATGGAAAGGTAAGACAGAAGTAAGGCTGTTTCTCAGGTAATAAAATCATCTTTTATTTCGTCTTCTCTTTCAGAAGGGTAGGTGTTATCCTGTATCTCACTAGGAGTTCAATGGACAATACAAAAGAACTTTTATTCCAGAAGTTTCAGCACTTCTAACTAGTTTGTTAAACTAAACACGCTTCTCGCGACCATTCTTGACTTCCCTAACAACCTGTCCAAATTCATGTAAATCACACCCACAGCAATCTGATGAGAAACTTAGCTGCTAGTTCTGTATTCAGAGAACCGAGTCAGCATAGCCCAGTGCTTGGGGACATGCAGGCTCTAGTCTCAGATATTAAAACCTCTGGTTTTAAAAGAACTCCTGTCAAGACAGGACATACTTTTATAAATCTAATCCTCATCCAAGTCTAGAATCAAGCATTACCTGCTCAGTGCAGCACTCCTATCCATTGGGACAGGTGAAATGTTCCGGTAAGTCTGGAAAGGTTTGTGAATATAAATGAACTTTTGTTATAACCAGGACTGGGGAGAGGTTTAAGAGAGTGCTAAGGCATGGAAATACCTTGTTTCTACCAGGACAGCCTCTGTGAGTGTGGTTATTCCCTACGCAGCAATCCTCTTTCTTAATATTTGCAGCCCCACTGGAAGTTTCTGAAAGGACTTACAATCCAAGAGGCACAAAGCCAAACTACTCATTGTGCTGAGGTGCCAGGAAGAATGGAGAGAAAAGATCAAGAGTGCCATTTCAAAGTGACAGATGGCTGTGGCCAGATGAAGTCTCTTCCTCCTCAGCCCCAGCCGTGCAGGCATCACTGGCAGCCTCTGAACATGCTACCCAGCATATCCTTTCTATTTCACCAAACCAGTTAAACCAGTCAACTTGTAACTGCTTCTGTTCCTCTCACATCATGCATATGGTTCTGCACCTATTCCACAATGCTCAGTGAGTCCTTGGAGTTTTCTGTCTTGGTTTCAGTTGGGTTTGCTGTTTCTCTCAGGACCTGCCTGTGACAAGAACCATCAGCACATTGGCCATGAGATATCTGCTTATTGTGTGAAGTGTGCACATTGGATACAAAGCATCATTCTCCCCTTGGCAGGTGAGTCTGATGCTCTGCACTCAGCAGGTGACACTTAAGGCAGCATAATGAAAAACTAAAAGCTACAGAAAACTTTTGTAGCACAGTTGAACTCAGAGTGCAGGCACAGCTGTGGTTGCATCAGACAGTCATAAAGGTCCCAGAAGATGCCAGTGGCCTTTCTTAGCTGCTCTCATCTTTAACAATGTCAGGACCAAAGTCCCTCTTGAAATATTTTTTTATGCAATACATATTTAAAAAACAAAATCAGTAGAAGTATGTTCACATAAAGCTGCAGTGTGACTATTTCAGAGCCTAGTTTGTGAGCTTAAGACTATTATTTATCTCATTCCCAACAAAAGGTCAGAATTTTGCAAGTGCCATACACAGGATTCATTTTTATCCAACAAAAGCATTTACCAGTAAGAAGCAAAATGCTGAACTGTGGCTTCTTTGCTACACAAATTCTAACTGTTCCTCCCTAGAAGAGGTGGTTCATTCACCAACAGCAGTCTGAAATCACAGGAAGCAGCAGGGGAGAAGGTAATGTTTACGGATGGTTAATACATGCCCATCTTCTCAGTCTGCTGTGACTCTTTCCAATCTGGTAGACAAGGAAAAAACTCTAAAAATTAAATGAAATTCCCCATTTCCCCCCCCCAGTATCTGCTAATCTAATGTTTATGGATTTTGTGGCTGCAAAAGGGGATATTCAATACATGTACCATTTATTTTTCTGGCAAGTGCTTAACTTTAAAATCCAGCATTTATCACAGCGTGTGGAGTTGCTCAAATAGATAAACAATCGTACTCCATATAGGAATATATACATAAATCACCACTCTCCACAATTAGTAATTCATTTTGTCCTGTCCTGAAAAATGTTCCCTACTGTTAACTAAATGGTTTTCAATACATTCCAGCTATATAGTTCTGACTGGGGCTGAAATAGAGGCTATACACTAAAACCTGCAGTTTCTCCTTTATAAAGCAAGAATTAGAATTAATTTTAGAATTATTTACTAATTATTTGTCCAGGTCTAGTGTCCACTCTGTCAGACAATCCTTTAAAGAAAAAATAAGATGTTGAAGCAGAGGAAGTTTTAGTGAATGGAAGCTGACACTGTTTAGCTCTGTTGCCATAGGGGAAACAAATCACACACTGCACACCCTTCTGAAAACAAAATTAATTTCAGTAAATAAATAATAAATCAAAAAGCAGCCAGATACCTCCATTCATTAAGAATTGCACACGGCTCTGATTTCCCACTCAAACTGGAGTTCACAGGAATAGGGAGGCAATCCTTGGAAACATAGATCCAGTCTTAAAATTCACTCCTTTTCTGCTCTGACCTGTGATCACTCTTCCTTGGGCCATGGCCACCCATTGTTTGCTGCATCCTCTGAGCTGTGCTGTGCTCATGTCCTCAGCCCTGGTTGCAAAAACCCTTTAGTATGTAAAAGGGGCCTATGACAAAGAGAGGGACAGACTTTCTGGTAGGGCCTGTAGCCATAGGACAAGGGGTAATGGTTTTAAACTGAAGGAGGGTAGGTGTAGATTAGATATAGGAAGAAGTTTTTTACAGTGAGGGTGATGAAACATTGTCACAGGTTGCCCAGAAAGGTGGTAGATCCCCATCCCTGGAAACATTCCAGGGCAGGTTGGATAGGGCTCTGAGTGACCTGATGTAGTGGAAGATGTTCCTGCTCATTGCAAGGGACTAAGTGAACTTCAGAGGTCCCTTCCAACCCAAACTATTCAACGATTCTATGAACCTGACCCATATATTCAGTCTTTCGGACATACTTCACACTAAACCTACCGAGAGACTCAGCTTTCCAGTGGAGACCTCCCACCCAAGGACACTGGCAGGCTTATGGAGGGCAATGCAGCACTCTCAGAACTCCACAGAAACTGTGACGTGTGCTTGTTGACCACCAAGTCTACTCTAAATTTGTATTCATGTACATATACAAAACACAGCATTTCCAATCAATAAAATACCTGTTGCATACTCAAGACCTAGAAAACTCCTATATTGGCCATATTTTGTGGACAGTTTTCAAAGTTTAAAAAAAAACTTCTCTCCTCTAAAAGTTTCATAGGATTACTTCATTAGGCCTTGTTCAGTATACCTTTTTTTCCTGTTGGGTTACACAGATACACACAAGAATTCAGCTGAAGAGGCTGTGACTGCTGTGACTACAAAACTGTCTGTGGGCTGGGGAACACACCCCCAAACCCACAGAAAACCCACAGTTACTCTATGCTTGAGGTGCTGAATCTTTTCAGAGGTCACCAGGCACCATGAGAGGATACTCAAGCTTGATGTGCACATCCCAGGCCGGGGTGAGAAGAGAGCAGTAAATTTATTCCTGTTTGCTTAGTGAAAATTTCTGAGTTGGAAACTGGGTTGATGCTTGCCCTTGCACAATTTTACAGCATCTGTACAAGCTGAGTGACATTGACCCTGCTAACACCACCTACATTTCACCAGTTCCAGACTTTTGTTTCCATGTTGGCAGCAATACAGAAGTGTAGGTTACTATAAATAGCAATAACAACGCGCTGAATGCTCAGAAATGCCAGGGCTTATCTGCACAAGTAAATGGAAGCAAAGATGGTTTTTTTTACCTGAAAGCCCAAGACATGATTAATATAAAACAAAATACATGGGCAATACTAAAATACTAGAGAACGCTGTGTTGTATCTGATATATAATTATTATTTTCTCCTAAACCCCCCCCAAAACAAACCCAAACCCACTTTACTATGTTAAAAGGCATTAAGAATCTCACTAAAAATAGAAAGGGAACAATCCTTAATTCAAAATAATGTCATCATACCAACCCATGAAGAAAAGCAAATTGGCAAATACAGAAACCTTTACTAAATATTACCTGCATATTAAGAATAATAGAAACTGATCTTTCAGTTTCCCTCAGTGTGTTGTGAGTTTTTTTAGAGTACACAGGATATAATTTCTTCATGTAAAATACAAATTAAATTGGTCTATTTAACAGTTTAGAAGAAAAAATTAAAAAACCTACAAATTCGTAAATATATCCAAAAGCAGGACATAAAATTTCTGCTCTGTTTCAAATAATTATGTGGAGCTGAGCATAAGAGAAAATATAAATACAGCAAACAAACAAACAAACTTTAAAAAGTGTAATAAATCTGTCTGTATCATTGATTGATATTACACTTGAATAATTACTACAATTTAATGCTGATATAAAAGCAACTGAAATAATTCTTTCAGTACAGCAATTTAGGAAAGACGCTTACATTTGTCTTTAAACTATTTTAAAAGCTTATTTGAAAGATCATCAAAATAACACCTTTCAATGATATTCTTATTTCAATGAATTTGTATTTCATGACCTACATACAAATGTGGCTCTAGTTGGCTTGATCCAGCACCTGTCTAGACTTAAAAAAAACTTCTACTTGGCCATCTCAAAATTCCCATTTTCACAGACAGTTCCTCTCTGTTGCTTTCTCTTATAAATTGATTCTTCAAATTTGACATCAGAGTTTTTAATGTAGGAAGGTTTTTTCCTTTTCGTTTGACTGTCCAAAATATTCCTTTTTTTAGCTAAACCCTACATTTCATGTTACTGGTACTTCAAATTGTGTATTTTTATCTTTGTTTACCCACATTATTTTATATATATAATGTTATGACATTACAAAATTAGTTACAAACAGAATAGGTTATTTATACTTTTTCATGGTGTCAGCATTTATTTTGCATTTTGGTTTGTGGGCATAATAAAATATGAAGCCAGTCCCCTTACAATAACCCTTTTACTGGCAATAATACAACAGGTGTTAATCCACTAGATTTTTATTAGTAGAATCTAGGTAAGACGTCAGTAAAATATGATTGATTTTCTCCTTGAAACCTCACTGATTATTTCTCTTCATTAGACATTCAGATTCCACTCTGATGAGGGGCATAAAACTAAGACAGCTTTGCAGATGGAAAGATCATTATATTCTTTCAATACAAATCTCTGCTCAAGACCCCATCTCAAAGTAATAAAGATTTTAGTTTCAGGACACGGTGAAGGTATTTTTGTGAAGGTACTTAAAAGGCTTGACAGCCCAGCTTCTGCTTGTCTACAGTAAGTCTTTTATACATTTTATTTAAAGGAATGCAGTAATTTTTCAGGTTTCCTGAAAGACACAGGAAGAACTGAAGCAATCTGAATATGCTTACATCATAAGAAATAATTGGATTGAGTATGAGCAATCAACTTGAGCATAAGATAGATGTGGAAAGATAACAAGAAAGCACAGCTATTGAGACGAGATTGCTAAACAGTCATAGCTGACTTGTATTCTCATCCCAGGTAAAGTGACTGGACTTGCAAACAGACAAGCAGTTTCAAAGTAATTAAATGCTTGTGCTGTCAGCTGCAAGGTTGTCTCTCCAAACCCACAGCATTTTTACCAGCATCCAGCAAATTGCTAATAAGAATGAGGAATGAAACAGCTGGGGGCTGCAGAATCATGTTGCCATGGAAACCACTGCAGGTGCGTGGTCCAAGAAATAATAAACCCCAGACTTTTAGAGTTTATTAAAAAATAAGGAAGAAAGGAAAAGAAGACAGAGAGAAATAAATAACACAAACCAAGGGCATTGCAAACACTTTTGAGAGAAGGACAGACTAGTATTGTTAAATGGGATCTGTCAGAAAGAACATTGCAGGGGACAAAGGGATTGAGCTGAAAGATATCTCAGTGCACAAGTATGCCAGAAAAAAGGAAGAAGAAAACAGAACTAAACTAAAGAAAAATAGAAACACCAGAGGGCACTGAAACAGAAATAAAATCTATTACAGGTCACTGTGTTCAGAAAAAAACAATAGAACAATTCAGAAATTGATGTGGAAATCAGGACCTCTTGGATTGCCCAACATAGTTCCACTTGTCTTATGCCAAAAATCATTTGTACATCAAGTCTCGCACTCGTATAACTCATGCACCAGCCTTTCCCAGAATAACTGCTCATTCATCTATGTACAGCACACTGTAAGTCTGATGGACCTGATTTTCAAGGTATTTAGAGTCCCAAAACTGTAGCTGGTGGGATTTGCTCAGCTCCTGAACAGGCTGAGCACTTAATTCACATTCATGTCAGTGGAACTGATGTTCCTCATGCTCCCCTTGCCTGTCTCAGGACTACTGGCACACTGAAGTTTCTCTACGGACAAGAGAGGGGGATGTGCATCTTCAAGACTGACTGAACCAAGATTTTAATTGGTTTCTCTCTCTCAAGTGACTCTATAGGATGAACTATCAATATCATTTTAATTAAGACTACATTTTTCTATGCAGCTTCCTATTTGTAGAGTTTATGACTAAAAGAAAGAATGCTGTCGGGAGATGTCAGAGTGATTTCATTCCAGGCTTACAATACTCATGCAAAAGTGAAGTCTCAGATGACCGTGACATCCACAACCCTCTACGTGGTGATGGCTCCTCCACACGATGGCCACATACTCCCTGCAACACATTTACCTTCACAGAGCAAGGAGAGGCACGTTATGGAGATGAAGGATTCAGTAATCAAGAACACCGATGAGAAGGTCTTTGATACTAGAAAGCCTTCTGGTGACCTTTCTGATTAGGAGGAAAAGAAGTGTAGTTTTATAAAGCACCTTAATAGGAAATTCAGAAACAAGACAACAGTTAATTGTACAGTGACATGCCATGACCTAGAGAATGGCAAGAGAGAAGTTCTGGAGGCAAAATGCAAGTTACTACATACGACACTAAAGCATTCCCTGACAGCATGTCCTGAATTTAGCACTTTGTAGAAAAGCAGACTGAAGGTGAAATCATAGTGCAAAGCTGAAAAATTAAGTCATAAAACCCATGTGCATTCAAGTACAGAAGAGAATAGAGGATGGTGAAACTCAAACAGGAAAATATTTTGGTCAGACTTGAACAGAAAGAGTACACTTTAAAAGACACCTGAAAATTTATACATATGATGACACAGAAACTAGAAAACTTATTAAAAAAAAAAGTAAAGCAAAACAAAACAAGAACAAAATCATAAATCAAAGCAAACAAAACAAAACCCAAGCAAACAAAACTCCAGCAAAACCACAGCTATTTTAGTCAGCATGCTTGGTTTTCTTACATGCATTCACTTAATCAGCATATTAGAAAGATACAACCTCCTTTCCCCCAAGGCCATAATGAAGTGGTTTATCTCAAAAGAGACATCACATAAAAATAACTTCTAAAAAATTGTTTTCAGATTAAATATTAAATCCAAAAGATGAAAAATTTGGAGCTATGACAGGAATTGTTTAAATATATCATCCTAAAGGCAAAAAAGATAACCAGCCATTCCTGAAACAAAGACTAGACAGCCTACAGAGATGAAGCATAAGATTAGGGAAAGTGATAAAAATAAGATGGTCTTTTGAGTCATGCTCAAATGAAGAAGGAGGAAATAACTAGAAGAAAAATTTAGGTAAGAAAAAAATTGAGAAAAATGTTCTCTTAATGCATAGAAACAAATAGTAATTACTCCTCTATAGAGGTAGAAAGCCTGACAAGAGTGTCTCTAGGGCTCCTAGATGATCAAGGCGTAAAAGAAGTGCCCAGAACAGATATATAACCATAGCAGAAAATCCAAACAAGTTTTTTGTAATTGTGCTTATCATGAAAGAATCATAGGATCATAGAATATCCTGAGTTGGGAGGGACCCACAAGGATTACTGAACTCCAACTCCTGGCCCTGCACAAGCCCATCCCCATGAATCCCACCATGTACCTGAGAGTATTTTCCAAATGCCTCTTGAACTCTGTCAGGCTTGGTGCTGTGACCACTTCCCTGGGGAGTCTGTTCAGCCCAGCCACCCTCTGGATGAAGAACCTTTCCTCCAATATCCAACCTAAACCTCCCCTGACACAGTTTCATGCCAAGAAACCAGGAAGGAGATAGAGGTTTCAGGGAGAAACAGACCAGTAAGACAGGTGTTTGTATCACAAAAACTGCATAAAAGAAACCGCTAAAAATAGTGCATTTAATAAATATACAGATACATACCAAGTATTTTAAAAGATTAAGGTATCTGAATGAATGTCAGAAACAAGCCAAACAACATCCAAATCATTGTTTTCTTCAAGAGCTCAAGAAAGGTAAGAGATATTCCAGAGTAAAAGAGTACCTACCTTTAAACAAAAAGAAATAAAAATAAGTCATTAGGGAACTGAAGATCAAACCCTGATATCTGAAAGAAAGTGTAAAAAATATGAAACAATTATTTTGTAAGCTAGTAGGTGATATTAACATGAGTATAAATATAAAAAGTGGATTGTCTAAAACACATGGTGTCACACTAATGAAATTCATTTCCTGACAGGCTGAGGTGGGTTGACCTGGTCTGGACACCCACCAAAGTTGCCCCAGCTTGGCTTCCCATGAGGTCACAGCCAGTTTTTATGACATCTACCTGTTACAGCATGGGGTCCTCCCCAGGCTGCAGGTAGATCTTTTCTCCATGAGCTGCAGGGGCACAGCTGTCTCACCAAGGTCTGCACCATGGGCTGCAGGAGAAACTCAGCTGCAGTGCCTGGAGCACCTCCTGCCCCTCCTTCTGCACTGACCTTGGGGTCTGCAAGTTGTTCCTCTTGTATATTTTCACTCCTTTCTTCGCTGGCCACAATTCCTTCTGCACAATAACTTCTTTCCCCTTCTTAACTTTGTTTTCCCAGAGGTGTTACCACCATCACTGGTGGGCTCAGCCTTTGTCAGTGGCAGGTCCATCCTGGAGCCGGCTGGCATTGGCTCTACTGGACACAGACGAAGCTTCTGGCAGCTTCTCACAGAAGCCACTCTTGTAGGCCCCCTGCTAACACCACCTTGCCATGCAAACCCACTATAAAGGACTATCAAACTAGTGAGAAGATTAACATTTGCATGATGCCTTTAGTAAAGATGCTGGCATTTGCCATTTACACAGGAAAATGAAGGGATATATCATTTAGGTGAAGTTAGTATTAACTGACTGCACAACCAACTGACAATAATAAGAAAATGACATGTTCATAGAATAGTTGTTAATAGTTACTTTTAGCCTGGAAAGGTGGGAGATGAAACAGGAGATCTGTCATAGGTTTTGAATTATATTCTTAATTTCCAGCAGTGATACGGTTGAGAGCAGAAACAATTTGTGGATGCTGCAAATGCCTTAAAGATTTTCAGGGACATGGTTAAAGCCTCTTATCAAAAGTTTTTATCAAAGAAATGCCATGAAATTTAACCAAAAAATGGTATAGCTGAGAAAGAGGAATTAAAATTGTAAATACAAAAAATGAGACTGTTTACACAGTACCACTGCAGAAATGTGTCTGGGACTATAGTAAGCTACAAATAAAATGAGTGGAGAACATAAGTACAGAGCAAAAGTAATTCTGTAATGAAGGTAGAGGTGGATTGTATGAAGGCCATGAAAAGTAGCTATTCTATTCTGCAAAGTATTGACAAGACCATAACTATGGTACAGTATTTCAAATAAAATTTGACAGCTCAAGGAGAAAGCAAAGGAGGTGTTCTAAAAAGTAACAGTAAAAAAAAAAAAAAGATAGAAAAATCAAAGAAATATATTTGTTGAAACTAAAGACAATGTTTCAAAAAGCCTTTCAAAATATAAAAGTTTATAATAATGAAGGAGACAATGAGGTATTCTCCAATATTCTAACAGTTAATTTGAGACAGGGATGTTTTTCTATTACAGTTTTAGGAAAATTAAACAAAACAAAGCTTTTTAACACGATGACAGTGAAGTACTAGGACTAATTAACCATGCAAAGTACCTAGCACAGCTGCTAATTTGGCCTCTGTTATTGTCAAACCACTGCTTGAAACAGAGTGGCAGGGTAAACACCCAGTAGTGCAGAGCCCGGCTTCTGCCTGTTGTCACTGGGTTAACTTTCTCAGTGTTGAAGATGCTTGACCTGGTTTCTGATGATTGGGATGAAAAAGCATCTGCAGGGAATTTATTGGTAGTATATATTTGTAATTGCTTACTTACAAGAGGCTGTGAGTGCTTTTTAAAACAGCAAATTTTAAGGGTAAGTTTGCTATTTGCTAAATGCACCTGACTTTGAGTTCTTCCCATGTTAACACTGAAAACAGCACAGTAGCAGAATGGTAGTAGATTCTGTGTGCCACTTCCTCCTGAGTTACAAGGGGCATTGTTTTTACAGGATTTTTCATTCTAGATCGCAGATTTCATTACCTTAACTAAGCATTTTGCACTGTTATGTCAAATAAAATACCAGAATATTGATGAAAACTTGAAGTCAGAGAAAATAATATCTCAAAGCCCAGGATAAGAAAAGGGCTCAGTTGGAAGAGAGATGCATCTTAGTGTTCATGATAGAGATGATACTCAAGAACAACATGATGCTTGGCAAAACTTAGACTGAGAATATTTTAAAGGTGTCAAATAGAAAAAGGGTTTAAAAAAAAATTTTTTTTTTCAAAATTCGCCAGACTTGGCACTGAAAATTGGGCTACAATTTCTAGAGAGATGATGAATGTGGGGTGGGAAGGTAGGACAACTAACAGGATTACAGACATGCAAATGTACACATCTGAAGCAGGGCAAACCCCCAGGGAACTCCCTGCTCACAGGACAAGGGAATTCACATTCTTCAGTGTCAGGCATGCCTGCCAAGTTTTGACTTCCAAAGGAAGGACTTTACTACATTTTAAGGGACTTTATAATATTTATTTTACAATGGGACACAAGCTGACACAGGATGTCCTTTCTGTTTGCTTCTTGGGAAACCAATCTGGTTAGAAGCTGCCTAATCAAAATATTGTGTGGCAAAGCTTGAAAGGACATTACCCAATAAACCACATTAGAAACCTAAAAGAAAAACCTAAACCTAAGGCATAGGCTGATATCTGTCCAATAACACCAACACTGGCCCAGCTGAAAAATCTCAGGGGAGAAATCTCATGGCAGTCAACATATTCCCTTGAAGGCCCCCTGGAGCCTCACTGTAATGGGATTTTGTCTCTCCCAATCCTGCTCCTGGCCACCAATGTACTCAAGGGCCATTGCTCCTCAGGTGGTCCAAACAAAGAAGTTCTTCAGGAATAACCATCTGCTGCTTACCTCTTTCCCAGGAAGACTCTCTTAAGTTCCCTTCCAGCTGCAACTTCAGGCTCAAGGTGAGGGAGAGGGAATTGGGGCTGTGCTGCAGGGCTACCTACTGCAGGACCCAAACCTCTCTCCCTCTAGCTGAAGTTCCAGCCTAGGACCATTCAGACCTGTGACTCAGACTCATGGAAATCACAAGATCTAGGTGGGAAAGGAGAAGTCAGGAAAGTGTTTTGTTAAACTCTACCTGTCCCTGGGAACAGCTGACACTATGTGCACCCTTTCATGAACAAGAGCTTTCAGCCATCTCTTTGCTGGCAGCCTACAAACAGAAGGTTGAAGAAGCTCCATATCTTCAAACAGGTTAATAAGAAGCACCATATGGATTCAGTTCCAGCCCAGATAGAAATCATTGCTAAATCAAAGCAGAGAGCTAATACATCTGTGTAACATCATCTGATTATTGGCAGATAGATTATTTCATAGTATTCTCCCAGGCCAAGTCATAAACGATTCACAAACACACTTTAGGATACAAGCCATGAATTCATAGCCCTGGGGTCTGAAACTCTTCTCATTTTATTCTAAACATCTGTAAAGGAGATTTTTGCTGTTAGAAGGAGGGATAGCTATGGAATTTACATATTACAGATCCTGATTCACTTCTATCACTATGTTGTCTTCTTCTTGGAAAAAAAAAAAAAAGATTTAGCTATGCATTCCAGGACTGAAACAATGGCTTCTGAATCCTCTCAGCCAAATAAAGATTAATCAAAAATCCTAAAAATTAAGGAAAGTAGTAAGTTCTGGTAAGCAATCTGGAGAATAAAACTTGCATAAAAATAGCTACTTGAATATATGAAAAATCTAAAATAAAAAATCTAAGCTTGTCTGCAAGAAACTCTAACAGGAAAATTAGGCTACATTTGATTTTCATCACAAATGTCTGCAATAGCTCTAAAAAGAGCCAATTTATTCCATTCTTTCAATCCCATAATATTTGAACCCCTCATAGGGTTTACTCTGATGCTCTAGTTAAATGGCAAAGGAGAAGAACTGGGATAGGCCCCCATAAATGAATGCAGTAACCACACAACCAGAAATTAATGTTTATAGAAAAATAATTTACCTCTCTCTCATCCACCTTCTCTCTGCTTTGTGCTCTGACTTCTTAACAAAAGGCAAACAGACAAGCCAAAGGACCTCTTTTTTTCTTCTGGTGTGTCTCTGGAAGAAGCACCACTGATGTGACTTGAGTGCATGTTTCCTAGTGGCTGCTCTAAAAGAAAGGAACAGGCTGGTCAAGCAGCAAATTCACTGGATACTTCTGGAAAACCTCTTTCTTCTCACTCATAAACACTACAAAGAGGAAGCTGAATACATCGGTGTAGTCTTAATAAAAATGACATTTATAAGATGTTCTGTAGAGTCACTAGAAAATTCAAATTTTGGTTGGTTCAGTCAATCTTAAAGCTACATATCCTTTTTGCTATGAAGTCACTCCAACGAGGATGTTTCAAAAAGTTATTGCCAAAAATATGTTAATAAACTTACTGTTACAGTTTTGATACTAAGATGGCCTACTTCACAGATTGCTTAATTTTTGGTAATGTCAAAAGCTGTAAATCACAGAAGTCGTAACAACTGCTAAAAATCTCCAGGACAATAAGGAAAAATCTTGGTGTGCTGCAAGAGAACAAGCAACCACAAAGTCCTCCTTCATCTGCCTCATAGTTCACGTTCTATAGCTCAGGTGCAAACCAGTAACCATAAAGAACAGGCAAGGGAAATTTCATCCTGTAAGGTCAATGTCTCAAAGTTACAAATGTACATGGCAATGCAAGCTGATTTGCAGCTCTCAGGATCTGGAAAAGCTGCCAGCTCCAAGCACTGACAGCTAACACCCTTGACATCAACCCCCCCCCTCCTCCAAGAACTATTTTCCACAACAGTGCTAAACAGTAGTCTTCAATAGAGGGGAGAGCTCTGTTTAATAGAGGGGAGGCCTAGGGTTAAGCCAAACTCATCAGTAAAGCAGGGCTGTGAGATGTTGGCTGTCAACCACCACTTCCCATGTGTGGTTGTGCGACGCTTCTCAGTAATCGTCAGTGGCAGCTCTGTAAACACCGGAGGTCGTGTTATTCAAACTTATCCTAGGGATGCCAGGAATTATTCCACTCTTTTCCCTACAGTTACAATATTCCTCTGGTTAAGCCTTTGTAGAGATCTGAAATTTGATCAGTTGTAGTATAGAGGTGTTTTAGGATTACAAAATCCAGCTTTCTGATTTCTGTTCACCTGCAGATTTAATCCTTACTTATTAAACAATGATTGAAACCAGGAGCTGAAAATAGCAGCTCCAATAAGTAACATGGTAATGAAAGGAAATCTTCCCGAAGGAAGTTGTGGGTACCAACTGGTTTTCTCTTGGGACACATTACACCCACGGGACAATAGATCAGACTGGTATTGCCAGCCAGGAAGAACATTTACTCCATGCTGTCAGAGTAAATTCTAAATAACATCAAACAGCATTAAATCCTTCCTGAAAATCTCAAATACTACAAAATGTCATGAAAAACAAATTAAGTATGCAGAACATTGCCAGTGCCTTCAGTCAGAGCAGAGCAGGGAATTTAACACAGATGCTCCCTGTTTTGTTCTACTGTTGATAATCCTGAAGACCTTGAGCCTTTTCCAACAGATCTTGAATACACTGAGATCAGTGAGAATCTGGGAGAACAAGGAAACATTTTGGAAAGGTGCTCCCTGCATTTCAGGCCTGAAATGTAACAGACTGAGCTGCAGCTACTCATACTTTGCTATGTGTATAAGGCTTTACTCTTCAATACAGCCAAAACTAAGGCACTGGCATAAACACCACCTGTGCTCTCTTTCCTTCCTTCTCTGACTTTTCAGCTTACAGGATGGAAAATGCAACTTTTTAAAGCAGTAATAACTCATCACATTTAAAGTAGGATCTTGGCGTACAGAGAAGTTATCAAAAATACCAACTATTTTTAGAAGCCTTATGTAGGCAACTGAAAAGTATTTTAGTGGCGTTTCAAGGAATTAGATATGTGTTCAAATACCCCTGTAGCTAGTAAAGTGCTAAGTGGAAAAGTTATTTTTCCTTACCCTGTCTTTTTCAGTGCTGACAATTTTATACATATGATTAAGGAATTAAAAGAAAAAGGAACTACTCTTTCTGGCCTCAGAGGACTGATGACTTTGTTATGACTTCAGCAAACTAATCTTACAAGTCAAACCAAGTCTGCTCTTCTGTTTTGCTCCTAAAATATTGTTTGATGGTTAGCGAAATCTGAAGAAATACTGTGTTTTTCACATCCTCCTGAAAGTCACTGAGAAAAGTTCCAAAATAACTTCCTTTTCATTTCTAAATAGGAATGCTCCTAAAGCTGTCACTGATATTCCTTCTTTTTCTCTGAAAGAAAGAGAGAGCCAGATTGCCCAGATCTAGGGCATAAACAGAGCACTGATATTTAAATAGAGGCAGCATATCCTTCCTAGTCAGTATTCTTTTCCCTGATAATTGGCAAGTGAGACCAAACTTCAGTTTAAACTCAGAATCCTTGGATAAAGGTGGTGGAAGAAACAAACCCGATTTGGTGAACAAAGCCAAAAAGACATCTTCAATCTGGTATGGTCCATGTGGGTAAGGCCAAGCAGGTGCTGAGCAGAATCATGTTGTCGCAGTGTCTTCACTGCTTATTTTCTCTAAGCACATAATTTTTAACACATAATGTAAATATCCCATTGCATAAAAGTACAGAGCTTTCACAGTATGAGTCTTCACTGGGGCATCCAGGGAATACTGCCATAATAAATATTGCCTGCTGAAAGCAAAATGAACTGAAGGAATCAACAACTAATTAAAAATCCTAGAGCTCTAATTACAAATGGTGGCATATAGTCCCCTTCATTTACCTCTGCTCACTGCTCACCTCTGTAAGCAAGATATACTACTTTCATTCCTCTCCAGACCAAGACCCTCAGATTCCTGAATTTTTTGTGTTAAATGTTTTAGAAAACCCCACAGTCTGAGCAGTTTGGTGTGGTCATGCCAGTTGCTTTTCCATGATTATGAACAGGAAAAAAACAACATACCACTTAAACATTTATGTAGGATTTTTGTTCTTATGCCAACCTATCAAGTCATTGGAGAGATATAGATTATACCTGCATATGAAGCTAACAATAACCCAAAACTTAAAATTTTAAATATCTTGAATCATCTCAAAGTGGAATTACTTCATATGGAAAGCCATATCTCATAATCACTTCTAATTTTTCATCCACTTATATCCAGAAATTTTGAACAGTCTAAAAAAGTACCAAAGCATGACAGAATCATTTAGGTTGGAAAAGCCCTCCAAGATTAAGTCCAGCCTTTGACTGATTATCACCTTGGGAACTTGACCATGCCACTAAGTGCCATGTCCTGTCCAGTCATTTCTTGAACCTCTACAGTGATGGTGATTCCACCACCTCCCTGGGCAACCAATTCCAATGCTTAATCATCCCTTCAGTGAAGCAATTCTTCATGATGTCCAACCTGAACTTCCCCAGGCACAGATTGAGGCCATGTCCTCTTCTCCTGTCCCTAGTTGCTGAGGCTGATCCCCACCTCCCTACAAGCTCCTTTCAGATAGTTGTAGAGAGTGACAAGATCCCCCCTGAGCCTCTTTTTCTCCCGGCTAAACACCCCCGGCTCTCTCAGCTGCTCCTCACAGGACTTACTCTCTAGACCTGTCACCAGCTTTGTTATCCTTCTCTGGACTTGCTCCAGTACACCAATGCCTTTTCTGAAGAGAGGGGCTCAGAACTGGACACAGCACTTGATGTGTAGCCTCAGCAGTGCAACACTGAAATAATCACTATGACAAAATATGCATTAAGTGCCTAATTGAATGGAAGAAGTGACAAAAGAAACACATCCAGGACCGGGCCTTACATTGCACTACCATTCAAGATTATCTAGGATACTGCATATACATATTTCACATACATACTATTGAAATGTACATTCAGATACTTCTGTGTCTTTTTTTCCCTATAGACAGAGCCAGTGCAGATGGTAGTAACAGAATAATTAAAATCACCCCCTGGTTTCATTCAGTTTGTGTTCTTTATTATTCTCCCTTTCAGACTGAACTCCTTCTGCTTATTTTTTGCATTATTTTTTATTTTAAAGAACATACATCTGTTTTACATGTTAGAATATTTTACACATACATTAGGTAGATAAACATTGTCAAGGAAAAGGGCTGTTGTGCAGTTCTCTGTACCTGGATTGCAAAGGACATTAGACTGTAAATCAAAGCTCACAGTGGAACCTGGGAAGGAGGAAGGTGTGTGGGAATTGTGTTTTAAGCTTTGGTTTTTGATTACCCTACCCTGGTTATTGGCAATAAATTAAAGCAATCTCCCCAACTGGAGTCTGCTTTACCCGTGACGGTCACTGGTGAGTGATCTCTCCCAGCCTTTATCTCTACCCATGAGACTTTTGCTGTATTTTCTCTCCCCTGCCCAGCTGAGGAGGGCAGTGATAGAACAGCTTTGGTGGGCACCTGGTGTCCAGTCAGGGTCAACCCACAACATGCACAAAAACTTCCCCCTGTCATGTATCTGGTACTGGGAAGGCACAGGAAGCTGGGATTCAGAAATGACATGGCTGTGCACTGAGGAAGTTGTTAGGTTCAGTTCCAGCTGCTCCCAGGCAGCTTCAGAAAGCAGAGTCTGTTTTTAGGTAGAAATGCTGACCAGCTTGTAAGATCCAGCTATGACTGAGCTGGACATAACATCAGACTTTATCTTCTTCTGTTTGCACAGCTTAGTGTGTCCCATGGAGGTTCAATCAACATGACAGAATACCCTCCTTTTTTCAAACAGAAGCATCATTAGCATGAGCACCAACCCATCCTCTTTTGTTAGCCAATAGTAAAGCAAGTGAAGAAAAATGACAGATGAAATTTATCACTGTGAGAAGAAATAAAAGTAAGAAAGATTTTTACGTTTCTGAATGTCATGGTAGACAGAAAGGCTTAGAAAGGATTTTATTTTTCAGAAAGTTTTAGCTGTCATAATTACTTGCTGAAAATACTGGCTGTAGTTAAAAACCAACTTTCCTAAGCACTAAGGAAAGATGAGGCTTTGTCCTTGTGCTGTTTCAGTCTTCACGCTCTACAATGGGATGCTCGTTCACTCTCTAAACTCAGTATTCCATCTCCACCCAGTGCAAAGGATTAATTACCGTAGGAAGCATTGCTCCTGCAGACACAACTCAACTCTTTATTTACTTGATTTTGGGAGCAAAAGTATCTCCAGAGCATGGAATTGTTTGGGGTAAAAACAAACAAACAAAAAAAATCAGCTAATGCTGTATTCCGAACAAATCCCAAGTGCAAATCAAACAAACTGACAGAACTGAACTGCTCAGTGTTCAGTGTAACAATAACTTGGCTAAAAGTCACACCAAGGTGAGTTTCTTTAAAAAGAACAAAACAAAACTAAAACCAAAATCCAAACCCAACTCAATAGCATCTGCTTGTGTAGCCTCGTCAATCCCAGAGTCTCAAAAGTTACTCTGCAATACAGAAGATACTGAAAGGCTGGCACTGGGATACACATCCCTGTTATGTACCTCTTCCTCCTTCTTTTTCTTTCAAACATACACCAATGTATATACTAGTGTATATATACTATATGCTCTTTCTTACAGGTGGAAATATTGAATATAGAATAAATCAGTAGTCCAGGCTACAAAGAAAACATTTATCATGGATTTGTAATGTCAACAAACCAGAAAATGGACAGAAGACCAATAACAGTCATTAGAGCTTTATCTACAGCTCAGAGTGACACAAAACACAAAGTTTTCCTGATCCTGAATGAGAATGGTCAGAAAATCCAGTACTGAATTTACTAACCCAGGAACAAAATGTGCAGGTAGAACAAAATGCTTCCTTGTAAAGTATTGAAATATCTTCTATGGAATAATCCAAGGTTTTCTTGATGGAGATGTGCCTCATGGTTTGCCCATAACTACTCACTGCCACTTACGCTACCTTTTTTAAATTTTCCCCATCTTTTCTTTGCAATTACAAAAACTTGCTTTACTAGTGTGGGGCTCTTGGGTCTGCTAACATAGGAGAACAGATTTAACACAATATAACTGAGTGACAGAAATTTGAATTTGGTATGGATGTTAATACATGGATGATACAAGCACTTCCATAAACACTGAAGGACTAGCAAGTACAAAAGGTAAGTTAGCAATCTGAAGAATTAACGCAGTGTTAAAAGTCTCATTAAGAATCCTGGGCAACGTGGGAAGTAAGGCTGACATCTGAGCCATTTTCAGTCAGCAAAAGCTGGTGAAACAAAGCAGATCTCGAGAGGACAAACATAAAAAGCTTTTCAATATGGGCACAGCCAAACCAAGACATTCATCCTTGTAGGTTTTCCAGACCCAACTGAATGCAGTCCTGAGCAATCTGCTCCAACCAAAAAGAAAACTGGTCTTAAGCAGGAGGTTACATTACATTACCCTAGAGATGGCTTCCAGCCTGTGGATCTTACTGTGTGTAACCCTTCTGTACATTATTACATCAAAATTGGATCTGAACACAAGATTAGGCACAAGATTTACAGATTAACTTTAAAAATAAATTCCTATAAACACAAGGAAGCATCAAACCCTTCTGGTAATGCAGTGTAATTAACAAGACAGTCCCCTTGTTAAAAAAACCTCTGAAAACAATCAAAAGACTGCTTTGTCTTATTAAGACAGAAAGGTATTTGGAAATAAACACACCTATGCAATTTTTTGGAACTCAAGAAAAATGCTAGTAAATGCTTTGAAAATATATTCACAAAAGGTATCAACACGTTTAGGATTTGAGATGGGGCTTCCCAAAGTGTGGAGAATATTATCTGAAATACTTCAGATTGTCTTTATGAATAAACATCACTAGGGAGAGACAGGAATTTCAGAAAAAGGGGCTGAAGAAAGAAAATATTTATCTGGTTAAAAAGCTGAAAGAAGAGAGAGTACATTAAATGCAAAATATTTTATTTTTTGCAAACAAAAGCTGTGATAACATTGCACAATACCAAATTTTGAGGTTTTGAAATTCTCCAAAATCACTCTTCATTGTGACTTTTTTGCTTCATATATATCTTTATAATTATATTTTTACATTAGTTTTACATTACGACAAGAGTAAATTACTTACAGAAATTAAGATAAAATGTATATAGCCTGCCAGCTTACTAATGTTTCATTTCATATGTCACTGAGTGTAACCATTTAACACTTTGCTCTGAAAAGGATTATCAGATTCAATGCTTTGCTAGTCACACAACTGAATGATACAATCTGCACCAATAATTTTTAAATGATTAGAAGCATATGGGAATTCACTGTGTGCTGTTTGTTTTCTACAAAAAGTAGGTAATAACTCACTTTGTAACTTGACTAGAACAACAATTTCTCCCTTTTGTGTAAGATCTCCAGCAAAAAGGCAGCAAAACACAGTTTTAGATCCAATGCTGAACAGCCTGGAGGGCAGTAGTAAATGTCCTGAGTGCAGGATGAATCCCTCGGTGAGACATCAAGAGGGACCCGGCCTCTGCGTGGAATCCTGCCTCTTTCAGCTGCCTGGCTACTTCCTCTACATCCCAGCCTCCCTCTCCCTGGTGAGCCAGAAGGTGGTCAATAAGGCGTGGGCAGAAGGCAGTGGGTATGCACTTCACCACCAACTTGGCATCGAGGAGCAAGGAAAGTATTTCAGCATCACAAGTGGAATCATCAATCTACAAAGAAAGAGAAATTCAAAGAAATTAAAAATTAATTACCAGATACAGCCATCAACCAGAGCATGTCACAATGGTTCTAACTGCACAGCGTGACCTTCAAAGTGAGATGAGTATTCCATATGGATTAACAACAGGGATACACTCCTGGCATACGTCAGCATATGTAAAGGTATGTCTTTAACAGTCTACCACATTAATATAAATATTTGACCTGCACGAAGTTATGGAATAAGGATGCTTAACAGCCTGGGATTACATCAACAGCTTTATACACTTTTCATAGGCTCTCAGTCCCGGTGCAGAACAGATCACACCATTTAGCTCTATATCAAAAATGACACCCTGAGGAAGGTCAGAGCAAAGTATATTAAATTTTGCTCACTTCATATTAATATACTACATTACATTCCACACGTTAATATGACAAGCAACATTCACAGACTCAAATTTTCCAGAGTTACAGCACTCATAGAAAGGCTGAGATTTTCAGAAGAATGTAACATGTAATAAAGGATGTGGAGCACAGAGCCGCCACCTCTGTGAGACACTTCAAATACCTTGAAAAATGTGGTTACTTGACACATGAGAGCTGATATTCTCTTAAGAATCTTGTCTATAGCTTTATAAATAACACTGTAGAATACTTTAAATTCTATTTCAGTTAATTTTGATGTGTCTTTCCTGGGTTGCTTACCACTAAAGTTAACTTACCACTAAAGGAAGTGCAATAGAACAACTAACTATATGTAACCTAAAAAGGGAAGGGATGCCATCCAGAAGGACCGCAACAGACTTGAGATGTGGCCTTGTGTGAACTTCCTGAAGTTCAACAAGGCCAAGTGTGAGGTGCTGTCCCTGGGTCAGGGCAATCCCAAGCACAGATACAGGCTGGGCAGAGAATGCATTGAGAGCAGCCCTGAATAGAAGGACTTGGGTGTGTTGGTGGATGAGAATTTCAACATGACCTGTCAATGTGCACTCACAGCCCAGAAAGCCAACCCCACCCTGGGCTGCATCTACAGCAGTGTGGCCAGCACGTCCAGGGAGGTGATTCTGCCCAACTCTTCTCTTGTGAGAGCCCCACCTGGAGTGCTGTGTTCCGTTCTGGGGCCCCCAACATGGACCTGTTGAAAAGCGTTCAGAGGAGGCCACCAATGACCAGAGGGCTGGAGAACCTCACCTATGAAGACACAGGGAGCTGGGATTCAGCCTGGAGACAAAAAGACTACAGAGAGACCTTAGAGCACCTTCCAGTACCTAAAAGAGTCTACAACAGAGCTGGAGAGAGAGACTTGTTACAAGATGATGGACTGATAGGACAAGGAGGAACAACTTTAAAATGAAAGTGAGCAGGTAAGATAATGGCAATAGATTCTTTACTATGAGAGTGGTGAGGCACTGGAACATGTTGCCCAGAGAAGCTGTGGATGTCCCATGCCTGGGAGTGTTTTAAAGCCAGGTTGGATGGGGCTGTGAGCTACTTGATCTAGTGGAAGGTGTCCCTGCCCATGGCAGAAGGGTTGGAACTAGATGATCTACCTTCCAACCCAAACCATCTAGGGCTGTAATATAAAAAAGGACCAAAGGAGAGCTATAGAGTTGTCAGTTTTCAATTACTGCATCTTATGAAGTTACAAATAAACTAATCAAATTATGATACCTTTACAAAACAATCTCCCAGTTTAAAAGAAAAAAAAAAATTCTGTTTGGTTACCCTCTGCATTATTTTCTGTAAAAATGATATACTAACTTACAGGTGGTGCCGCAGTATCAGCAAGCAATAAAGACCCTGTGACACAGTGATTTAGCACCCCTGAAGACCAGATCAGCTGCTACACAGGAGCCCAGGGTATGACTATTGTGTACAGGGTGATTTGGCAGTGACACTTTACAGGTGAAATTAAGCAATTTTTAATGTAATTAGCATCACAAAAAATTTAACCCTGATTCTTTTCAGGGAAGCATTTAAAGTCTCCTTGTCTCTCTGTTTTAGTTCAAACTAAAAGCGCAGAGCTTTTCTTTCTCATATTCACATGCACTGGGGCTGCTTCTTGCCCCACTGCTGTCACCATGAGCACACTGCAACAGGAACTTCTTGCTTATAACACAATTCTGTGTCCCATGAAGTTTCCAAACCCATCTCTTAGTATTATGTAAGAGTGTCTATTTGCAATTGTGGTGTGCTGGGGGTTCTTTTAATTATTATTATTTTTCCAGACAGATTGAACAGAAATATGACCTCTTAGTCCAGAAAACCAAATCTTGTACTCAGACACAGGTAAAAAAATCTCACCTACTCAGACACATGCACTGTGAGAGATCACGGACACCATGGAACATGAGGAATCTACACTCTACTTTCTCCAGTTTCCCTACACTTAGTCCAACCAGAAAGAAGAGGATCCTCAAGGCATAAATCTGAACAAGTACCTCATTTTCTATTGAATTTATAGAATTCCAAGACTCCCAGGCTTTGGCATCTTTGGTGAATCACTATTACATTTGTACGTAGAGGAACACAGAGTTCATGAGGAGCTACCAGATACCTCCTTCCTTGAATTGTGAAGTGGGTGAGAAATCTACAAGTGGTTTCAGGAGGAACTTCCTTTAAGTAACAACAAATTCTTTTAGAAGACCAATCTTTATAGTACCTAAATAGTTTTAGACTAAGAATGTTAAGTTTCACTCTGTGAAAGAGCTGAAAAGTCAGCCTCAGGGACTGAAAGTATGTATGTGATAAGCAATAGAAACAGAATAATTTGTTGCTCTATTTTGGAAAAGATGCACTTTACACAAGATAAAAAAGCATTAGAAAAGGCAAAAGACAAAACATAAAATACTGTGACATGAAAAACTGTTATGCTTCTTTATATCACCTTCAATGTACCATTAGTAACACATGATCATGACTTTCAATTTACTATTTTCTCGTCATTCAGAACTTCAGAAGCTTTGCAGAAGAACAGAAAGTCTTCATCATGTTAACCATGAAGAAGGTTTGCTGCTTCACCCTCATGCTACTTCCATTACTTTATTTAGGCATTTATGTTTTAATTGCCATTGAAATCTTAAAAATAAACTTGATTTCCTGCAAGTCTTCAACATTTTCACACTTGGATATTACCAAGTTAATGCAACAGTGCACAGCACTAGGTCCAGTTTACAAAACAGTTCTAAGAACCACAGAGGGATGCCCAGCCTTTAGGCTGTTCAACCTTTAAGTCTATAATTATTTAGTAACTGTCGTATGATAATTACTGAAATGTCTTACTGTTGAAGACAGGTTGATCATTAAAATCAAATGGGTCAACAACCGGCTGAACATGAGCCAGTGTGTGCCCAGGTGGCCAAGAAGGCCAATGACATCCTGGCTTGTATCAGCAACAGTGTGGCCAGCAGGACCAGGGCAGTGATTGTCCCTCTGTACACAGCACTGGTGAGGCTGCACCTCAAAAATCCTGTGTCCAGTTCTGGGCTCCTCCATGACAAGAAAGACATTGAGGTGCTGGAGCCAAGTCCAAAGAAGGACAACAGAGCTGGTGAAGGATCTAGAGATTAAGTCCTATGAGTAGCTGCTGAGAGAGCTGAGGATGTTTAGCCTGGAGAAAAGGAGGCTCAGTGGGAACCTTATCGCTCTTTACAACTACCTCAAGACAGGTTGCAGTGAGATGGGGGTCAGTCTCTTCTCTTAATTAACAACTGATAGGTAGAAAACGTCCTCAGGTTGTGTCAGGGGAGGTTTAGATTGAATATTAGGAAAAATATCTTCATGGAAAGGGTTGTCAAGCATTGGAACAGGCTGCCCAGGGAAGTAGCTGAGTCACCATCCCTGGAGGTATTTAAAAGGTCTGTAGAGGTGGCACTTGGGGACATGGTTTGGAGTTAGTCTTGGCAGTGCTGGGTTAACAGATAGACTCAATGAGACTTGAAAGGTATTTTTTAAACTAAACAATCCTATGATTCTAAAATTCCTCGAGCTGGCTTCTTGCAACACACCACACAGCACACTAAGGCATTATCCAAACAGCTGTCATCTCTTCCGAAATGGGAGGCTGAAAGGGTATTTTTTCCCACCTCAGAGCTCTGTGTGCTCTATTCTTAACCTCTATACAGTATGTGACTTTACACAGGGCTTCACTGTTTGATTTTATGAATGTAAAATGCAAACAGTAATTACAGTGATGAGATTAACAGCAAATGTGAAGTTTAATTCAAAATTTTTAGTCTACTATTCAGTTAATGAAAAGTGCTATAGATTAATGTGACTTCACATACCAGAAACCTACAAACTGGACAGAAACAAATCTGAGAGTAAGACTTTTCCTAGCATAAAATCATTAAATATCTGAGCCATTCTATGAGGATGAAGATGTCCACATGCAATACTCAAGTAGAGCAACTTGTCTACACTCATGCAGAAATGAGATCATTGTGACTTTACACATGACAAAACCACACACAAAAAGGCTCTTGTGGTTGTGCCCAACAGCACATCCTTAAGCTCAAATAGTTCAATAGGTTTAAGCTGATAAACACCTCTCATTTTCTGACTTGAAAAGTGTCTGAACACCTGGTCAGAAAGAGGAAACCTTTGTTAATTTAGTTGTCTCCAAGCAACTGGATGGAGACACAGGATAGCAACCAGACCCTGTGGATGCATTTCACACAGCTTAGGCCACTGTCTACCCTATGATTCTTTGGTCAATTTAAGTGGAGTCTAGCAGGTGTGGGAAGAACACAGAGACAGCAAGGTTTCATGAGAATTCTATATAAAAACAGGCAGCTGAGAAAGCTAGATTGATGATTTACCAGTTTTTCAACTCTAGATCATGTCAACTTTTTGCGTATCAGTTGCATATGAAGAGATATTTACGATCATTGGTTTAAATAAATACACATACCAAAATTCTTACCAACATCTACACAGACTGTCAATGAATTAATGTATATTTAAAAACTTTAATTAAAATACATAGAGCATCTATGTTTCAATAGAAGTATAAGATTTTTTAAAATTAAATTAACACAAATACACCTTAAGACTACATGTACTTAAAATTATTTTCAATTGGAACAACAACCATTAGAGCAAAAAAAAATTACTATGAGAGGTAAACATGCAAAGCATAGATTTAAAAAACAAACCTAGAAAGTATAAGAATGTTTCTATGTAAGAAATTACTCAGCAAAACTAGGACTCTTCAATCTAGAAAAGAGGTGGTTTTTAGAGGGCATTGGGCAGATAGCAGTATCATTAGGATTATACAGGGATTGATTAAATGCATTATGTCTTAAAAAAAAGAGAAGAATTATGAAGCATCAAATTAATCTAGTAGGATCAGATTTAGAGAAAATAAGTAAGTTTTTTTCCCCACTGTTGAACTATTTGGCACGTTATACTTAAGGATGTAAAAGCTCATCCAACTTTGAGGAGAAATTGCACAAAATCAAGAAAGAAAACCACTGGCAATTACTTAGCAAATACACACAGCTGAAAATAACTGGAAGTTCAGAGAGCACCATCTCAGAAAAAGAGCCTGTACATTTGTCCTGTTCTTACTCTTTGCTAGACTTGTAATTTGTTGATCTGTTTGAGCCAGGATACTGTTCCAGATGGAATTTTGATCCTCAAAATTACAACTTTGAAAACATATTAATTGAAATCAACCTTCATAGTTATTTTTGTTTTCTATACATACCAAGTATTAGCATACAGCAGACACAGACTCCTAAATGCACATTTTCATTTTCAAAATCACTTTTGACAAAAATTGTCTATAAGAGAGTAAAACCCAATTAACACAATTACTAAAAAACAACCTTACTACCCCAGTATTAAAAAGCTGCTTCTTCTGGGCAGACAGCAGAGGTACGATCTTATTAATGAGTCACTCCTGATCCGCCTGCAGATGCAGAGCCCTTGCTATCCCAAGACCCCAACTAAGCCTTGAAACACTAGTCTATCAGTAACCTCAGAATCACTGTTCCAGTGATATGGGATGCAGCTGACTGCAGTTCAAGCAAGTCTCAGAGGTGCAGGTATCCTCTGCACAAGTTAACACACAGCCAATTTCCATATGGTGTGACTAAACTCTGACCCACAATAATGACAAACTCGAAGTGTGTAGTTAGAGAAAAATCATTACGCCTATCTACAACTCCATGCTAAGGGTGCTCAATTTTTCACTGGTGTAAAATCTGTTTCTTCTGGAAGGTTTAAATGGCAGCAGCTTTCATTTTTCATATCCATCTCTCCTTCAGTAGAATGTGACTTTGCAGATTTAGTGTGATGTCCACACACAACATGCATGTGTCCAAGTAAAAGAACTAACGAGAGTAAGTGTGTTAAGGAAAGAACTCCTGAAATTTTTCATTGACTTAAATACCTGTTTAGGCATTGGCTAAAATCTACTCACAAGCACTGAAGTGCAGGCATTAAAGTGGTCTCTCTGCTCTCATGAGAGTACTTGGAGTCCTGCATCCAAGTGTGGGGCCCACAGCACAAGACAGACATGGACTTGTTGGAATAGGTCCAGAGAAGGACACAGAGACGATTTTATGAGGGCTGGAACCCCCCTCCTATGAAGACAGGCTGATAGAGTTGGGGTTTTCAGCCTGAGAAGAAAAGGGTCCTGAGAGACCTTAGAGCAGCCTTTCAGTATCTAAAGGGCGCTGCAAGAGAGCTGGAGAGGGACTTTTACAAGAGCATGGAGAGTTAGCACAAGGAGGCATGGCTTTAAACTGAAAGAGGATAGGTTTAGATTAGGTGTTAGGAAGAAATTCTTCACTGTGAGGGTGGAACAGGTTGCCCAGAAAACCTGTGGCTGCCCCATCTCTGGAAGTGTTCAAAGCAAGGTTAGGCTTCGACCTGCCTGGTCTAGTGGAAAGTGTCACTGCCCATAGCAAGGGGTTGGAACAAAATGATGTTTAAGATCCCTTCCAACCCAAACAGTCTATTATTCTATTATCTCTCATGACTATCCCACTCCTTTAGACTGTGATGATCAATACTTATCCCTGTAGAGATATACATATTTATCTAAGAAGTGAGACAGCAGAGACACAGAATTTCAATAGATGCACTCATTTCCACTGAAGCAGCACTACAGTGCTCTGCTTGTGCATTTTATCAAATGTCTCTTTAATGCAGAATGTATAAACCAATCTGCATTTACAGATGGAAAACCACGTCAGCAAAATTTCTGTGAAAAGAAGCAAGGACCCATTTGCACTCTGTCTAAACTTGGCACACCTTCAGCAGAACGGTGAGGAGCCTTTCCCCAGACTGCTAAATTCTCCTCCTAGAGAGGGCAGGGGATTCAAGCTGCTTCCTGCACAACTTTATTCACCCCTTCTGTATTTCTGAATCAGAATGGCAGCTTGTGTCTTGAGCTGAACTTGCTGCTGCCAGTGCACAGTTAGTCAGGGCTGAGCAGGGCTGCCTGGGGCTTTGCCACCAGCACACTAATATTATGAAAGGGGCTCAGGCTTGAGGCTCACAGCCATACCAAGGCAGCAGGTCCCCCTGGCAGGCAGACAGGGAGCCTCTGAGCTTTAAGCAAGCTTGTGTGTCAAATAGGTGGGTGAAGATGAGAAGAGGACCTTGAGCCATACAGATGGCTTTCCTGATAAATCTCTGAGGCTTCCACAAACTTATGCACCCATGAATGCAACAATTCTATGCATCCTCTTCCCCAGGACCAAGGACACAGATCAACATGGACCATGTTTTTCAGGTTGCTAATACAGCCTACATGGACATTGTACCAATACTTGCTATGATGCAGCATATCTGGAAAAAAAAAAAATCTGTCCTGGAGTGAGAGTTTCTGAGAAGCAAGAGCAGGTTTGGGCAATTCATCAGCACTGTTTGTGTAGGTGTCTAGAGGTTCTGGTATTAGCAACAGGCCATATTTCACTCATAACTTACACATTATAAAATCCATGCATTACGAAAAATATAAGCTGCTGAAGACGTAACAGCAGAAAAGAACCAAACCTGCTGTTTCCCCGAGTATTCTCCACTACTACTGGAGGTAAAAATACTTTTAATTTCATTCCTTACTGGAGTCTACATGGAAAAAATAAATAAGGGGAGAAGAAAACAAGAAAAATGAACTACAGAAAGATATTTTACCATAATTGCCATTGGCTTATATAAACATAATTTAACAAGATTTCTTTTAAAGGGTAAGCCCCACCAAGCAAGTAACCATAAATGGCGTAAGACAGTGGAAAACACTAGAAATTCTATTTTTTCCACATTTTTAATGATTTTTCATATTGCAATTTTCAATAAAAAATGTTGCAAAGGCAGACTCAGAACTTCTTCACTGAAAGTAGAGTATGCAAACAGAGTTAAGGCATTATTTTACAGTAAAACATTTTTCTAGTTTTAGTTTCCAATAAAGTCTTGATTGAAGAAGTATTTGTGTGGCTTATATTAACTCCCACTTGTTAGCTGTTTTAACAATAGGTACCAACAGGAAATAGATTATTTACTTGTTCTGTCAGATGTATAAAAATCAGTCAATCTCTAAAAGATAACCAAGTCTACAGGCAACACTGAAACCCTTCTCAAAAACAATCTGACTTTTAAAGGCTCCCTTGGCAGTAAGAAGCTTATTTAAAGTGAACTGATTTTTTAAATTATTCACGCACCACGCAACACAGAGAAGAACTGTTATTTCTGCTACCAAAAAAGACAAGTGACAGTTCATTAAAAGATACACAATAAAAAGAGAGGTCTGCAATTTCAAAAAAGCTTACACAAAAACTTGGTTGTTTTATTACAGGCAAAAGCTATACAATTCCTAGTATCAGCACTTCAGCATCATCTTTAACTGTAAACATCCATAAAGCTGTCAGCGACATACAACAAATGGCTAACTAATACATCCTATCAGCAAGCAAGTGCTGTATTTTTCTTGCAGCCATGTTTGTGAGCTGTGTTAGCACTACATCAGGGAATCAATAGCTGTGATTCCCCTTCGCCAGATGTTATTTGTCTGTTTCCTGTTTAATGTAAGCAGAAATGGCCTTCCTATGAAAAATTCATTAAGAATTCTACAAAAAGCATTAACAGCCCAAATAGTGTTCTTTATAAGGCAAAAAGCAGGCATAGAAAATTATACTGAATAAACAACATTGCCATAGCTAAATAATATATGCATTTTTAGTACAGCAGCAAATAATGTAATCATAAGAGATGCATATAAAACAAGGAGTAAGAGCTACTTTTCTACACAATATAAGCTTCTACATTTAGCACAGCATTCTTCTGTATTAGCTGCTTTTCTAATACTGCCAGTGGAATGCCACATTCAAGGTACTGGCTAAGCTCTATTCCTAATGCAATAAAGTCAATGGTTAAATCCTTGTTGACTTAAAATGAGACATTAGGCCAAAGCTAAACGCTTTGATAATTCTAGGTTATTCAGTGCTCTTACAGAACTATGTGCTCAAATTAATAATGAATTTAGAAGAAAAAATTAGAAACAGCTTAGCAAGCCTTCCCCTGTATAAGGCCAAAAAGAATATTGTTTAGGGCATGCACAGATGTACAAAGTGCTTTATACTAGTAAGAAGATAATAAGGTTCCTGGCACTAAAACTCCAGTATAATGTAATCAGCCTAAGAGTGTAGGAAATTGAAAGCTGGAGCACACCAGAAAGAAAAGGTCAGTTAAGTGAGCAATACAATTAGCAACCATTCAGAAAGTGCTACTGCACAACATTATGCTTCAAAAAGAGTTAAATAAAGTGTACTTGGACACAAATTCCTGGCGACAAGCTTCAGAGTTAAGTCACTTATACCAGGTCTGTACTCGCTTTTCAATGAGATCATGTTTAAAACCAGTTACAAAAAAGCCTTGTTTTGCAGACATTAAATCTAAAATTGTAGCTGGTAAAAGAAAACTATCAATGTACTACTGCTTTGGTGCTTAATTTTGTAAAATTATGTTTTGTGAAAAATTCAGAAAATTTAAGGCTTACTGCTATTAAAAAAAAGGAAATAGGAACACTTTCACGATGCTTCTTTGCTTAAACACTCAACTAGCAAACACTCCAAATTCAAACTGGATGCTAGTTATGGTATCGGAATTTTGGTACAAGCAGATGTGTATTGCACATAATATGTCCTGCTACTTTCCATGCTACTGTTTCAAGTGTTCATAGAGAGCACATTAAAAAAGTCGGTGCTTCTTCCATTTTGGTAACTAAGTCCTTTTGAAGGGAAATTACCAACATCTGAGATGGAGGCTATGTTTTCAGATGCCTGGGTTCTCTGACTGCTCTTCACCAGTTCTGAAAAGGAGATAGATCATTTCTCAAACTATCCAATGGAAGGAAGAGGAGAAAGCTTCTGCAACACAGTGTGCAGCATAAGAAGGAAAGACACAGCACTCAAGGGAGACTTCTGGGAAGAGCAGGATCTAGAATATCTTTCACAGGGAATAGAGGATGGTGCAAAAGTATGAGATAGGGTTTGCACAACTTACTGCAGCTAAGGAATCTGAAAAATTTGGGGCAATCAACATAACTAGAGCAGAGAACCTGCCCTAGAAGGCTGTTAAAATTTCAATCTTACTTCCTAAAAATCACGTTTTTAAAGCTTTTGCTTCTGGGGATGCTTATTTTAAAAAGATAAATAGTTTCATTTGTTTCCATATGGGCAGTTTCATTTTAAGTACCACAGAGGAAATATACCATCACTTATTATTTTGTACTGTAATACACAGCGAAGAACTCCCTAAGATATGGTGCAGAATTTGGAAGGACTAGAGATGAGGTTTTCCTACCTAAATATAATTCTGGAAATTATCAGTGCAGTTAATTCAGTCAGACAGGAAAGCCATTCTCTTTCATAAAAAGCTCAGAGACAATAACTTTGCTACAGTATCTAATAAAACCTCTTCAGAATAGCATGAAAGTCCCCAAACATACCATCACAACAGAATCAGTGATGTAACTGCTCTCTAACGTGTATATAAACAGATTGACAAGTTTGTCAGAAACAAACTAAGTCATCTGATATACTACCATCACTGAAAAAAACCCCAAAGTGTGATAATACTAACACAGAGGTTACAATCTACTTTATATCACAGAATAGTTTCTCTTCCACAACACTGACTTAAAATAGCATACTAGGTAATTTAAAGGAAGGTTTAATCACCTCAAGCACATATAAAAGATCTTACAAGCCCTGTGTTACTGCACACTGTGGACACAATACTTGTGGAAAATCTTAATAAGGCTAAGTGCCTCAGTAGTCTGAGATAAAAGAGGTAATTTATTACCTCAAACTCTGAAAGGTGGTTCATTCAACTGTTCATACCTTAGCAACAGCTTTTATCTGCTCCAGTGCCACAGCATGAAGATCTTGGTCTTTGCTTTCCACCAGCAGTTTCAGCGATGGCAGCAGGAGGGACTGGTTAAGCAGCAGCAAACACAATTCTTTTATACACTGAAAATAAAAGCAAACTCACTCAGTGTGATCTCTGGAGATACTAACATCATCATTCACAGTAAAATTTATGAAAATGTTATGTCAAAAGCAAAATGAAAACCAAACTTCCACAACAAATGAATTCTCTGTTGGAAATAGCTCTTCAGAAACTTGAAAGGACAAATTTTAAAAAATGAAGAATACAGGGTTAAAGTGTAACATTTGTTAGATTAAGACAAGGCAGATACTGAATCACCATTAGAAACAGCAGTTTTACTGAAAAAATAACAAAGCAATCACAGCTCTCTGTGGGACCAATATATTTGTGCTTACTGAAATACTGCAAAGCACAGAAAGAAACTTTAACAGACACCTGTGACATTTCTGTAACTCAGTTATGCAATCATAAAAATGGGAAAAAATAAAGAGGAAATAATAAACATACCAAAAAACATACCAGAGCTCAATATCATAAAGTTCTGTTGCAAAATGGCTCCAAATTTTATATGGTATTTTATATGCAATTCAAGTTTAGCAAATTAACTTTCCGTCATTCATCTAGTTTCTTAAATTATATAATACACCATAAATATAACACCTCATATCTTCTTCAAGAAGAAATTAACCAGAGAAATATTTTCAAAAATAAAAACAAAAAACTCCAACAAATCTACTGTGTCTTTTCAAATCTTTACCCTGGCTTTTAGTTAAAACAAGCAAACAAAACATCCTACATATAACAGGTGGATTGGCTTTTTCCCCCTCAATATTGCAGTGATTTATTCATTTATACATCAAAGAGTAGTTCAATGAACAAATTATGTTATAAATCAAATTAAAACTTCCCTTTCCCTTTTTGTCATTTTGGACAATTTAGGCTGCTTGTCACAACCAGTGAGGTTGTCCCACATTCCAAGGCAACTTACACCAAGGACTCTGGATATTGTATGACAGTTACCTTGAAAATGGTATCCATCTCTTAGAGATGTTCTGTTTCATGCCAACATTAGGAGAGCAATTGTCAAAGGGGATCATTAGTTAAACATTAAGATGAGAGAATGCAAGTCACGTATTTTTTACATCTTTTGCAGTTTAATGACAACTGTAACAATATGGTGACCAAGATGATCTACATTTTTAGCAGCATGGTTTTGGTAACTGTGAGTCTAAAGGTCTAAAAATTATGTGAGGATGAGGAGATGTTAAATGCTCCAACTGTAATACACTGCAGGCATACCTGGCCTGGCCTGGGACAGGGGACTTTTTTTTTTTTTGTCAATCTTCTCTAAATTTACAACTTCAGGAAACACAGCCCAGAAGTATATATTCCATCACACTGAGCTCTGAGTCACTAAAGCAAGGCTTGTTCTCTTACACAGACTTGCTGCTTTAAACTTGTATTCAGTACTGCTACTGATTGTTGATGCTCACAGAATATGCTGAGTTGGAAGGGGACCCCTTAGGATCACAGAGTCCAACTCCTGGACATGCACAGGGCATCCCTACAAATCACACCATGTGCCTGTGAACACTGTCCAAAATGCTTCTTGAGCTCTGTCAGGCTTGGTGCTGTGACCACTGCCCTGGGGAGCCTGTTCAGTGCCCAATCACCTCCTGGGCGAAGAACATTTTTCTAATATCCAACCTAAACCTCTCCTGACTCAGCTTCAGGCCATGTCCTTGAGTCCTGTCACTGGTCACAAGAGTGAAGAGATCAGTGTCTGCCCCTCCACTTCCCCTCATGAGGATGCTGGAGACCACACTAAGGTTCCCCCTGCCTCAGTCTCCTCCTCTCCAGGCTGAACAAACCAAGTGTCTCAGTCACTCCTCACATGGCTTCCCCTCCAGACCCTTAACCATCCCCATGGCACTCCTTTCGATGCCCTTTAAGAGCTTAATGTCTTTCTTATACCATAGTGATCAAAACTGCACACAACATCCAAAGTGAGGTTGCCCCAGTGCAGAGCAGAGCAGGACAATTCCCTCCCTTGACCGGCTGGTGATGCTTTGCCTGATGCTCCCCAGGACACGCTTGACCCTCCTGGCTGCCAGGGTACTGCTGACTCATATTCAGCTTGCTGTTGACCAGGACCCCCAGGTCACTTTCTGCAGCACTGCTCTCCAGCCTCTTGTTCCCCAGTCTATACAGACAGCCAGGGTTGTTCCATCCCAGGTGCAGAATCCGGCACTTGCCCTTGTTAAACTTCACATGGTTGGTGACTGCCCATCACTCTAATATGCTGAGGTCTCCTGGCAGGGCCTTTCTGCCCTTGAGGGAGTCAACAGATCCTCTCAATATAGTGTCATCAGAATGCTTGGTGGGAAGGACATGACATGGGATGAAGGAATAAGAAGACTAAACAAATACATTAAGGTTTGTCTGATCATTCATTTGCTTATTAAACTTTGGATAACTTCATATTCCATTGTATTTCTTTTGAGCAGCATACCTGCCATTCCAGCAGATTTAGTGAACGCAGAGCTAGAGACCCACTCTACATGACTCCTTTTCTTGAAAATGTGTATCCACAGCAATAAATGCAACTTATCCTCATAAAAATAAGTTCTGAGAGTCATAAGACATAATCTGAGTAAAACAGCTATTTTACCATGCTTGATAACACTTTTTGTCTGAGAGCCTCTCAAAATTGACCAGACACCTTGAATAACTTTCTCCCTGCTGGTAGTATGCCTAGCAGACATACTCAATTTTACCTAACATGCCCAAGTACAGAGAAGCCATCAACTCTTTTGAAGGAGAAATACACATTCTGACAATTAACTTTGCTCTCTTTCAAAATATCATGCCTTATGCTAAAATTTGAAATTAGGTAAATTTAACTGAATTTTTTTTTGTTATGCCTTTCTGTGTAAAATGAAGAGAAATATTTTTATTAGCTCATATTCTATCTAAAAATATCTGCAGGATACAATCAACCACCCCTCAGTCTGGTAAGAGAATACATCACACTCCTTCAGTCTTCCATTTTTTAGGTATTTTCATTCATGTACTACTTTTTGCAGCTTCTGTCTGTTGCCCTTCATTTTTCAGTGTTCTCTTAAAATGCATATATACTAACAAGGTGTTTTATTTTAATGCCAGTCTCACTAGTGGTATATGGAGAAGGGTAATTCTTACCCATTCTTCTTCACTTGATATCTGAAAACTGCACTGCCTCTATTTTCCTTATGAAATCTGACTCCAGGAAGACTTTTGAAAATGTCATGTGCAACACTCATCATCCTCTGAACCAGGGAAATAAGATGCAGGATAGTGTGGTCCAACTTGCAAGTTCTTGCAGTGGCCTCCATTCCTTTTTCCACAGGAAAGGACTGGAAAACTTGCCAATCACTGAAGACTGTCCAAATAGTACCAATATCTCTTGTATCACTGGCACAAATGACTGCATGGCGGCTTTGGAACTGAAATTGCTATGCCAAACAACAAGTTATCACCCCCAGCGCTTCTCAGAGCAGCGCAAGTGGCTTTCTGTTGTGCAGTAAGCACTCGAAAGCATTTGTGTGTCTGCTGCCTGCCATGACAGGCTGTGCTTAGAGGGGGTTTGATGTTACCTGTGAGAGGGTCTAGGGAAGGCCCAATTCAAAACCCAGATTAGCATGATTTAGTGGAAACTTTTGTCAGATAATTTTCGTCTTCTACCTAGTTATGCAGCTATCAATGAATCACTGTGACACCAGTGAGGCATATAAACCGTATTTGATAGGAGTCTGTTTAGGGTCCAGTATTATTCAGTATTTTCATGGATGGCTTGAAGGGCTGGGTAATGAATACAAACAGTATTATGCCTGGAGAAGCTAAAAGCAGGCTGAAAGGCAGCATTTAAATTCAACATTATCAGAAAAAATTATCAGAGACAACTGTGGATGAATAAAAACATACAATGTAAACTCAGATATAAACCCCACCAAAAACCAGCAACAAAAGTAGAAAAAAAGGAGACCAACTGGCTGCTATATTATTCTAGGATATAAGCATCTCATAGCACTAGGACTGCAAGGTGATTACAGGTAAGGGACTAGATGCATTCTTATTTACAAATGGGGGTTCATGTTAACTGACACATGACGCACAGGTTGACAGAAGAACACAAGATATTCAAGAGTCACACGTTTAACAATTACCAGGGACAGAAGGATTTGTCTCTTTCTAAAGACATTAATCAGGCAGAGCAGATGTTGGACAGTCCAAACTTGTGTCTTACAGGCAAATAAAACAATGCTTATTTCCACTAAGAGGAACAGAAGTATCTATCCACCGAATAATACAAATTAAAAAACAAACAAATAAAAACAAACAAAAAAGCCCCCAAAACTCCCACAAACCAAACACACACCCAGATACAAACTTAAAGCTATGTAACTACCCAAAAGACATACAAAAATAATTTGGCTTAAAAAACTAGACAAACCAGCAGGAGATGGAATAAAGAAAGAGTAAAACTTACCTGAGTATATCTAAAAAAAGCTTTTCTAACTTTATACCATCATGACTTGAAGTTACATATTTTTGATCACAATCTTTGAACTTCAGAATGGCAAATGTTATTCATGGTAATAAATTGATTTCATTTTTAGAATTCCATCATTCCAGATTTGCCTTCTTAATCAGTATATTTATTAAAATGTGAAGTCATCTAAACAGGTTAATTATCAGTGAACAGATTTTCATCTTATTCAGCCACATGACTGCAACTCTAATTTTTACACTTAAGTACTGTAGCCATGCATACAAATAAATTACTTAAATTTATGCATGTCATTCTCCCTCTTCCCAAGTAGAGACTTACAGCAATACAGCCTGTGTTTGTAAGTAACTGCACAATTACACATTTTAGTGCAACTCCTGTTGCTGCACAGTTCTGTACTCGTAAAAAATGTATTTTACATCTGTAAAATGTTTTGCGCTTGAGGACCAGAATAGCCTCATATCTGTACCTGTATATTCACACCTACACTGTGGGCTCTTCCAGCACCCTGTACCACTAAAAAAGGAAGGCACCTCCAACCAAAGCTGTCTTCCAATACCAAAACTGTGTGTAAACAGTGACTTGTCAAGGAAAAGTTTATTCAATTAAGAAAAATGCAAATCATGACCTGTTCTTGAGCAGAACGCATGGTGAACTGATCACTGTGTGACAGTGACACTTGGTGGGATTTGTCTCCCTGGATCACCAAGGCAGAACATTCAATTTTGACAAAGTTTGACTATTCCTACAGTAAGATTGTGAGTTTACAAGGTAAAATGTGCCATTTCAACACCTTATGAGGAAAAACTACACATAATTATACCAGTCACAGGGATACAGATACCTGCCTTCCACAGAGACCTCTTTTGGTAGAATGAATAAACTAACAAATGTACTTATCATTTCAGCTTACTGCCACCTTCTGGAATCATGTTTTACACAGATTCCCGAACTTGACTCATATCAGTGTGCTGGACTATTTAAAAAAACCCCCAACCTACACACACACACACACCTGTCTGTATTTTAAACAGAATGTGTTGTTTCAATTCTACCTCTTTCTAACATCAGATGTTTTCTATAACAGACAGTGATTATGTGAAGATAATTATAAGGGATTAATCAGCCTACTAAAAATATGCAAGACTACTCTGAAACTGTGTCAAGTTTATTAAGTGTTTCTCCAGTCTGTCTTCATACATACACAATGTTTACATAAAAAACACTTCAATAATTTTATACTAAAGAGATGCTTCTATTGAAGTATGCATACATAGTTAGGGCAGACAGAACATCATAGCTATTACTTAGCAATTACTTGCATATTATGTTTTTTTCAATCACCAAGATATTTTTCAAGGGTTCCTCACTAAATCTTTATGCATTTATTAGTGAGAGAATTACTGATTAATTAACAGCTTTTGCAACACTGACTTCAATGATAACACACTATTAAAAGCCTTCTACAAATACATCAAAGAATAATTTATACTGGAACAGATCTCTGACGGCCAGCTAATCCAACCAACTTCCAGCTCAAAGCAAGTCCAGCAATATCAAACTGCCTGTGACATGATCCAGTCAGGTCCTAAATACGTCTGAAGATGGAGACTCCGTGACTCTTCTAGGCATTCCTTGGATGTAATCAGAGTTTTTGATGATGCAACCTGTCTCTATTGCCTCTTGTCCTATCACTGAGCATCTCTGAGAAGAGACTGCCTAACACTTCTACTTGTTTCCTAATCCACACACTTAAAGATATGATCTCCCTTAGTCATCTCTTCTCATGACAGAATTAATCCATTCTCAGCCACTCTTAGCTCTCCACCGGACTTGATCCACTATGGCAACATCTTTCTTGTAGTTGGGACCATGAAATAGGACTCATATGCATCATACCCGAAGTTAAAACTTACCTTGACAGAGAGCATGTGCTTTGTCTCATACAAAGAACGGCAGATTTTCAAAATTTCATTTCCTGTGTTCTCCTTTTCCTCAGCTGGGCATCTCTGCAGCATAACAGTCCCCAGTTTCACCCAGGGATTTTCATCTGTGCAGGATCTGTCCAGTAAAAAAAGAGTTGTATACAGAATATAAATATACAGACACCGCCTTCTCTAAGTTGTTTCCTGTGTGTGTGACTTAAAACTACAACCTCATGAAAGAACGAAGTTTTGAGACAACTTACTGTCCATTATGCCATCACTTTTTCAATGCAACAAAGAGAATTAAATTACTTGAAATTTTGACATACTGTTACAATTCCTGAGCATAAAGATGGATGACATTGGAATAGCATAGGAAGAACTTTTCCTGGCTTCATACCAGCTGATTTCCCAAGCACAATGGTATCGAGGGAGGGGTGACAGGAAACCAGCATTCCTATTTTTGTTTGCTTTGATCACATTCTAACAGCTTCTGTCTCTCAAGTATCTGTCTCTTGCTTCTGAGTGGAGAAAATATTGCCAGACTCACATTTTAATTTTCAGGTCCAACAAGTACAAACAAAAATAAACTTTTCTCTACAGCCCATCCAAACAGTGAAATTACATGCATCTGAACGAACTTCTCTGCTAATAGATATGGATGCAGATACATTTGTTTTACATATTTAAAATGTTCTTGTAATTCCACATGGAACATCATACTGTGTCACCATTACACAGTCAGACTTAAACAGATGGCAGACAGTAGATACAAGTAAATTTTATCATGAATGATGGCAAAGGTAATGTTTACTGTAAAGTTTTACTGCTGCAACATTTCTTGGCCTATAGCAGCTATTTGACAGATCACGGAGATGGCTGGATACTTTTCTTAGAATAGATGCCCTGGCTAGGACTGGATGTACTGACAGAAATGGGTAGCAGACCACTTTTAAATGACAGCACAAAGTGTAACCCTGGAACACATCTGCACCATCATTTTTCTAATGTAAATTCAGTTAGTGCACTTGAATTCCCCCCTGCAATGGGCTAAAATGATGCACAATTACACTTTAATTCATGATTATATTAAGCCACAGTAACACAAACACTATGTTCGTCTGTGCTTAAGTTTAGGAAGGCACAAAAGGTGTTTTAAAAATCATCCCATCAATCTCTCTGGCCAGTAATCAGCATCCCAAAGACTTTTCATTTAGCTTGAAGGGGGGGGGTGGAAAAAATCACATCAAGACCAAAACTGGCAGTTTGGTGTTACAATTGCGTGTAAATGAAGATACCCATTTAGCACATGTGACAAGGAGCAGTAAAGTGCTGTCAAAGTGCTGCTTTTCAAAGTATTATTTAACAGCAATTGTTAAAGCAACACATTAATGTAATTGTAAATGGAGTCTGTTAAGAGAAACTACTGGATTGACATGTATCAAGAGTCTGACAGCTCTGGAGAGGATGGAGAGGACATTCACCAGTATCTGCTATTTCATATCTAAAACCTCTCTCCTGCTCATCGTCCACATTCAAAAGTACGTATTGTAAACACGTAAAACCAGCTCCACCTGAAGCTGACATTACAGCCCAGCATGAAAACCACACAGAGAAGCTCGGAGCGGACACCCCTGAACACAAATTAAACAGAAGTCATTGTCTTTCTTCTGACAACTTAATTGAGCCTTTCCATCAGTCACAGTCACTGAGCTCAGAGCTGCCACAAGTTTGGCTGGGAACAGCAGAGCATCTCCTCTTCTCTTCTTTCAACCTGACAGGTCGAACTCGAAGATGCCAGCTTATTCAACAAACAGAACATGATGCACTTAATTTGTGAATCCCCAGTAAGGTCAGGAGAAGGAAAAAAGCCCTGCAACTCCATCTTTGCCCTTGGTTAAGTGGGTAGCTCCTGCTATGTGATCAATTTCTTGCTTAGAGGCACAGTCATAATGAATTTCCATTTCCGCAGGTGCTGCCCGCAGAGAATATTACCACAATCTGTAAGAATTTCCCACTAGAAAATGGAAACAAAAATCACACTACAAAACACAGAAACAACCAGAAAGATGCAAGGCCATCAAGGATTGCCATTTAAGTAAAGTATCATATATGTAGTTTACATATATATAAAGCTCTTTTCATCACAATTCCTTTTAACTTTCAACTACTTCTGTGATCTATTAATAAATATCTGCTATCCCTAAGTAAAACCAAGATTCAGTTACCAAAACTCTGATACTGGCAGGTAGAATTCAGTTTTCTTCTCTCCTGAATTTTACTTTAGTTCAATGTGGTTAAAAAAAGTTATTTCTCAACATGAAAAAAAGTAATTATTTCAAAACCACAGCAGGAACACATTAGATTTTTTTCCCATAACCAAAAGCTGTGTTTCTTTCAGTTCCAAAGCACCTCATCAATATTTAATATAAATATAAAAAATGCCTTTTGAATGTAGGCTGCAAGTTCCAAAGGACTGCAGAGCTTCAGGTACTGTCAATAATTTTTTTTTAAAAACACCGTTATGAAATGTTTAAAATGACATCTGAATATGAGAAACCTGAGTGGAAAAGCATGCATGCATAACATGGGTATGAAAATAAAATGTTAAAAAGTATATGGCTTAGAGTGCTGACTGAAACAACCAAGCTACCTTTTTGTTTTCTCACAGTAAACATGGCATATTACAACACGAAGAATACCGTACTTGCCATAATAAGCTGGGGTGTTTTCAAAATCAAGCCCTCAAAAACCATTAAAAAGCATGGACTTTTTAACAAAGAGGTTACAAAAACTAAAAGCCTACCAAAAAAACCCCTTCTTTACTTCTCCTTCCTTTTGAGCCTTTATAGAATGTATTTTCCAGCTTTATATTCAATTATATGTATTAGATATTTACTGCTAGGTTGAAAGCCAAAATTCTAAGTATTCAGATGACTCAGACTTAAATTCCGCAGTTCCTGTATGGATCATTACATTGGCAGTAAACAATTACTGATAATGACCCTCTTCTGAAGGCAAGGAGGAAAAAAGAGGTAAAGGTTAAACAAGAATTTTAATACATATGGCTTAGCAACTCATTTAACTCCTCAGTGTTTTCCTCTTTGCTCAAAAATGTGTTAATACAACTTGCTTTAAAATGAGACTGTTGAAAAAAATCACTAACAAAAGAGTTCCTGCTCCTTAAGCCCAATCATCCCAAACCCTGCCCGCAAGATAGACTTTTCAGGAACATATATATATATATATATAAAATAAACGCCTAGGCTATTAAGCATAGTAGAATGCTGTTGACATGGAAGTGTGCAACAGAGGTAGAAGAGGGAAGAATGAGCAAAGCATGAAGAGGAGACCCCAGCAAAGGGCAGGCTTTGCAGCAGCTTCCCAAAGATGCAGAGACATGCATTTGATAATTATTGTCAATGACAACAGGGAGAGAGAAAGAGAAGGTTCAGATGAAGACGGCAAAAAGTACCAAAGCTTTTTCTGATTGTTGCTGAATCTCCAACTTAGGGCACAGCCTCTGCTTCCTGCCTGACATGAATAATTCAACGATTTACAAAGCAAAATCATCCAAATTAATGAAAATGAAAATAATTAAAAAGAAATGCAAACTATTCCCAACAGATGGCAACAAGTGGCAGTCAAAAAAAAAAAAAATCTAACTACCTACTTGTCAAAAATTCATGAAATTAATCCTGTCTCATATCAAGGAATACTAAAGAGAGCTATACCAGACTTTTTAAAACCAATCATATTTGAGGTGGTAGTATAGAGGGCAGAATGAGGTCATAACCTCTTTTTGGAAGTGCTAGCAACTTTAAGACAGATGTTTAGAGTTCACTCAAATTCATTTTAATGACAGCACACCGACTATAAAAGCCAAACTTTAATGTGTACACCAAATATAGTATTTCTAGACAAAAAATTAGAAAACACAAAGTCTTTAGTTTTATATAAGTTGTGCAATGTTGTATGATGTTTGTATAAATTGCTGCTAAGATTTAAATTTAGGTTACATCCTTACAGAAAGTACCTTAATGTTTGTCTCAAGACTTGCTAAAAAACGGAACAGAAACACAAACCACCCCAAACGACCTCAGAACTCCACAACATAACTGACCAAAGTGAATACATCTAAGTGAAGGAAAAGATAACTTACAGAAAGGACTTGTAACTGTGACCATGCTGCCTACTATTAAAATATCACATATGCTGTTTGAACGAACTAGAAATGAGTCAGAAAGAAGAACGTTCAAGGCACAATGAGTATTCCCACTGACATAGGACATACAAAGTACTCAGTCTTGCAAGTATGGTTCGCAACAAAAATGAAAGTGGTAAGTAACAGAAGGAAAGCAATGGGCCTATAAACACAGGAAGACCCCAGGGAGTGAAGAATACCTGTCTTTGGTATTGTTTTTCTATTGCGACACCATTTCGTAGGGATGGGGAAAACCGAACCATTGTTGACTTACTCATTAAATAAGGAAATAGAAGAAAGTGGAAATGCAACTTTCCTACTGAGAACAGAAACGAGAGAAGAAAGGAGGAAAGGGGGCGGAACGAGAACTACGTGTCTTTCAAAATGCAGTGTCAATTCTCTTCTCTAAAACACTTCTAAGGCAGGAAAGAGAACAGACTAGATGCTTTTCCCCACCTGTCAAGCCAGCAGACAGAACTGAAGAAAGAAACAATGGTGGTAACTACACCCAGTGCTCCCCATCCTTAAAAATTAAAAATACTAAAAATCTAAAAAATCCTGTTTCCTATACTATGAACACTATGTCTTGCTTCACTACTTAAATTTATTTTTAGTTTTTGGTTGCCTAGAGTTTCTGGCAAACTAAAGAAAATCTGAAATATAGAATAGCATCATTAGGGTTGGAAAGACCTCCAAGATCATCAAGTCCAACCTTTACTGAACAATCTTTATCTGAAGTATTCTTTATTTCCCTGAGAAAATGACTATGAATTTAGCACTGAACTTTGGAAAACTACTTGGAATTTGCACTGTAGATTACATGTGCAAATCATGAGTCAGCAGTTCTCCACAAAACCAGTATAGGTGGCTATTACCAGTGAATTTCTTATGAAGGCTTTCCAAAGCCTCCTGGGAAAGTCAAAGCAGTGAAGAACACTGAAGTTTTTGAAATAATAGAAATTATTAAATAAATAATTAATCTAACCACCGGATTAGATTTGCAGTTTGTTCTTAGCATAGTCTCAAGACAGAGGCTGGTGGTCAGTCTCACCTCTGTTTCTGGGAAGATGAAGTAAATCCTCCTGGAATAATTTCCAAGGAAAAATGAAGAACAAGGAATAGACTAAGACTAGTCAGTGTGGACTTAAAAAAGGGAAGCAGTCATGCCTCACCAATCAGATAACCCTTCTATGATGAAACAACTGGCTCGGCAGACACTGTGTACCTTTAATTCATTCAGCAATGCTTTCGACACTGTCTCCCACACCATCCTCAAGGACAAACAGTACGGGCTAGGTAAGTAGACAGTGAGATAGACTGGAAATTGGTTGAACTGCCATGTTCAAATGGTTGCTATCTGTGGCACAAGGTCCAGTTGAAGATCAGTGTCCACTGGTGGTCTCCAAGGGTCTGCTCTGAGGCCAATACTCTTAACATCTTTATGAGGAACAGGATGACCATCAGACAGACCGTGCCCTCAGGACATTTGCAGATGATACACACTGCGAGAGTGGTTTTGCTGCCATTCAGCAGTACCTTAAGAGGCTGGAGGAGTGGAGAGAGATCAACCACACAAAGGTCAAGAGGGAATCCAAAGTTCACCCCCTACCTGGGAAGAAGTAAGTACCAGTACAGGCCGAGAGGCAGCCAGCTGGAAAGGAGCCTGGACAACAAGGTGACCATGAGTATGCCACCTATCCTCACAGGTTCTCCTTTCACAAAATTTTTAGTCTTTCTGTTCAGTCTAAGGAAAAAGAATTTTTTCCTAATGGCAGCAATATTGCACTTGACCTTTTGTTATACAAGTTTTGTTGTTTTTTGTTTAAAGTAGTGTTTAGGTTTAAAAAAGTTTGATGGCTACCACACACTGTGAGGCATCCACATTTCTACTAAAATCAAAACCAAAACTTAAAATGAAAGTTGGAACACAAATTTGTGACAGACCACATAGCAGTCCTTGTAACTTCTTTACATACTGAGGACAATTTCTGGCTTGTAAAACTGTCACTAAAGAATTTAGCTTAATGCTTATGCAGGCTTGAAGGTGAATAACCCCTACAGATGACCCTGTAATCGATCAGTTCTCTACATGTGCACTAAAGCGTTACTTTTCATAAAAAGATAAGCCCTAACTTTTCTGATAAAACAATGCACATAAACACTTACACTATGGGGAATGCAATCCCCCACAGTAATCCTAAATAAACACCATTTAAGGACTCTAACCTGACTACTCTTGGACACAGCACATTGTTCCTGCTATCCAAAAATTTAGTAATATTACTGTTCTCCTTGAGAGATATGTGATTTTTACCTCATAAGTTTACATAAATACTTATATCTTAGAAGTGATTATCAGTTATAGAATACGATAGCTAATTTTTTTAACTTTAAATGTATCCAGAAAGTCACAGAAAAAAAACAATAAAAAAGAATAATGTAGTCAAGATGTTCGAATTAACACTTTCACTTAGTACCTAGCCTCATGACTATAATTCTGAAGTCTTAAATCATTATTTTCATTTTAAATTTTTGAGCTAGGATATGTCTTTCTAGTATATACTCCTTACTTTTGAATACTTTACTCAGAGACAAAAATAATAGGTAGTGGATGTAGAAAAGAGAAGAGCCATTGCTTGGTACCATTAACCTCACAGACCCCCTACAGACTGTCTGCCACAGCCATCTGAACATGAACTTTCAAAGGCTTTTCTGCAAAATATAACTTTGAATGGAAAAAAAAGTCAGAACTTTCTGTTCTTTTTTCTGGATTTTGTTCATACTGCTAAAAACAAGAGCAAAATACGTAGGCTGAAATTTAAGTAGATAGAACACTCTCCTGTGCAACAGTTCAGGCAACAAAATGGTTTTCTGCTTCCTCCACGATAGAGACTACATATGTACACACAGGTTTTCCAAGACACTCACTGATTCAAGATTTGATTCTGCTTTAAATAAACCATCTATTCTTCCCAGTATGGCCCTTTCCAAAGGTCATACTCTCAGCCACGTTTGAGTTACTTGACTGAAAACTGCATGACTGTTTACGAAATGCTCACCCCTTGCTCCTGTCCATCGGCGGCCAAGCTTGAAGTAGTAAAACCAAGTGCTGAAACTCAGACAGACTCTGACTAGGCTCCAGAAGTCCCAGGAAGAGATCATACCTTCTTTCTTCATTTTCAATATCTGTCATCTCCACCTGAAGGGGGAAAAGTAAGGCCAAGAAAATCCACGGGATTTATTTCTTTCCAGAAATCAATGCCTTAAAAGCAATCAACAAACTATCTGTGAAGGACATCACTGTTCTAAAACAATGCACGAACACAGTGAACATCATTTTCCCAGTAACGCATGTTTTACTTCTCATTTTCAGTTACATGCAAATAAAACAGGAGAGTACAGATTATGAAGAATTACTTAGGTTGATATTCCTAGAAGTGTGTAACCCCACAGAAGTGCGATCATTGATTAATTCAGAGTATCCTATCTCTGTGTCCTTCAACCAACCTAAAATGCCTTATATTTCTTTTTCTCAATGTATATATATACACACACACATATTTTTAAAGAATGAGTGTGTCCAGTGCTTCCCTAATATATATTACTCTCACTCACCTATGAAAATTCAGTAATTTTACATGAATTTACAGCACCTCATATTTCTCACATAGGAAAAGAGTCTTGAAAGATGACTCTAAATTAATTTACCTAGCAAAGAACATTTGCTAACAAGTATTGCAGTATTTCTCTTCGCAAGCATTTGAACCTAAGAAAAACAAAATCCCACACCCCCATAGTCAGCTCCCAGACAACTCTATCTCAGGAAAAGTGTCCATCTCTGCTGAAAGCCTGCAGCTTCTGTCAGGACTTGAATTCACTTCAGTTGATGACAGGTTCTTTTAGAGATAATTACTGCCTGCAGTTTGCATGGTAAAAACATTCCAGGTAAAAGGTCTGACTGTTGAAGGAAGGTTGCTGTAAATAAGAACCAACTTGCTACTAAACGACAAGTTGCTTCCATTTAAAAGTTTGGCTATCACCCTAGGCGGGCTTTCACAAACGAACAGTGATTCACTGTTGTGATGGGTTTGATAAATCCCAAAAAACTCAGATTAAGGTTTTAGTTTTAGCTAGGTCCTGCTTTCATGGGTCATGTGGTTAGGGACAAGCATCAGCTGACTTAAGTGACCAGTGAGGTATTTCATCCCATCTGACGTCAGCTC
>JAWWEU010000111.1:104035431-104061254 GCA_035583155.1 Acropternis orthonyx
TTGTCTTTTATATTTATACATATATATGCTGTAAATTTCTGTAAATATATGTGTATATACCAGTTTCAGTTTTAAGGGGTTTTTTTCCCCTCACTTCTTTTAACTGAAACTGTCGCATTGGGAGGTAGTTGGCATTTTGCCAAGAGTCAAACCAAAAGAGTAACAACTGTCTACTTGACACACGAAAGTTCTTGGACTTCAAAAATATTTGTTACAATAACAAGGTAGCTTTCTCTGCATTATTAACACATTCTAACACTGAATTTTTCTTCCAAAGTGCAAAAATTTCCGGAATTCCACTTCAGTTTCATCTTATAATTCTGCTGAAGATACACAGCATTAAATGTTAACTTTTCTATTTCAGCCCAAGAAGTTCTAAGACATCAAACATGGACAAAGCCTTCCTTAGTTCTACAGCTGCTCTGAAAGATTAAAGATTGCATTCCAACTTTTTCAAAGTGGCTCTAATACATCAAGGGCAAATTTTCAAAAGAGGTTAGAAAACAAACATTACTGATGCGTTTATTGAGTTGCCTATATAATCTGTGACTTTAAAATACCTAGTGGTGAAATACTGCTTCTGTCTCCAGAGTGTATCTGAAAGCACCATATATTGAAACATTTTAGATAGGGAAGAAGCATTTCCAAGATACGTCCACTAGAAATACTTTTCTGTACTGCAAATATCATACAGCAGACATCCGTTACCTATTTGTAATATCCCTAAATTCCATCTATACTTGTTAATGTAAAATATAATATTAAGTATTTAAATCACAAGGCTGAAAAGGTAGAAAAACAAGAAAGAGTAAGAGACAGAAGACATGCTAACCTCTGAGGTTCAAAAATATTTAGTATCTTAGCAAAATAATTACTAGCTGGACAACAGAAGCTCTCACACTGCTTATCTGTCCCCAAACTCCTTTTTCAGAGAAGTAGCTCTTTAAATATTTAAACCAAGTAGCTTTCTGGATAGTCCATTGAGTACATTTCCGTACAGCTGCACAAACAGCATGTAACTTCAAAATTCAGACTAAATGTTAAGATCTCTCTAACGATAACCACAGAAATGGCAAGAAATGGCACAGACAGTATTAACAGATGAGAAAAGCTGTCACAGAAGGTCCCCCATTAGTAGCAGAGAATAGATCAGACATTCTACCCAACATGAACTGAATTCCAATAATTCTGCCTAATAATGCATCTTTAGAGTCTCAGGTTTACTTTTTTTAATGAGGTTAATTATTCTAACACTATAATTTTTTGTTTTGGACAGCTGGATCTTTGCAACATGATTGCTCCTGACGTAACACATATTAATTCAACTGAAGTAAATCAGAAGAATTTACTTTCTATTCTCAAACAACGGAGTGCATTTCTGCAGTATTTCTTCCTACAAGGCCTTTTTTTAAGTCACCTACGTTTCCCAAGAACAGTAATAAAAATAAAGTGAACTTTCTACAGAGTTAATGACTTGTAATTTTTAAGAATACTAGTGAAAATTCACTTTTTATGTGACATTTTAAATGCATGTCACTTACATTTGGTGTGAAACAGTGAAATTAGAAAGTGATAGTTCCTTGCTAGAAGAACGCAATACCTTGAAGCAGTGCATTGGAATGAGGTTTTAATTTACATTTATTATACATATGTATGTGTGTGCAAGTATGTATATATACATCACACACACACAACACATAAATTTACCTCGGTATTGTCTTCACTTTCTGAGACTGAGGGAGAGAAAGTGAGGATGCAGCCACTTCTCACAGCAGAAAGAGGGCACACCTTGTGTAAAAAGGTAGGGATTTGATCTTAACAAAGGTGACAGATACCTGAGTTGCTGAGATTAGTCAAGTCTGTTTTTTGTTGTAATAGTTTTTTGTTGTAATAACTGAAAAAAAAAAATCCACTTTTAATTTAATACTTTCTTTGCAGCGATTTTGTATGACCTATTCAGATGACTCTGAATGTTGTAACACAGGGTAATGGGATAATATAACTCAGCTTATCCTTCCTTTTTTTTTATTTTTTTAACCAAAACCAAAAACATCCATCTAAAACACTCAAAGGTTAACCATGCAAAGATAACCTGCCATGAACTGCTCAGAGCCCTGATAACACAAGCGCCTGTAAAGAACAATCTGTCACTAAACAGAATAACAAGGCCCATAGCCAGGCTTGAACTTCAGATGAACCCAAAGGAAGATGAAAAACAAGAGAGAAAAAGACCATAATGAAACAAAAGCAAGGAAAAGGAAAGCATGGACTTTCAGTTTTAAGAACAGATTTGCTCAATTCTGACTTGATTTTCCACAGTTTCAGGCAGTCTCTTTGGCAGTAGAACACAGCTGGCTTCATGTTTCTCATTAAAAGGCTGCACAAATATTTACCACAATGGGAAAGTCAATTAGGGGAATTAATTGTAGAAATTATACTCATGATAGATTATAAAACAAAATACAAATTAAGTAAAGCCAAACCTTATGTTAAACTGTTAAAATATGCAATTTCATTATCGAGGGACTACATATGTTCAGAATCAAGAATATGCAAACATCTGCATATGTTACCTTTCATTTAAAAAACCATACAGGAAATTCACAAAGCAAAATACAGGCTATACAAACAGCACCAAGTACTGCTTACAACTACATTAGATACCACTAGTTGTCTGAAATAGTGCAAACTCCTCAAATTCCTCTTACTACTACGTTTTTCTGAGAACTTTGCTTTTACACTATTTTCCCAGTTTCTCTTTTTACTAGGTACCAGCTGTTAGGATGGCCCATAAAGGAGTTCTGACTCATCCCATATAACCTCTGCTTCATAAAACAAAAAATCAAGCTATCATTCTCAAATATTGTCCAAAACAGAAAACAAACCACATTTCCAAATGGAAGTTCAGATTGCAGCTATGTCCCATAGCAGCTACAGCATGCCTGAAGAGTCAAATTTTCTTGTTATCTGAGATAATGTATTTTGTGTGTCTTGGAGCATGGTCAGACAATACACTTCATTGAATTACATGATTTTAGCCATCAAAACAACAAGTATCCCTCAAGTAGTTATGGTCTGCTTACCAGCAGCCGATACTTCTCGCCTCACGTGTTCAGTCACCTGTCACAGTCTTACAGGGACAGTCCTGAATTGCTATAACTCACAAATCTTAAGAAAATTAAAACACTTGAAGAAGAATTTATTTCTGAAGTCCTGTTATTTATCAAACAACTCGCCAAAATATCTCAGTTCTGATATAATTCTGCTAGTAGCAGTTCCCTCAGATAAGATTCACAGAGGCCTTTTACAACATTTGGGTTTATAGAAAGAATAAGTGATACATCTGCCACAGGTGCTTATACTGCTGAAGTATAAATAAAAAGAGGGATCTGGCAGTCGCTTTAGATACTTGTAATGTCTGCAACAGTACATTATCTGAGCAGAAACATAGCCTTTATCATCCAACTTCAGCCATCCTAAGTAAACTTGGAATGCGTACTCTGTACATGTTGAAATAAAGACTTAGTGCATTTACAATCCCTGATCAAAAAAAACCAACTGCTCTGCTTTATGATCAAATCTTGCCAAGACTTATATTAAGTCTTATTATTATAAAGCTCTTTAATCAGAGATTAGATTGTATTAGGTGCCAAAAATGTTGAAACCACTCAACATACTTTATTGACTTTCAAAGCACAAAGTTTTGACTCATCATCTTGTTCCACAGATTTGTTATTCCTTTATATTCATCATATATGGTATGCATAAAGGAGTCCAAATATGAAAAGCTGCCTCACAAGTTTGTTCTGTAGCTTCTAGAAACCTATTGTTTTATAAGAACTGTAACACTCCAGCCCCAGGAGCTGCAAGCTCATGGGCTCAGTCAGGAGTTTTACTTAGATATATATAGATATTTCTATAATACATGGAGATAGCTTCAAGAGAATAAGCCACGGACTTGTTTCCAAGGAGTTTCTTTATTAATTTAGGGGAGAAAACAAGGGAACTTGGCAAAGGTTCAGAAAGGGCACTACGCAAGCTAGACAAAATGTTCCTCTGCGGTATCAACCCAGCACGTGTTAATCCACAACATTTCAGTCAAGATCCAATCCCTCCAGCTCCAAGTCACCTAAAGCATCAAGGAATGAGCAAAGAAAGAGAAGTGGAGGGAGAATGAAGGGGGAAGGAGAAAGAGGCAGACAGATCATACAGTTACCACTGAAACTTCCTGGAAGACCAGCCAGATGGCAGGGTCACGACACATGGCACACATGTGCCTCTGATTTTATCTGCTCTGCTCCCTGTGGTCAAACTCCCCAGGTGGGGCCTCTGACCCACTGGCCACCCCACCTCTCATCCCTTCCCCCTCCACATGCACACACACCCCCCAAGGTGGTTCTGACCCCATAATTACTGATCTGGTGTCCAACAGTGACAGGCTTGAAGAACGACACAGTTAAATAAAACTGTGGGCATCATACATGACTAATAAAGAAAAATTTGGCACAGCAATACACAGGATCAGTGGTTTAGTTTGGTATATCATCTCACTCCTGAGACTGAAGTAAGTTTAAAAGCAGTATTTACAGCAATAGCAGAACGTTGCCATATCTAAATTGGGTTACTGAGTTATAGATATCCACTGTAAAATGTTCTCCTGATCCTAAAGGACAGCTACATCTGATAGAGTTATAAATGCTTTATTGCTAGTTATATAATTTCAGAATCTGGTGCTGACTAACTTGGCTAATGAGAGTGGTTTTTGAAAATGCTTGAAAAATGGAAATGCCAATAAAAAGATCCAACCAATCCAATCATCTCCTTCCTCTGAGATAAAATACAAAATGCTGCTTATTTACATATGAGAATGGTGAGCAGGAAAACTAACGCAGACAGACCTCAACCTCCCTCTGCCCAGTGATACCTATTCTGCAAATTCCATTTTTACTCTCTGTTAGTGTGACAGAGCCACAGTTTTCATCCACAGATTTTGCTCATTACAAGAGAAATAAATGATAAGGATGTTTATAAATTAAGAATCAAGCTGTAGAAATCAGAAAAATATTTTCCTTCATTATAATTGCTTGTTTATCTAGAAAAGCTACATCAATGCTTAAAACTCAGCTCCCTGTACAGAAATTTGTGGTTTCAAAGTAAGGCAACCAAAAACTTACTGATTTAAATGATTATAAAATTCATTTTATTACCATCCACCAGATGGTAAATGCAAATATTTCAAAATATATTCATGTTTGTCACTGCAGCATAAATTTGAATTAATATGGCATTGAAAACAGAACCACTAAGCAGGCATTTGAGTAGTCCCTTATTGCTACAATACACTTGCAATTTGTCAGGACTCCCTTGTAAAATGCAGTTTTTATTTATCTTCCCACCCCTCACCCAAGCTGTAGTGGTAGAAAATTCATCTATGCTGCATTTCAAAATAATAGGCAGATGTGACATGAAAGATTTTATTCAGATTCGAGATAGGGAACACTGATGCTAAAACTTGCCTCCACTCATTAGGCAGAGCTTTACACGGTTTATAAACAATGTCAGAAAGGATTGGTAGCAATTTGATGGAATTTCTGTAATTGCCATCTCAGTGTGCTGTTCATGGCACCAAAATACAGCAGTCTTGCCTGAAGAAGTTTACAATCTAATTAGGTAAATCAGCAAAGAAAATACTGCATTTCCTGCACAATAGGACAGTCGGGGTTGGTCAATGAAGAAAGTCATCTCCCCACTTTGCAGGTCAGCCTGTACTCTTATCATTCCCTGGTCTGCTGGTATCTGTGCGGCTACTGAAAGTCTGCACAAATATAAGTTGCTGAAATCTGCCTCTACTACAAGGCTGCAAAGTTAAAACTTGTTACAAAGGACACAGAAAATTACAAATTTTATACAAAGATATTTTAAAATTAGTTATTCACAATATGAACACAAATGTCAAAAATCACCACTAAAAAAACCCAAACCTGCAACACTGTACAACTGCTCCTGCATGGCTACTGACTCTGCAAATAAAAGATTAGGAGCTATTAAAGGTTATTATTTATTTAATTTTCTTCAAACTGCTTCAACATACTAGACATCCTATTAGCCTTGATGTTAGACACATCATATACTTGTGAAACAAAGCAAAACCACATGCATGTATTAAAACATCTTACTCAAGACCTTCACATGCCAGAGCAAGGGTAAACCCTTTTTGAAAGCAAAACCATGAGTTCTGTACTCTCCAACACACCACCAGCTTCCCATTATTTCCAAAACAGGGTTTCTTTTAAAACAAAATTTGTAAACTGTGATTGAGGGTAAAATCCTCAAAGACGCAACAGGGTCAGGCTGCAGAAAGAGCAAACCACCATTTATTCAGCCACCCATCTGCCAGTGTACGGGCACGGAGCAAGGGAGGAAGTCAACAGCAACTAGGAGAGCAGAGCTGCAAGCTTGGGAACAGTCTGAGGTATCTGGTTAAAGGCAGGTAAGAGACTTCACACACAGTCAGACAGATGAGGTTAAAAATCAGTGAACCAATCTGTTTTGTGAGACATACACTCAAAGTCAGAGATCCAGAGATAGAGAAGTGGGGAACTCCTACCCTTTCTCCTTACTGCTTTTTTCCTCACTATATTTATAGTCTCACTCTTCGAAGTTCAAGAGGTTTAAGTGCTGGAGGAAGCCATTATTGCAATCTGTTCTGATAATCTATATATCTCTGTGCACAATTTTATCCAATGATTTTGTACTACAACAGTAACTTCTATTTCAGCTAGAATACTTCCTTACAGACTAAGCTATTTGACTTTAGAAAACAAGTTTAAGGTGTAAAGAAATTAAATATCTTTCTGATCAATTATTCCCACCTGTCAACCAAAAGGTAAATCTTACTTGATTTTATCAAGATTGCACCTGCTTGATCTTGCCACAATAACATCTGAATTTACAGCTTGTCTACAGTTATTTCCAGTTATTATTCCTAATTAACCCACTGTGACTATCCACAGATAAAGGCAATACTGGAGTAAGTTTCATATAATTTTTTCCTTTTCCTACTCTTTCTTCTATATCTGTTTTTTGGTCACTGTTGGACACAGAATACTGGGCTGGACCTTGATCTCAACCAACATGCACACACATATTAAAATTTACATTATGAAAAGACACTGGACCCATAATATTTTGTTACATGCAGCTTCCCTGTGGGAGCAGGAACACAAGTTAGCTTATAAGTTTCTGTATGTGAAACGTGTTCTCTCACAAGGTAGATGAGTAGGAGTCAATGAGATCAAGTGAAAGTTGATTCTAAAAGATATATTTTACAGACCTCCCTCAGACTTTGTATCACCTTAATGTACTTGCCTTAGTATATATTAAGGTTTTGAAGTTTAAATTATAATGTCATATTATACCTGTCACTCTATGTTATAGCACTGTATTATCGTGTACAGAGTTAAAGGCAATTAAGATATATCATTCAAAGAACACATTTATACTTACTTACTATACTTACTTACTTTAAATATTCCCTTTGTTTTAGAATTAAATTCAAAATATTTCCTATTAAAAAGAATACTGCCCAAAGACTACGAGGCACTGACATAAGTCTGCTTCCTCACTGAGCACAGACTCACTACTCCACTTACTCCCTATTTTCAGAAAGCCTTTTTTGTAAAGCTGATAACAACTTTTACTTTTGAGAAAACCCATAGAAACCTGTGGTTTAGATTATAAAAGTATTAGCTTACTTACACACTACTGTCAGATAAGAAAAGTGCAATTTGAAGTGCACATACATACAACTGAATTGTAAATCTGGTAAGTACACATAATAATAAAAGGATTTAGTTCTTGTTTAATGAAAAAAAAAATACAGCAAAAACATGGTGCATTTTGTAGCCTGGAACAGTGCCACAGATTCAACTCCCTTGCCTGAAACAAGCATTTTTGTAGTTATGCTTATGGAGCTCTCAAGGTTATTGAAAAGCAAGAGCTTTATTAAGGAATATCCAGTTCAAAAACAACAAACCAAAATCAACGAAAAAATAAAAAACCCCACTGCAACCAAAGTACTGTGTCAGAGGAAGTTTAGGTTGGCTATCAGGAAAAGGTTTTTCATCCAGAGGGTAGCTGGGCACTGAACAGCTTCCCCAGGGAAATAGTCAAAGAACCAAGCCCGGCAGAGTTCAACAAGCATTTGACAATGCTCTCAGGCACATGGTGTGACTCGAGGTGTCCTGGATAGGGCCACAGGTTGGACATTATGATTCTTGTGGGTCCCTTCAAACTCAGGATATTCTATAATCCTACTGCTGATTTTCATTACTAGGGGGGATATAATCTGAGACAGTGACACAAAAGCCTCGCACCTCTCCTCCATTTGAGTTTAAGACCAAGGAGACGCAAGTTCATGGTGGAGCAGTTCCAGTTCCAAACTCGGAAAGAGAACATGGACTGCTCTGTCCTAGACTGGAAAAAATAACCACTGTCTGAGAGACGAGAAGGAAGTGTCTTCTATTAAAACTACAATCTTCAAACAATCAATAATAAATTAAAATTCAAGTCAAAGGTTTTGCATGAACAAGCCCAGCATTCACTATCTGTGCCTTACACCCCAAAGGAGAGAGAACTCTGACATCAGGCTTTCTTTCCCAAAGCTGGACTTCATACATTAAAAACTATAATGAATATGAGTGCTGACCACATAGGCAAGCCTGCTGCATAAAGATACTAAAGGTATGAACATATTCCCAAAGGTTAAATCCTGCTGAAACTAAAGCCAGGGAACAGGATAAGTAAGTTAAGGGATTCAAATTTAAAAATAATCAACCAGAAGACTACTGGTGATGAATTAAACTAAGGCTCAGCCTTATTTCTTGTAGAAATACCCAATAACTTTTTTCTTCTAAACTGATTTATATATTGTTTAATTCCTTATCTGCTTCATATGCAGCTCACTAGGAAACGCATATGATTCAATAAACACAAATGCGTTGCCTAATACATAAAAATTAGTAACTCATATAGAAAATAAAGTCCAACATTCCTGACTAGAAACCACTGAAGAACTTGTTCCAACAGGCGCAAAACCAAAACAAAACAGTATTTATCAAACAGTAAATGTAAAAAGTAGAATTCCTCATGGGTTTATGGCTGCTTCTTCGCTTATATAAATTATGTTTTGGGGAGACTGCAACCACAGAACAGGTAAGATGCAGACAGATGACTGCCAAGGCTTGCTTATATAGAAAGAAAGCCTCAATTGACTCAAAAAGAAGTCTAGGGTAAGTAAATGCCACAGCATGGCAAAAGAAACTGTAGCAATGGTAAAGCTGTTGCATTTTAAAATATGCTAAATTAGTCTAATCAAGTCAAAACAGTAACCTGAGCCTCACTGAATGAAATCCAGAGACCTCTGGTTCATGTACAGATGAAGTCATGAGAGCAATCATGGTGTTGGGATGTGTAAGCATGGACTGAATTTCCACAGGGACAGCATATTCACTTCAATTCACTTTTTCAGGAAGCACACTACGTATCACAGTAGGCTCTGAGATAGAGGGGAAGACAGTTACAGAGAGAAACACTGTGGATGAGGTAACATCATTGGAACTGGTTACTTAGATTGAGGAAACAATAGAATGAGTGAAAAAGTATAGTGCATAGGGACTTTGATTTCCTGGATTTTAATATCCCATAAAACAGGACAACATAACATACCAAATCACATGAAGAGGTTAAAAAAACTTAACACAGAATCACAGAATTATTTGGGTTGGAAGGGACCTTCAAGATCACCTTGTTCCAACACCCCTACCATGGCAGGGACACCTCCACTAGACCAGGCTACTCAAAGCCCCATCCAACCTGCCTTGAACACTTCCAGGGTTGGGGCACCCACCCCTTCTCTGGGAAGCCTGTTTCACTGCCTGACCACCATCCGAGTAAAGAATTCTTTCCTAATATCTAATGTAAACCTGCTCTTATTTTGAAGCCACTTCCCCTTGTTCTGTCAGGACATTATAAATAGTCTCTCTCCATCTTTCTTGTAGGCTCCCTTCAGGTACTAGAAGGTCACAATTAGTTCACCCCAGAGCCTTCTGTCTTCCAGGCTAAACAATCCCAATTCTCTCAGTCTTTCCTCACAGGAGAGGTGCCCCATTCCTCTAATGATCTTGGTGTCCCTCCTCTGGACTCACTCCAACAGGATGATGTCCTTCCTGTGGTGGGGATCCCAGAGCTGGATGTAGCACTGCAGGTGGGGGGGTCTCACCAGAGCAGAGTAGTGGGGCACAATCACCTCCCTCAACCTGCTGCCCATGCTGCTTTTGATGCAGTACAGGACACATTTGGCTTTCTGGGCTGCAGGCTTGCATTGCTGGCTCATGTCCAGCCTCTCATCCACCAGCACCCCCAAGTTCTTCTTGGCAGGGATGCTCTCAATCTGCTCATTCCCCAGACTAGGGAATACTGGGGGTTGCCCTGAACAGGGGACCACTTCTCAAGTTTGTCCAGGTCCCTCTGGATGGCATCTGTCCTTCACAAAGTTTCAGCATGTTTTGCGCTCAGCGTATGATGGGTACCAATGCCAAAAATTTAGCAAAGAGACACGCGAAGGTTGATTCACAGTTTAACCACCCATTTCTTTGAAACACAATACTGAAAGTCTGAATACACCACTAACGAGCTCTTAATTTTTCTGAAACTAGGATCAAAGCCGAGTATGCACTGTTTCAACCATTCTGCACTTCTACCTTCATTACAAAAGACCTATTAGAGAAAGTGAATTATCCCCCATGAATCCACTCCAGAGCATTCTTATCATCCTCTAAAGCAACTGCTACCAGTCACAGAACACTGCAGTATCCAGGCTCACGTTCAAAACTGTCATGTGCACTCAAGCTATACTGCTTTGCTCTCCACTTTGTCTTATCCACATAGTCGCGTAGTTAATGGAAAATACTTCATTTGCATCTTAAAGTATTTAATTAATCATACACACTACAATTTATGTTCCCAGAAAAAATACATTTCACATGTTTTCATACGGATAAATTGCATCTTCAAGGAATGGAAATTAGTGCTTTAAAATATTAATTAAAACTTAAATTATATTTCTTAAGCTTAATTTTTATGCATTACCAGTAGAGAAACAATGTCTGTAGAATTATAAACAACATCATAACAAATTTACTCCAAGTTGATAGGAACATAAATTTTTCTTCTAATTAAGCATTTTTCACAAATAAAAGATGGCTGAGGATCAAACAGATACAGCCCCTTTACTTGTATTTTACCAGATCAAGCTTACTGCAGGTCATTGTTACCCAATAAATAGCTTCAGCAAAGTAAGTGAAGGGTTTAGAAATCACAGTGAGTTTTAATAATTCTCATGTTTAAATCTCTGACATAAGCAGAGGCAATGGCAAAAAGCTGAAAAATCATTCAACATTGACATTCCCGTTAAGACCGTTCTTTACTAAGTCATATGAAGAAACATCATGTAACAAGATACACATATTCCATATACCGTGGGAAGAGGAACAAAAGAGCAACGGAGTCTTAATGGTCATACCCAAGTTCTCAGAAAGTCATTATATTAATGTAGACATTACTAAGGTTGCTGTGACATGAACTTGCATATGGCATACATGAGTTGCCTATATGAAGGGAGGAAAATGTGCACATCCCACACACATAATACAAACTAATCCAGCAAGTTTTCAAAGCTAAACTTTAGGGGGGCAGGGGGGGGCGCGGGGAAACCAAGAAAAGTGCCCAAAGTTACAACTTTAAATCCCTATTAGACATCCTTTCCAATTTACAAAAATGTTTAGCCCTCAGCAGCATTGTATACTCCAAGATCATGAAAAAAGCATAATGTAACAATATGAGGGGAAAGGCTAAATGAGATTACCATCTCTAAATGACAAAGCTATTTGCATTTAAGTGGCATGCAAGTAGTAATTACATTTTGCATTTGCATAATAATGAAACGATCCTTTTAAGACAAGGTATGTCTTGTAGAAGCTTCACAATTAATAACTTCTTATTTTAAACTAACCCTTGGTTTGCTTACAGAAGCTTTGCTGAGTTTGCTACCTGGGGCAAAACCCCTAACTCGTTACTGTAACTTCTGCCTCATAACTGGTCACTGAACTGAACAACACATAGACACACACATAACCCAGTAGTCAGCACCTTACAGATGTTACACACTGCTCTGAGGCATTACAGACTATTTATTTAGATACTATATGAAAAGAAATGGATTTCCCATCTTAGAGGGATAAATTTTGATACAAACATTCTAAATCACATCTTTCTCCCTCCCCCCCAACATGTTTTAATATACAAAAAACCAGTATTTTTGACCCATATTTTTCATGCACCAGTTAACTAGAAAATTACAGAACCTGAAGAGCTCAGATAAAATTCATCAAGGGGATTAAAACAACGCATGCCTCCTCCTCCTTCCCAGCGTGGGATGCTACTGGAATGTGAATTAAAGACTCTCAAGCCTTTGAAAAATGAGGACCTCTGAATTTTTAATTTTGTTAACTAATCATTAGAGAACTGGAAATCGCTGTGTTTCTGAGTGTTTGATAGGTAGCTGCTTCCATAAAGTACATTTTTAATTTTGCAAGAGCTGGCCTGTTTCCCAGCACATTGATTTGTGGGACCACTACTTACAGCACCTAGAGCATAATCAAATATTAAGTCCCTCCTTGATGTAGGCAAATTCTGACTAAGAGGATTAGTAGACACACTGAAGGTTGCTTTCACACATTTTATGGTAAGTTAACACTGCAATATCATTAAAATTATCTTTACTCAATAGATATCCACATTCATACTTTACACTATCCACTGTCCCTTTCTGTACCAAGGAATGGTAAAGAGAGATCCCCTGAAAGCATGTAAGAAACACCAAGCAAGTAACAATAAAACAATCTGGAAGTAACATAATTAATATTTTTTTTTACATATTTGCAATTTGAAATTAATTTAAAAACCCTGAACATTTAGCAACATTTAAACACAGTCCTCTAAAATCTAAAAACAGCATTCAATCCACATTACCTCCACTCCCCATTTATTTTATATGTGATTTTTTTTTTTAAATTACCTTGGTGGATGAGAAAGGATGACCAAATTAATAAAGGTGTAGTGATGTTAGAGAAATTGATGCCTACAGACAAGGCAAACAGACTGACACAGCAGTCTGTGCATGTCTGAAAAATACAATTCCTCCTGTCTATTTTCTTCACTCTGCTTCACCCAGGATTACCCAACTTATCCAGCTTTTAAATTGCATTTCAACACCCCCTTCTGTAGAATGGGGTTGCTTTTAAAGGTCTTTGCACCTGAAACATTAATTTGCACAGGAAACTTCCATAAATAATGCTTTGTCATTTGTATACAAATTTCTCTCTCTGCTGTTCTCAGCAATATAAGTATTGACTTCTGCAGTGTTCTTGTTCCACTAACATACCACGAGGAACTAGGAAATGTACAGTTTTCAATCTGGCTTTTTTTATTACACTATTTTCCCTGTTTATTAATTCACAAAATACACAAACAATCATCAAACAAGGTCATCACTTGTTTTTTCTAGTATCAGCTTGTAGACTAGCATTTGACATCTGCTGACTTAAAAAGGGAAAAACAAAATAAATAGTCTACATCTAAGACCATTCATTTGTTTTCTTGGACGTTTGTGAAAAACTCTGAATTTCAATGACGGGAACCTAATGGACAAACAAACGTGAGTCTCCTGTCTAAATAACACATTAGTTACCTAGCATGAAATATTCAAAAGAAAACAAAGGGTTCTCATCCATCACATTTAGCTTGAACCGACATGAAAATGAGAACAATTTTTTAATATGTTCCAATAGGACTCTTATCATTGCACTTTGTAGCAGAAATTGGGTAATTTTTATTTAGGTACATATAAGCACAGCTTTCACTATTGCATGAAAATGATTTCCACACTTATCTAAATAATAAATAGCACATAAAGAGAACTTTGTATTACGGTATTGTACACATATTTTTATACAATTATCTCTGAAAGGTTTGAGCTTATCCACTGCAGTAGTAAAGCTTTTTACTACATGGCTTCTTGTACTACTTGTTTACTCATCAGCTCAAGTGAAAAGCACTGAAGTGATCAGCAACTGTGTTGTGAGCAGATGAACTGCTGTTTACAGTCAGTACAACTTCTTCCCTCACAAAAAGAAAAGCAGGTTTTCCTGCTTGAAATTAGAAGTATTGCAAAAATCCACCCCTTCAGGAAACAGAAATTAACTGATTATATGAAGAGGCCTAAACAGGCTGGAAGCTGGGCCAGCAAGAACTGCAGAAGGTTTAACAGCTGTGCTGCACCTGGGACAGTGTAAATGTGACTGTCCCAGCTCTGCTGAGGGGGCGCTGGGGTTCCCCGGGCGGGGAGCTACACAGGAGCCAGCAGCATATGCAACACATTCAACTAAGTCCTAAAATTTGGTTTTGTAACCAAATGGATTCATGTTTCTTGTTGTAAAGTTATATACATTTTGACTTATCAGATTATAGGAGAAAATAAAAGTTGGAGAAATATTTAAGATAAAATCACAAGTTTAATGAGTCTCAAGGTTTCTGTCAAATACAGGTTCATTTTCTGTCTTCTACAAAAATGGCTGAAAGCTATGTAACTTTTTTCTTAAGATATATTCTAGCTGAATGTTTTAGAATTGGAAATACTTTTGAATTAGAAAGCAGTTCACAGGCAACACAAATACTGACAAATGATTGAAATGAAGATGAAGAATCCAATCCCAGACAGATACCTGAAGAGTAGTTGAGGAGTTAAATGCTGGTATTACTGTGAATGCAACAGGAAAAGTAATTTCTAAAGAAAGCAATAGAGAAGTATTTTCTTTTCCTTTTCAGATTTTTATTAGGATTATTCCCTTGGATGAATCTAGCACAGTGAGTCAAAAGTGAGATATTGCTTTTGTTTTATATGAATATAAAGTGGATTTGTGCATAGATTTTTTGAGAAACTATTATAAATATTCTATTTAGTTCCAGAAGGTCTTGGCATGAGGGAGGCACTAAGAAAATGAACAAAAAGTAATTCTGCTTCTGAACAATTCTACATGCAGCAAGTGCTATTCATATGACTTCAAAACAGCACAAGCTTCAAAGACAAAACTAATTCATCCTGTTAAGCCTGTAGTATATTTTCATTGCACTTAGAAATGCATATCCCTCTAAAAATACATATACTGATATTAAGCACTTCACAAAATGAGTCATGAAATGAAGCAGTTAAAATATTAATGAATAACCAACAAGGGCCTTTTTGTATACATGGAATTTTTAATATTCCACTTGACAAACTCAAGTGTTTCCATTCCCGAGAATACTCATTAGATGATCCCTAATAGTCTTTGATCAACTTCTACATATGCTTAAAAAATGGAAGTTAGGTATTTTTCCACCCTTTAATTCAAAAGGAAAGTTAATCTGTTTTAGACTTGAAAATCTGAGCTGAGAAGCATTTTGCCTCTCTTAGAAGGAAACAAAGAGCTAAGAGTAACTTCTTTCACCAGTGATTTTACCTTATTTTTTTCCCAACTTTAGACATTGGCCAATAAATGTCATTCTGATTCTGACTATAATATAGCACCAAGTAGAAGATAAAAAAGGAAGGTAAATATGACCAAAAAAAAAAGCTCAGAAAAGAAAGAATATAACAAAAACTTCAAAGTCAACGCTTGACATGGAAGAAAATCATTAGTATTTGATGAAGTTCAGTATTATGTACCCTGTATCCCAAACAAAAGCTGAAAAGTCCCTTAACTCTACATAACTTTATTTTTCAAAGAGTCAGAATGTACTGGACACTTGATTCAAAAGGAACGTAGGATTAGTTCTCAGACCAAAAGAATGCATTGCAACCATCTACTTAAAAACAGAATTATGCTATAATTTATAGTAATCAATATTAATACCTTTGTTTCAGGCCAGCAAGCTCTGAGAACAGCTTGTGTCCTGAAGTACACAAGTAGCTTGCTATCCTCATCACTGAGATGGAAGGCTTGCTCCAGAACTTGCAATACCCTGATGCGAGGCTTCACTGCTAAAGAGTCATCACCACAGAAAGGTCTCAACCACTCCAGAAGGTCATCTGAAGAAACTACTTTCTCCCTGTAATTAACCAATATTGTGTTAAAGTCTCTGGTAACAATCCTAATGAAAGTACAATATGCACTTTTAAAATTTAACAAATACATTCAATAAATAAATACATAACACTAGAAATGAAAGAGCATTGACCTCTGTGAGGCTGCAGAGAAACTAGCCCTTGTAAATCAGCTGCCAAAAGGTGTGCGCTGTAAGAACTTTTATGTAAATCCACCTGTACAGTTACATATTCTCCCACATATTACTTTGGTACCATACAATAGTGCTGGATTTCAGCATCTAAAAATCCAAGTCTTTTCATGGTGCTGGGTCCTGACTGATGCCTGGACTTCCACCCCATCTGACTTTTATGGAAAACCAGCATGAATGCTGGCACTTAACTGTGGCATTTTTATATTTGAATGGCTATTCATACTGTCATCCTATATTCTCTTTCTTTCCTTACATGTCCCTTCTTTACACTCCACATACACAAATTAGTTTCTCCCTGTCGTAGTTCTAGCCAATTTTTTTTCTGTACTATCTCTAACCAGCTTGATCATTATAAATTGTTAGGATGATAATGACTGTAAAATGCCCATAAATCTCAGAAAGAAAAAAAGAGAGGTTAAAAACCTTAAGTTTTGTGGTCTTTCTGACTGCGTTAATAATAAAAACTCTTAATTAAATCATTTGATTCAAAAAGCATATTATATTGAACACATTCTAACTGTGTGAAAGCATTTACAGTACACAGATCACCATGAACTAACCAGCTAGCAGTTGTAGACAGAATAAACTGTTATGTACCTTAGAGACCACAAATTAGCAGGTACCGAATCAGCAACTGCTATTCTACCTTTCAGTAGTATTTTAAACTCAAGCTGATTTTTATCTTAAAAACAAAAAAAATGAAGAAAAAAATGCAAAAAACCAAACAGGAAAGCGGTTCCAGGTGGAGTCTGATTTATAACTAATGCACTATTTATTTCCTGATTCATCTTAACAAGACAGATGGGAAACTAGTATCAGACAGAAAACATACAATTTAACCTGTCTTGCAGCTCTGAAATAATACACATTGACATCTTAGGTTTCCATATTTACAAGTATTTCAATTTTACTTAGGCTTTATATTGTCTGAATCATGCTGTTAGCTCAGAACTTCAGCTAAATTAGACATGCCTCTGCTGAAGCTGTGATATTCAAAGTGTAGGTTAAAAGTCTGGGAATTAAAGGACCTGTTGGAGTATTTCAAGAGTTTTGTAGGCCTTGCACTTGATGCTTAGATATGTTTTTCTGAGGGAAAGGTTTGTGTTTTGTCAATTGAGTAGCTGAGGTTTACAGCAATAAATAAGTAGTTAATGAATGTAAACAATCTCTTGTAATCTTAATGATTTTCATTCCACCTTATTGTTTCGGCAGTTAAATGTTAATGAAGTATACAAACAAAAGACTCCAGAAAGTGCATCTCAGAGTAAAGTAGTACTGTCTCTTCCATTGTACCTTAGAATATTGCAAATTCTATTTACTGTAAATGTTTACATCAATGCAATCTACTTCAGTATCCAATATTTAACTACCTTAATGTCAGTGGAGAAGCCTCCACAAAATACTGTAACTGCTTTTGTGTTGCTACCGGAGAGCATGGGGTTTTATTATGATCATCAATACATGAGTTCTTAGCTTGTACATCTGGAAAAAAAGATTATTTTTTTCTTCCTTGTCTTTACTAGAAATGCAGTGGAAAATACCCGTGGGACATACAGGCCATTATGTGATCTGAAATAAGGACATTCTCAACAGAGGAGAAAAAAACGCGGTTAAACATCATATAGCATTTGTCCAATTGTTCCTGCACTTTCTCTACAAATACTGACCAATTTAGATAAGTGAATCATTACTATTTGCAATTTATCTACTAAATTGAAACAAGCAGTGACATACTCCTCGTAGATGTACAATCTGCAGGAGTCACAACTGAAAGAACACTTTTCTCAATTCACCATAATACGTAGTTCTGTAAATTTTAGGTTCAGTGACCTGCTTCCTTCCAAATGATCAAGTAAAGGCTTCTGTCAGGGCTCAGATTTTGAGCCTGATAAATGACAGCCTGTTCCAGAATAAAGTGTAAGAAAATTAAATGTAAACCCATTACGTACATCCATGAACAAAAATAATCCATATTGTATATTGTGCCTTCAATGCTTTCATGAGAAATATCTTTCAAGATCTTAACCAAAGAGTCCATACAGGAAGTTCTTACCCTTTCTCAACACTTGCATGCACTGCAGAAATTATGCCTTCTAGGATTCCAAGTGGATCTTTCACTGTTGTAGCTGAGTCACCTTTTTCACTGCTAAGTGAAGACAAAGTTACCATTAAAGTGGCCCTTCATACTGTATCTCATTTTATGCACCTGTAGGATTTATATGAATTCTTCAACAATTCTAACAATCTTCCACTTTCACAGCCTAACTAGTACCTTTATTTTTATGTCTAGATGATGCAAAGAGCAATAAGGAAAGAGTGGGAAAGAAAAATGCTAAAATAGTTAAATGAAATTTGGAAAGAAAAGGATAGTTAAAGTTTAGTGCTTCTATCACAGATTATGTTACAAAATATACACATGTAATCTCACTACCTTAAAGACCTCATCAATATCTACTAAAGAGACTCAAGGTTACACATAAATGTCAGCATCTTTTCCTTTCAAATCAACTTGCAGTACCTCTATTGGCTGAAATCAACTTGACTGTAACCTGAGTCAACAGTACCCCATCTGCTGATTCAGCAGATTTCTCTGGGGTCAAGCCACCCACAAAGCAGCATCTACTATGCATGTGCAGGAATAGAAAAATGTCCATGACACTCCCCATCAGACATTCTAGTTGCAGTACAATTTTCTTCTGCAGGTGAAAAGGTCATAAAAATTGGATGGGGGAAAAAAAAAGACAAACAAAAAACCAAAACAAACAAACAAAACAAACAAAAAAAAACCAAAACCCCACCAACCAACCAAAAACCTCAAAACCACTCAGGTAGGAAAGCAACTTTCACTCATAATTAAGTCAAAGTGACATTTTCTGCTCAGATTTTCAATAAAACAAACAGACTCAGTGCTGAGGGAGGGAGAGATTCTGCACTGGTACTCCACTAAAGCACACAGTGTCTGTCCATGGAAACCACTGCAGCGGCAATGGTACCTGGATGAACTCAAAAAACAAAAGCTTTGCCTACCTTAGTTTGTCGATGCTGCATCAAACAAGGGCAAAGTGTTCCTAAGTTATCCCAAATGACTCAAAAAACCCGCAGAAAAAGTATATTTTCTCTACAGCTCATCATCATATCAAAGCTCTTCTGCTGCTAAAAACATCAGCCTCTTCCTCTATGTGCTCTTACCAATAATGAATGCATACCCCGACTATCCTGACTGTTCTATCTAAAGCCAAATGCAGTGTATAGCTGATAATAATGTGTAAAAATAGCTGCAATATTCCACAATGTTTTTGTCAATAGTTAGAGAATGTTTATAATTTTGTTATTTATTACTTCAGTAAGATAAATATATTTTCTAAAAAATGATCATACTATAATGCACAGAAACCTTTAATGTCTTCCTGCATTCAGATCTTTCAGCTTTTCTATTTTTGCTTTAGTGCACTTCAGTGAACAACACGAGATTTAAAACCAAGATGTGACTCCATTCAGAACAGATGCAAGATGATTTGTTGCATGATGAAAACTCATTTTATATTGCTATATTCCACTCCTGTAGTGGTTGACCGTGGCTGAATGCCAGGCACTCACCAAAGCTGCTCCATCGCTCCCCTCCACAAGTGGACAGGGGAGAGAAAATACAATGGCAGATTGACAAGTTCAGTTAAGGATAGGGAAAGGCCACTCACTGAATGCCATCACAGGCAAAACAGATTCAACTTAGGGATACTAATTGAATTTATTACTAAATTTATAACTAAATCAGAGCAGAAAAATGAGAAGTAAAAGAAATCGTATTAAACACACTCCTCCCCACCTCTCCCTCCTTCTCAGGCACTAACTCCCCTACAAGGGAGCAGGGAGATGGCGAATGGGGGTTACAGTCAGTTCATCACAGGTTACTTCTGCTGCTGCTCATAGAGAGGAGTCCTTCCCCTGCTCCTCATGGGGTCCTTTCCACAAAAGACAGCCCTCCATGATCTTCAACGTGAGTCCATCCCATGGGTAAGTTCTTCACAAACTGCTGCCACATGGGTGATTCTTCCACAGGGTGCAGCCCTTCAGACACAGGCTGCTCCAGCACAGGTACCCTACAGGGCTACAAGTCCTACCAGAAACACCTGCCCCAGTGTGGGCTCCTCTCCCCACAGGCCAGCAGGTCCCTGCCAGGGTCCTGCTCCAACACAGGCCCTCCCACAGGGTCACAGCCTCCTTTGGGCACCCACCTCTTCTGGTGTGGGCTCCTCCCCTGGCTGCAGGTAGATCTCTGCACCCCCACGGACCTCCATGGGCTGCAAGGGCACAGCTGCCTCACCCAGGTCTGCACCACAGGCTGTGGGGGAACCTCAGCTCCAGCACCTGGAGCACCTCCTGCCCCTCCTCCTACACCGACCTCGGTGGCTGCACAGTTGCTCCTCTCATGTTCTCATTCTGCTCTTCTCTGGCTGCAAGTACTTTTTTCTCCTCCTTGAATGTGTTATCAACAGAGGCATTACCACCCTCTCTGCTGGGCTCAACCTGGAGCCAGCTGGCTTTGGCTCTGCTGGACATGGGAGAAGCCTCTGGCAGCTACTCAGAGAGCCACTCCTGTAGCCCACCTGCTACCAAAACCTGGCCACCCAAACCCAACACAACTCCTAAATTCGAAATAAAAGTAGAAAGCTCTTAACACCAGCCTTTTCCTCAAAAAAATCCTGTTACAGATGTCTGATAGAAAGTTGTTCTTAGTGTCAATATTATATGCCAGCTAATTTTAAAAAGTTAAGTTTAAAACTAGGTATTTTCCTAAACATCTTCAGAATATTTGGAAACAATCAAATTATAATTTATAGTACAGAACAGTATAGTACAGAAATACTCAGGATTTTACACTCCCAGACATGGTGGTGTGTGTCTGAAAGATAAAATCCATTTTAGCCAAAACACACCCCAAAAAAATTCATTCTCAAAACCACCAACAACAAAAAGTGTATTTTCACAGAAAAGAAGACATAACAGAATTGAATGCTTTGTTAAGGAAAATTTAAAAAATAAAAACCCTACACCTTTAGGGCAGAAGTGTGGCAAAAAGCACAGCAGTATTCAAATGATTACTTTAAGCAATTGGCTACAGGCATTAGGAGATGGTTTCACATTTCTTTAAAAATAAAAAAAGCTAAGAAAATTTAAGGTATGTTCCCTGAGTGAAGACAGATCTAAGACTCTTCATTACTGGTCTTTCCTAAGCCACTTCATTAGTTTTCTGTTTAGAGGCCAGATTTAAATTTTCCTATATTGTTTTTTTTTGTGCTTTTTTTCAATTACATTTGTAATAAAAGGACACCAACAAAGGGTATTAACATGGCATATCCAAAGAAAATCAGAATACTTACAAAATTTGCACACTAAAAAGAGAATGACTATTGAAATAGAAACAAACAGGACAAATGCAGCCCTACAGTATTTGAAAGGAGCTTATAAGAAAGATGGTGACAGGCTTTTTAGCAGGGCTTGTTGCTACAGGACAAGAGTTAATGGTTTTAAACTAAGAGAGGGTCAATTTGGACTACATAAAAGGAAGAAATTTTTTACAATGAGGGTGTTGAGACCCTGGCACAGGTTGACCAGAGAGGTGGTGATGGATGTCCCATCCCTGGAAACATTCCAGGCCAGGTTGGACAGAGCCCTGAACAACTTGATCTAGTTGAAGATGTTCCTGGTCATTGCAGGGGAGTTGGATTAGATGACCTTTAAAGGCTCAATTCAAACTGTTCTATGATTCTACAGTTTACAAAAATGAAAATCTTATTGCTCTACTTACCCTTCATTATCTTTCTTGTACAGAAACAGCTGCACTATCAAAGGAGACTGACGAGCAAAACTATTTTGATATAGCCTCAATTTTGAAGATCAGTTCTGGACATTCCTAGCACTTGCTCTTCAAAAACCCTTCATCTCTCTAATCAGAAACAAAAAGTTTTAGGTCCTGTCACAACCAGGCTCTGAGCTCCTCAAAGTAACACAGGTCAGAAGAAACATCTCTGCAGAAGTTAACAGACATTTCTGGAAACAGAAAATCACTGTTTCTGACAATACATCTATAAAATCAGTTCTGAAGAACAAGAGATTTATGTACATTTACAGAAAGCTTCAAGCTTGCCATACACAGACAGGTACTCTGCTACTAAGCAGAAGGAAAGGAGAAAAAAGGTTAATCTAAGCAGTAAGCTACAGTTATCTATAATATAGAAGTATTCTAAAAATAAAACTAGAAGATTGAAAGCTAGCATTTTCTAAGCTTAATACCGCCTTTACTGTCTAATGGTTAGAGAAGCTAAAGGGAGATGACAGCTCATGAGACAAATAATCCTGTCAAGTTTCTGCAGATTGTTGCCTTGTTCTTTTCTTAATAATTAATGATTAAAAATAAGCAGCTACTAACAGAAACAAATATAATTAATGAAGGATTAGTCTTCCACAGAAATTATACACTACTTTATGCATGTTTTAAACAACAGAACAGGATTCAGTGTTCACCTCAAAACGCCTAGGTATGAACTTGGCTAATTACACTGATAAAGGCTTATTTTGATTTCAGTTCAGCTTCAGAAAGAGTGATGCATATTTAATCACATTCCTCAAACAGAACAAAGTACAAAGAATATTTGAAACGAGAATAAATTAACTTCATCTAAATTTTTTAGCCTAATTACTGTATTCATGGAAAATACTCCAGCTTTATTTCCTCTTTCTGATTGTGTTTTCTCGTATTTGAGTAGAATAAGAAAATAACATACTGATGGTGTGCTCATTCAAAACTGGGGGAAAAAAAAGTCCTAATGGCAAACCAACATTTCCATCTAAAATACCATGAAATTATGATACACAAGTTACAATATTACATTGTGTGACTCCTGCTCATGTGAGACAAGATAGTAAAAAAACCTGATTTTCCTCTTAAGTTAGCTACTCTTTCTAACAAATTTGGTTTTACTTTCTTCACAAAATGCTGGGCATTAAACAAGAATGCAAAATTTCACCAAACCCATCCTGCTCACTGCCAGTTCTGTGCCAGAACTAGAGAGGCAAGGGAAAAAGAAGTTAACAGAACTGGAGGACAACACTGCTCTAAAAATTGCAATATAGATTCCTCATATTAGTCAAATAACTATGTCATATTTAACATGAAGTCTGTTTCCGAGAAGGTGTCAGAGTTTTTAAGCCTGTCATATTGTATGCCATCAAAAAATGAAGCCAAAAAGTAACTTAAGCTTTCACGAAGACAACACTTTCTAGAAGGTTATTCTGAAATAATCACTAAATATACTAATAACAAAAGGTATTTTACTGTGTTTGACGGGTGGTTGCAGCTATGCAACTGAAAGGATGCATCTTTTCAAATCACCGAAGTGATGGACTGATTCCTAACTTTCAAGCAAAAAAAGCTTGACACTACCATATTTTTTGCATTCATACAAGCCTGTTTCATTTATGTTTACAATACCCTGATGACATTTGCTGTCACCACAGCTATAGAAAATCCAAGTTCAGTGTTATAAGCTTACAACTGCTACTCTGAAGGTTAACTGTCAAGGAATTTTCCAGCACCATCCCTTTCAAAACTATTCTATGAAATAAGCACACTGTATAACATATCAAAGCTCCAGTAAATATACATTATGAGTTTTCCCTTGAAATGTTGCATTTATTGAGTAAGAGTTTGGTGTTCTGGGTACAGAGGCAAGACTGCTTCTTTAATTGTAGAAGTGCATGTATGGAACAAAATAGGGTTCATATGTTTTAATTTGTGTTACAGCTTGAAAGCTAACATCTGACATAGGACAGAGATGAATTCCATTTTATTCACAGCAACAACAATAATAATACCAGCAGGCTTAAGAGATGTCAAGCGATAACTTTTCTTTTACTTGCTCCCTATATTCAGAGTGATGCTACTTTATAGTATTATCCTCTTTCTGAATTTCATCATAGGGAGAATACTATCTCAAGTATTTTCTATTTTGTTTTATGCTACATTTTCACTTCATGCTCTTTATCACTGTAGCAGACAAATTTTCCATAGTTCAGAATGATATGAAATTATCTTTCCCTTCTCCTTCTCTCCAGGGAAGTGGGGGAGAGGAGGCAGAATATTTCTACTGACTACATTAAATCACATCGCACCCCAAATCATTTTAATTGAGGTTTCCAACTATTTTCCCATCTCTGCCACTACAGTATTCTCTATGGGACAGACAGTTACTCCCTTCTTTGCAGTGAAGTGCTGCATACGAGTTATCAGTCATGGTCTCTGAGAACTTTAAATGAACTTTGCACCCATTCCAGCCTTGCAATGCATATAAGAACAAATAATTCGGTTCACAGAAACATGTTGATAAGAAGCAGAGTAGAAAGGAGAATTTTGATAGGTTTCTCATACTCTGCATGTTAATGAGACTCACTATGGTAGAAATAACTGGACTTTGTGAGCTTTATATCCAGATGCATCACACTGCTAGTCAGAATCAGCAGGACAGTTATTATCTGAAGCCAAATCATTCTTCTTCAAATGGACAAACCCAGACAAGAAAGACAATATTACTTATGTTGCTGTTCAAAACCTCTGCAATCATTGAGGATGCTGTGAACACTCTTAAACTGAGTGACAGGATAAATCAATTTTCTGCCAAAAAGGACTGCAAACAATTTGACAGGCTGCCTTCTTTTCATCTGTGGCACTTCAATCTGCTGAAATATACACATACATGCTGAAGAACAAGTAGAGCCCTAGATCATTTTCTGTGCTAGACTTCTTTTCCTATTTCTGGTATGTGCATTCAGATCATCCTGCCCACATAATTTTTCTGCATGCAGAGTAACAGGATAAATTCTCTAAGTCTTATCTAAGCTGGTCTTAGAAGTGCTAAACAGTGTTTAGCAGCCATCTAATAGCAGCACACCCCTTCATACTTGTTGCATATATCTCTTTGGACAGATATACTTCAGGAGAGTCTGGCATGAACAGTTAAATGAGAAGTATCTGTTCATTTATAAAGGATGATACAAAATTATCTCCCCCTCCTCCCATTCAAAAAGTATGGTGTAAGAAAATATTTCTAATGAACACTAGATTAAAGATACAGTGGTACTTCATTTGGAATATTCAGTACAACATTTTCAGTCAGGAAAAGGCCACAGGTAGCAAGCACCCAGCAGTATGAAACCCATGAGAGGTTCCTCAAATTAAAAAAGAATTCTAGATGAATTAATTTCACCTGACTGGAGAAAAAAGCCATAATGAACACTTTTATGATGCTCTGAAGAAGGAGTATCACAGACAGATGGATTTGTAAGATCTCATTGATATATAATGGCCAGACTTCGTGAATGAAGATCTGGGGAAGGGCTCTCCCCACGTGGGTGTGCCCTTCCAGCCTGCGCAG
>JAWWEU010000111.1:104061354-104084804 GCA_035583155.1 Acropternis orthonyx
GGGACGGTCCCTACTGAGACTCGAACTCAGGCCCTTGGGATTCAGAGTCCAGAGTGCTAACCATTATGCCACGGGACACCCCCCCTCAGGCTTTCTTCATCCTGGGAACACAGAAATGGACAGGGATGTAGATGAACTTCATTCTCTGCTTCCTGTCTGAAGAATTTCCCATCTCATTTCTAGTCCAACAGCAGTGGGACTGAGTGTGCTCTTTGGTTAAGCTGTTCTGGCAGAGAACATCAAGACAGACACATGGATCCCATGGCACTAAGGCAGGAGTCAGCTGCCAATTCCCTGATAGGAAAGAGGACAGGTTGCTCTTATCTGGCTACAAAAATTTGTGGACTTTCACATATCCTAAACCTTGTTAAAAAATCAATGTCACCTTCACAGGACTTATTCAACCCTAAAAAATAATATTCAATGTACACTTGCCTCATGGATTGCTGTTTGACCCCCAAACCACAGCCCCTATCAATCACTTCATCCTCCTAAGAAATATCTTGAGACTTGCTGTGGCAGAAAAAAGGTTGAACCTTAAAGAACATGATAAAGTCTCAGATTACAAGCTAAAGGAATTTTATGATCACTAAGACTACGAAAGAGGTCAAATCTCTTCCTGAATCTTAAAAGAGGGCATTATGACTGGCAAGCTGAGCAAACAAAATAAAGGCTAAAAGGCTTCTCACACGGTGCACTTAGCTTTCCCTCACCTGTGTCCACATCCTCTCCATGTCTCTAAACATGCCCATAAGCAGGTACTTTTAACAGTTCTATATTCCCAAAGATGACCCTATTCACCCAAATGCCAGAAAAATTAAGAGTTTAAGCGTCAAACTTGTGAAGTAAAGCCATGCTCCTTCTGGGCTGCAAGACATGAAGTCAGACGTTGCAGCTCACATGACAGGCAGGACTTTTTTCCCTTGTGCAAGACATGACTAGTACTGAAGAAATGCACCATGACTACAGAGTTTCCAGTGTTTCTCTCGAGTGTTAGAACTCTCATTCAAAAGCAAGACTATAAAGAATATATTAAACTAAGAAGATCACCGTATTGAAGTTAGTGCAAACTTTAAAACCACTATTAACAAGATTAAGATGGTCAGAAGCAATTGTATTTCATGTTACTTTGCACCATCAAGGTCTTGCCCAGATCCCCAAACAATTTTGCAGGGATGTGTAAGTATAAACTGTATGGAAGCTTGTTATTTCACATTTTCTGATCTAGCCTATTTCTCCATAATTTTAAAGTAAGAGGTGACTCAGTTTGTTGGAGTTGCATAAACAGATTAGTTATTTAGTTTGTGTCACACCACGCAAAAGACAATTTCTTGGATTTGGGCCTGTGAAACCCAGAAAAAGCTGGCAATGAAGCCTTAGTTTTGGTACAGCATGTAGGATTGCTCATGGTTTGATGGCACTAACAGCAAAAAACAATGACAACAATGGAAGAGTTGAGCAAAACAATCCCCTTGCTCGCATTAGAAACTCTCCAAGAAGTTAGCAGGTTAGGGGTTTTTAGGGTATCACTGTTGCTTTTAAGTGCCACAAGAGCATAAAGCACTCAGAATTGCTCTTTTGTTTGGAAGTAGGGTATGACACAAATGGAGATGGAAAAAGAGTGAAAACTCTAAGAAGCATTATTTACAAGATCAAAGAAGAAAAACGCAAAGTCTATTTTTTAGTGATAGATAAACATGTTTTCCAAACCTTGCAAATAAAAAACAAACCAACCAAGAGAAAAAGACAGCTCCCAGAAATGCCTCACAGCAAGTTATTCTGAAGATGGAAATTGTACTCCTTCAGATAGGACATACCATTGTGGCAACAGCCATTGCTATGCCTCTTGCTGCCTAAATGCCTGCACGCGTTACCCACCATTTCCAACAAACATGCTTTTTAACTCTGTTTAAAGAGGGAAGAATTATGTGCAGATGTAAAATTTTCAAAAATTCACAAGTGCACACACATAATGGAAAAACATTTTAAAGACAATGCTTTTAACTGAAAAGCACCTTTCAGCTAACAGGATTAGTTTAAGTCTTCCTTTGTTCAGATTGCCCAAACTTGCCAAAATCAGAAAAATTTAAGTGCCTAAATATGAAATTACAGGTAAACAGGAGCATTTCACAAAATCCAAGCACTGAAAGCAAACAAGTACTCATTACAAATAAACAGAACAAAACAATCAAACAAAACCCACAACACAACAGCACACCAATCCAACTAACCAAAAAACCCCTCCAAAAACCCCAAAGAAAGATTTTTGGGCTTAACTGAGGACATGTGCTTACCTTAATATACCTATGATTTTTTTAATAGCACACTGGACAACATCCTTGGGAGAAAGACTTGGATCTCCAACGGCCACTTGCAACAACTGCTGTACCATGTCCAGGGGCTGCCCATCTATACACATAGCCACTGCTTGTTCATGGATTTTTTCTTTCTCTGACCTTGACAAATCATATAAGTAGCCATACCTCTGCAGTGTATCCTGTGAACAAATAATTTTTGAACACCGGTCAGTGTGCTGGCATACAAAGCTGCATTGGAATCTTCCTTTCTGCTAAGAATGAACATATACATAGAAAAAGATAAGATTGATTGAAGTGAATTTTCAAAAGCCAGGTCAACAAAATCCAAAGTAGAAAACATTAATAAAATCTGACAGAAGAATGATGTCTATCATTACTAGTCATGGTAACACTCAAAACAAGCATTTGATCAGTAATCATTACCTGTTCGCTATTTTTCAAGTAAGTGATAAAACTATGAGTGAGTGTTTCCAGATGAGCAAGAGATTGTTGCAAGTGATTCAGAGTTTCTTCATAAGCAACAGATGGATTTTCAGCATCTTTCATGTCATTCTCAGAAGTTTTTTTCCTTGATTTCTCAGAAAGATGTTTGACTGCCTTAATAGCCTTCTTAGTCACTTCTATTCTGGCTTCCACTGGCAGCTGAAAAAGATTGCTCAATTATTTATTCTTCATCACTTGTATGCTACTATTTGTATTACAGCAGTGCCTAGAGGTCAGCTGGCTCCACTGCTCCACAACACAGCATAAAAACTAAACGAAGTATTACATGAGAAAAAAAATTCTCATTAGTCATTTACTTAAAAATCAGTATTCTATTACTTTCTTCTACTGTCCTTCCCTCCACTGATGTTGACTCTTGCTCATTTTAAACCATATGAAATGTATTTTCCTAATAACATGTATTATTTTTGTAAACTGCTACCTTATAATCTTCAGTTTTTAATTCTGCATTGAGAGATGTCTGAGATTAACTTTCTAAGATTAACTGAAAACTCGGTAAAGGTTAGTTTTGTCAGGTTTCCATCATTGTATAAATTATATCCCTAAGATCATAATTGTAAGCAAAAAATACCAGGCGGAGGTCTACAACTTTTAAACCAACCTATTTAAAGCCCAAGCTATACAAAACATCAACTTAATATTTTTAAAAACCTGTACAACTAAATGTATTTAGGCATTACACTGAAACAAAAAAGTCTGGCTTTCTTGTTTCAGGAAAGGCACAGCTTTAGCTATAAGTCCAAATCGAAGTCTGAAATATGAATTTTAGAAATTCATGTATAATTTCTTCATTTGTAACTTCGAGTACATTTTAAGGATGCTTGCAATATACTTTCTAGTGTGTGGGGGTATCCTGTGCCTAAACTGTAAACCCAAGGCATTAGTTAACTCTTAAGATCAGGTGTTTTAGTTACTGGAATACTGAAGACAGTTAAAAAAAATTAATTTTCAAGTTGAAATACACAAGAATCAGAAAACAAAGCTTGAATCTGTATTGACACAGTGAATAGGAAAGAGGATAAATTACCATAAAAGAGGGCAATTAAACTGCTATAGCATTGTTCATACCAAAATCCAATATATGTTTAAATCAATAATTAAACAAGCTATTTCTAAAGCTATAAAAAGCTTGATAAGGATTATTTACTGGAAAGTTTTACAATTTATATACTTCCCTCCTCTCTCCCAGAAAAAAAAAGCTGTAAGTGAAAGATGTAGGATTTACTCCTGGGTTTTTTGTGCTGTTACTATGAACCACAGTAATGGTCTACTGGACATTTTTAATGATAAAAGCAAAATGAGTGGACATTATTGTAAGAAAACTTGCCAGTATTAACACAATACAAAGGGTATTTTACCCTTCAGTTTCAAATACAACTCAATTTCATTCCCACACAAAGTAATTGAGTTTGTTGCTTTGAACAAAGTCTCGATATCAGGCTTTACTATAAGCAAAGAAAAGGTGATAGTCTCCACATCACATTAAAATGTAACAACCACAGCTGGATTTGTATATCCATTCTGTAAACATGATAAAAGATGAAAACAGCTACGTATTTCTTTTCTCTTCTAGCATACATTCTAATGTTCAAAATGCAATTAAGAGAGCTGCAAAAGGCAAACTATTTAAATATTCCATCTAACTTATATCCTAGAGAATAGTGTCAACATGCTGCCAGTTTAGAAGTCATGATTCCATAAGCATGTACAGAATAAAGTATTCAGAGAAAAAAAAAAAAAGGGGGGGGGGGGGAGGTTGGAAGAATACAGGTTCTTCCCAAGACTATTTTAACTTGGCAGTCACATTTGTATAGTGCCAAAATGCAGCACTATCAACATATAATTTCTCTGGTTATTTTATTCCAAAACACGAATAGCTATCCTCTGTGCTTCTACTCAGCTTCAGTAATGAGATTTGGTATCACAGCTGGTGATAAAAAACCCACATAGCTTAGGGGCTAGTTCAAGCTTTGTTTGCATGTGAACCGAAGTCTTATTTTTAAAAAGCTTTTAGAGTTTAAAAAGACTTTTAAATCTATAGGTTATAACGTGTAATGAAAAATCCCCAAAATCTCTTCTCAAACCGAAGAATATCGCATGCTATTTCAGCTCAACAGATTTCACTCCTCAGGGTAAAAACTTGTAAGTCCATTCGCCTCAGAGTAGGTAAGTGTTTCTTAATAAAGTATTGTACAAGTAACATTCACTTGTACATGAAGATGCTGACCTTACTACTCTTATTGCCAGTGATTAACATGCAACTTTGAGATTACTGGAAACAATTCCCCTCCTTTTAATGCCACTGGAACTTGGGATCCCAGCAACACTGAAACACAGAAAGTTTGGAAGGGACCTCCAGAGGGCATCTGGCCCAAATGCCTGCTCAAACAGAGCCACCTAGAGCCCGTTGCCAAGGGCCACACTGAATATCTACAATGTGGGAGACTCCACAACTCTCTGTGCAACGTGTACCAGGGATGAGTCACCCACATAATGAAAAATGTTCCTTGATATTCAGATGGAATTGCTGGGTCCGGTTCCTCTATCTGCCACTAAATCACAGAATGGCCTGGGCTGGAAGGGACCTTCAAGATCATCTCATTCCAACCCCTCCCCACCACAGGCAGGGACACCTCCACTAGACCAACTTACTCAAAGGCAAATCCAGCCTGGCCTTGAACACTTTTAGTGATGGGGCACCCACAGCTTCTCTGGGCAACCTGTTCCAGTGCCTCACCACCCTCTGAGTAAACAATTCTTAATATTACCTAATTTAAACCTACTCTCTTCCAGTTTGAAGCCATTTCCCCTTGTTCTGTCACTACATGCCCCTGTATTCAGTTTCTCCCTACTGTTCTTGTAGGGTCACTTCAGGTACTGGAAGGCCACAATTAAGTCACCCGAGAACCTTCTGTCTTCCAGGCTGAACAACCCCGATTCTCTTAGCCTTTCCTCATAGGAGAGGTGCTGCAGCTCGCTAATCATCTTAGTGTCCCCTCCTCTGGACTCATGCCAACAGATCAATGTCCTTCCTGTGCAGGGGACCTCAGAGCTGGATGCAGCACTGTAAGTAGGGTCTCAGCAGAGCAGAGTAGGAGGGCAGAGTCACCTCCCTTGATCTGCTGCCCACTCTGCTTTTGATCCCAGCTTTACATACTCCACCAACCAAATATCATGGAGCCACAAGCCAACCAGATATACTAGAATGGAGAGAAATTCCATTAGTTAATTCAGAAGCAGGTTAAACAGCTATGGAAAAACAAAAGCTGGTTCCCAGTTCCTACAGGGGAAAGGAAAAAGATGAGCAAAAGCAGGCTAAAGACAGTTTAACATAAAGGAAAAAGAAAAGAAGCGAATAAACCAAAACTAAGTGTTGCAAAGGTAATCACTGACCACCTTCCAGAAGCAGGGCAATGCACACCCATTCTCCAAGCAACAACTATGTTGGAACACACTCTCCAACTTCTTGTTACCACTGATTATGATATTATTTGGCACAGAATGCACGTTTGGCCAGCCCAGGTTAACTGTCCTGGCTGTGTCCCATGACCACTTTTTGCCCACCTGCAGCCTACTCAGGGATGAGGTGTTCTGAAAAAAAATAAGCCTTGACACTGTGCAAGCAGTGCTCAGCAATATCCAAAGTGATAGTGTGGTATCAACACTGTTTTAGTTGCAAGTCCAAAGCACAGTCCCCTTGTGGCTGCTATGATGAAAATAAACTCCATCCCTACCTGATCCTGTACAATTCATTTGGAAATCAGTGAAAAAGTTTTAATGTATGTAAGGAAACTGTTAAGATATTATTCATAAAGTTTTCTATTATGCAGTCTTGAAGCAGATTTAATTAAAACAACTATATAAATGAAAGGCAGAAGAAAGTATCTCGTACTGATACTAAAAAAAAAGAACTACTGTCAAAATATCCATGAAGAAAACAAGGTCAGACAAGACAAACCAACTGAACTGGAGCACAGTGATAAAAAGTGATAAAAAGAAGCCAAGTAATTCAAGAAGTAACATCTGAATGCAGTCACGCTATGTAAGAACACTATTAACACATTTCTTGTACACCTTCAGGCAATGTCATGCTCTGTCTTCTTCCTTAGTGTTTTGTGCAGCGTTAAGAAGCCAATCAGACAGACAAGACAGTGAACATTATTTGGAAATTATTTTTTTTTAACTGAGCTATTTATACAATTATTTTAAATGGCATTTAAAGTCATCAAATAGCATTAAATTCAAGAAAATTGTTCAGGTTAATATTCAGTTGTAACAGGTTCCCAGTCCACACTTGGTTCGGTGTGTGGTCAAAATGTGGACATTGCATTCCTACTTGAGGGGGGAAAATAAAAGAAAAAGCAATGGTCAAAAAAGCATTACTGACTGAGAGAAAATAAGTCAACCTTTCAACTAAAAACATTAAGTTGCACGCAAAACTTCATTTGCATCAGAAATTGGAAGAGAAGTTATAAAAGATGGAATAGTAAACAAAAAATGCCAACAGCCATAGTCCGAATGTACGTGGCCGAGCCTATGGAAGGCCATGAGGAAGAGCCTGTGTAAAGAAAATTTCAGTTCCTCTTTCTCTACAGAAGACTTAACTGGTGATACCACTGCTTTTTACTCTGTTTTTGCTATCTAAAGCTGTAGCCTTTTCTTCCTAATCAACATATTGTGGCAATTCAATTTGTAGTGTGTGTTCAACAACGAAAACACAGCAATTAAAAAAGATTGTTTTCAGTTGTGGATTTTTTCTGTTGGGCTTTTTTTCCAGAGTACTGTTAAATCAAAAAAACATCAGCCCAATGACCTATGAGCTCTGAAACAGATGGTTCTTTGAAGACATAACCAACTCTCCAGCACAATGAACAAAATGCTTACAACAAAGGAGTAAAAAAATCCCCAAATTACCTAAAATCCTTCACAATGATCACAGAAAGGGGACTAAACAGAAAATCATCATGATAAAAAGATGATGTGATCATTACTATAATTAAGAATCTATGACATCAGTTTTATTTAAAAACAGAGCTTCTGCAAAAAAAGATGACAGACTCAAAATGCATGCAAAAATGTAAGTGGTAGTTTCAATGAATATTTGGAATATCTCATATAGGGAGAAATATGTTCCATACACAAAAATACCTTATTCTTAACATTAGAGATATGGACATAATCAGAATTTAGTCAGAAAGACTTAAACAGTTTTTCAGAGTTAAAAGCATTTCTCAGTAGAAATGCCACAAGCAGGAACCCTCTTCCTGTTTGCAGCAGTGAGATGCTGTGGTCAAAGGATCAATACTTCAGTCCTTCAATATGTGAGGAATGTACTGACAAAGAGTAAAGGACTTTATCTATTTCATTTACCACAAACACAACAAAAATATTTCATTAATCTTCACCTTCTTGAATTACATTAACCATGTTACCTTGGGTCTGTGGTTTATTCAAGTCCCACCATGACGCATCTCTGCTTACACAGTTCCCACCACAGAATGTCACCACATCTATAAACACTTAAGGTTTGAGAAGTGAACCTTCTATTGATTGCAAGAAACGTGGAAGAAAAGAACATTTGAGCTCTTAGTGCTGAAGTACCTAACACCGTGTCACATCTTAAAATACAAGTCAGCGTAACAATGTTTGTTGCCTTTTCATAAGTACAAACTCCTCATCCATTTCTCCAGTTTAGACAGTCTCTCAAACCCTTTGCTCAATCAAGCACTGCTCATTCATTCATCTTCTCATTCAGTCACTCCTGGCACAATTCCTGAGAAAGCTAAAATGAAGAGCTGGTGGAAGGTAGCAGGTGATGAAGACGACCTCTGTCAAAGCCCATCACATTCCTGTCATTCTCAGTACGAACAAGAAGTTGCAGAAGCCAGCACTAAATCCCTATGTTTTCATTCCTTTTTGCATAATTACACATTCTGCTCCCAGGTCTCTGCTATATTCAAGTGGCACACAAGTAGAAACAGCTGCCTATTGCTTTGCTGGCCCATCACCTGCCTCTCTTTACTACTATTGACATACTGAAATAGAGGGAGATATTCTGGGTCTGTTTCTGAAGTTCCCATGTGATGACAACAGCAATGGTGCCTCTGAAGTTGAACTCATGCAGCCTACACTACTATGTAGCTCATCTCCCACTATCCCTCATCACTTGAGACTTTTCTGGGTTGTTTCTGACCAAAAGGGGTTTATCAATGGAGGTGCTGCTCCACAAGAATAACAGTGAAGTGCATCTCATCTTCTCCCTGGACTACTCTCAGTCTCCCTCTCTCTCCTTTTCCACCTTCCGCTTCTGAAGTTTTGAAGGAGTGGGAGGGAGGAGAGGGACGTGCAGCAGTTTCCTCTTTTTTGTTTTTGGCAATTCACCTCTCAGCACTCCTAAAAAGCCTACTTACACTGTCTCACTTTAAGCTTCCTCTCCAAAGAAATTCACAAATTTCCTATATGTGAGAAAACTCAGTTGTCTCAGTCACAGCACAAATTATTTCATTATAATGACCATGGTTTTTGCAGTCTGATTAAATATCAGCACCATGATATACATAAATGTGCATCTGTTATGGGAATGGGAATGATATAGTAAAGTACTTGGCCATAGAAGAAGGTTGGGAACAAAGTGTCACGTCAAAGATTAAAAGACTGAGTACATGACCAGTGCAGCCTCAAAACAGGTAAAATTTAAGTAACTGGTGCAAGCCAAAAGGCAGCTTCTACGTATGAAGCACTTTTCAGATGAAAGCTAGAGGAAAGAGATCTCAGATAAGTTTTCAGGGTCTACAGTGATAGTTTCTCATTGTACACTTCCACTTCAAAACCGGATGCGATCCTGAGGCAAAACTAGTTGCATGCTGGTTAAACAGCTGTTTAATTTCCAAACCCAGTGCAGGGGACACACTGAATTAGATCATTTGACCGACTGTTTCAAGCTCTTCTTGAGTATCCTTCATGGCCAAAAAGCTAATAGATTTCTACTATACAATTCTGCTTGGCCACTAACCACAATAAGTCGGCCATCAGTGTATCTTTCCTCCTACTTGTCTTAGATAACAGTGAAATGGTATTACAATGCTGAACACAAATAAACAAAGCAAAATAAACAATGTGTTTGAAAATAGACACTCTCTCCCTGCACCATTCATCTGGAATAAATGAGAAATAATCTTGAAATGCCCAAGACACATTAACAAGTTTCAAGTAGTCACTAGCAGTGATCCTATGTAAGACTGTTTCCTTCTCATTAGACAACATTCCCCTTGCTACCTCAGTCCAGGGTCCAGTCTGTCAATTAACATCTCAGGATGACTCTCAGTCTTTCCTGATAAGCATGAAAAAGTACCATCATGTGATAAAAAGGATCAAAACACATAAATCAAGACAACAGTTCTGCTAAACAGGCTTAAGAGACAACTGATGGAACTAGTGATAAAACACATTGGTCTAGCATGACAGTCAGACCACAGCATAAATTCTGTGCTGACAAAGCTTCTTGTTTCCCCAGCTAGCCATTTCTTTTTCACCAAACTCTGATACAGGTACAGGGTGGATGGGTTCTAATAAACCTATACTAACATGGTGGGAATATTTAAACAGTTTCCAAAGAGGGAACAAACTGAAATTCACCTCATTAAACATCATGAATAAACTCCTCAGGAAAATTATCACAATCTGGAATAGAAAAGATAAAGGCACAAAAAAAGCCCTAGAGAACAGTTTATCACCATTTCAGATATAGCTAGTGAAGACATCTCTAGATCTTTTAATAAGGTAATACCTAAGAAATCTCATTTATCTTTTGTGTGTCACAGTACAGGTACATTGAGAAAGCATGGGGAAAACTTTATGCTAGGAATGCCTTATAAGTAGGTTTCACTGGGCAAAAAGAAGCTGCAGATCTGGTAATATATGTTACAGACATGAAAGCATGTTCTTTCCAAACCAGGCTTTCAGCCAGATGTAGATTATGACAGAATTTATCATTTATATTATCACAGTGCTTAGAAACCACATACTTTGGCCAAGAATTCTTTCTCTGTGGAGTATCTTATTCAGAATGCAAAAGCCTAGTACTAAGCACAAGTCTGTGGCACAATGAATTTCAAGATGAGCACAAGTAAATACATAAATACAACCAACCCAGTATCTGGTGAAGGAACAACACAGAAATGCACAGGCAATCCAGGAGGTTCCTGGAATGCACTAATGACAAACTTCCTTCTCCAAGTGATAGAAGAACCAACCAGGAGAGCTGTTATGCCAGAACTTGTTGTCACCAACAAGGAGAGGCTGGTGGGGAAGGTGAAGTTCAAGGGCAGCCAGGGCTGCAGTGGCCATGAAACAGTGAAGCTTAAGATCCTTAGTGCAGTGAGGAGGGTGCACAGCAAGTTCACTACCCTGGACTTCAAGAGAGCAGCCTCTTCAGGGATCTTTCTGGTAGAGTACCATGGGATAAAGTGACGAGGGACCAAAGAAAGCTAGTTGATATTCAAGCGGAGTCACTCAACGACATTTCGGCATCAGTCTTCACCAGGAACTGTTCCAGCCATACTGCCCAAGTTGCAGAAGGTAAATGCAGGGACTGGCAGAGTGAAGAACCACCCTCTGTAGGAAAAAATCGGGCTTGAGACCACCTAAGCAACCTGAAGCTGCACAAGTCTTGGATCCTTATGAGATGCCTCCATGCATTCTGAGGGAACTGGCATATGAATTTGATAGGCCACAGTTCATCCTATTTGAGAAGTCACAGCAGTCTGGTGAAATTCCCAATGACTAGAAAAGGGAAAACATAGCCCCCGTTTTTAAAACAGGGAAGACCCAGGAAACTGTAGGCAGGTTAGTCTCACCTTGGTGCCTGGCAAGATCATGTAGCAGCTCCTCCTGGAAACCATGCTAAGCCGCAAGGAAAATCAGGACGTGGTTGGTGACAGCCAACATGGCTCCACTAACAACATACTGTGCCTGACAAATCTGGCAGCCTTCTGCAACAGGCTTACAAAATTGCTGGATGAAGGAAGAGCAACTGATGTCATCTACCTGGACTTGTGCAAAGCATTTGACACTGAACCACATGACACAAGACACACAAACTGGAGAGCCATGGATTTGACATACGGGCCACTTGGTGGATAAAAATTTGGCTGGATGGCCACATCGAAGAGTTGCATTAATGGCTCAATGTTCAAGTGGTGTTCCTCAGTGGGAGGTATTGGGACTGGCACTATTTAGCATCTACATCAAAGACATGAGAGCAGTGGGATGGAGCCCAGAGAAGGCCACAAAGATGCTCAGAAGGCTGGAGCACCTCTCCTGTCACAACAGGCTGAGAGAGCTCAGGTTGTTCAGTAAGTAGATGAGAAGGCTCCAGGAAGACCTTAGAGCAGGCTTCAAGTACCTAAAGTGAGCCTGCAAGAGAGCTTTCTACAAAGGCAGGTAGTGATAGGAGGAACAGGAATTGCTTTAAAGAGGACAGGTTTAGAATAGATAAACGGAAAACATGCAGCATCCACCCATAGCAATGGAGTTGGAACTAGATGGTCTTTAAGGTCCCTTCCAACCCAAACCATTCTATGAATCTATGAAAGAGACAGTATCTTATTCACTGATGAACCAAAATACACGGGCCTTGGAGTTCCATTGAAAACTCTCTTCTCCAAAGAGCTAACTCCCCTAACTGAATAAAAATCCTTTCTTGTTTTTATAATGGCAGTCATAAAAAGAAAAGGTAGGAATAGGAAGGTAGGTTTACAAATGTATCTTTAAATAATGCAAAATGAAAAATTTGCTGAGACAACATTTGCTGAGACTTTCTTCTTGGTAATACATTGAACTGTGCCTCACCTGAGGACTGAAATTCTTACCTTTGTGACAGCTTTTGAAGAAAAGGTAATTTCATCAATGAAAGTGACAATATCATCTGGGTCAAGTCTATCGAAGTATTTTGAACACATATCATATGCATGTAGCCACTCATCCATGGTTTCTGGTATCTCTTTAATGAGATGGTGATCACCATTCCAAAAAAGTTTTTGTAACCAGACAGCATAAACAGAGCTTGATGACAGCATGCTGCCATCTTTTTTAGGAATTTTGGGAGCCAGTTTGGAAATAGATAAGATATTTTGACTAGTAAGGACAGGCTCGAGTGTTTCCAGAGGATTTTCATTTTCGTCTGTTAGTTTTTTGTAATTAAGACCTAGTGACAGAAAGAGAAAGAGGGAAAAGTTAGTAACAATCAAACCTAGTCAAACTCTACAATTATGTATAAAACAATCAATACTACACTAGTATCTGCAGAATGAGAAAGACTCTAGCCCATCCCCTTTTACTGACAGAGCGGGATTTTATGATATCCTCGTGCATGTGAAACCATTCAATCCATAGAACATATTTTAACATATTACTGATAGAACAAGGGAGAATGGCCTTAAACAGAACAATGGTAGATTTCATATTTGGAAGGAATTCTTTACTGTAAGGGTGGTGAGACACTGGAAGAGGTTGCCCAGAGAAGCTGTGGGTGCCCCATCCCTGGAAGTGTTCAGGGCCACACTGGATGGGGCTTTGAGTGACCTGGTCTAGTGAAAGGTGTCCCTGTCCATGGCAGGGGGGTTGGAACTGGATGATATATAAGGTTCCCTCCAACCCAAACTGTTCTGTCATTCTGTGATACCAACTTAAAAAGGCAGATTCTCAAAGAAGCAAGAACACATATAAAGTACACAGAATCATGCTATTATTTAAATATAAAGCCTAGAAAGCCTCAGGTGCTTCAAGAAGTATTCATTAATTAAAAAATATATATTCTGATCATGTAACAATTGGTACTTACCACTTGGCTAAAAAATGAAAGGCACTAACCATAGGTAAACTAAGTAAAGTCAGCTAGAGATAGGAGACACATTTACATCAGTATATATAATCAAGGTGTTGCTACTTTGATGTTGTTCCTTGACTGCTATCTATCTCTAAACCATGATGAACAGTGAGAATTTTGATGTAGTGTGCAGTGCAACACATTTAAATTTTTAGCATACAAAGTGATTAGTTTATGTCTGTTGCGTGGTCCCTGGACTTTTTTCTTTTTCTGAGCAACACTTAAATTAGCTTTGAAGGCAAAAACTAAATTTTTGCAGATCTTTCTTTGACAAGCATCATAGAACTTGAGTGTTGAATAATATCAGCAAGAACTGAAGGTTATACCTCCTCTTCAAAAAAAACTTTTTTCTTTACGCAATGCACCACTTCCTATGCACCACCACCTCTTCAAACTCTACAGTAAAATTAGTGTCTGCTACATAGGAGGTTCCAGTATTGAACAATTAGTTCATCCCCACAGCAGGTGTATATTTTCATTCTGAAACTGGATTTGGAGTTGTACAACTGAAATTCAAGATACTGTTAGTACTCAAGTCACAGCCAAATTGAAACAAGTACTCAAAACTTCCTTTGCAGCAGTGCATTTTTACAGGCATTGTCTGAAAATGTAGGATGACAAACAATACTGTACTTCCACAAAAGCAAAAGGTAACATCAAGGATAAAACACATCAAAAAATTACGCTCTTTAAGACAAACACAAAATGCTTAAAGTTCCTAATACATTCTGTAATTCAGATTTTTTAAAGGTAAACGGTCTTAAGACCTTTGAGAACATTCATGCTAAATTTGAAGCATTAAAAATTATGCTCTAGGAGGTTGGCATTTTTTATTTAAAAACCCACCACGAAATGTTGCAAATAATTTTAACTCACATCACCAAGAGAAACCTGATTTTAAGTTGTTTTTTTTTTCCTTGCTGTGATCAAATAGATTTCCAGTAATGCAAAGAGAAGGAACTTATTGGTATAAGACTACTAAATTGCATTCATCTGACATGCTCTCAGAAAAAACAATTACCTGGAGAGTATACACTAGCCGAGTACAATCATGTTAACACTCACATAACAGAGTAACAAATACAGATATGAAGAAAAGAAACAGGTATTCTCCTACCTGGTGCAACTGCTTTGAATTTTTTCAGGAGGCGGATGTGAGTTTCAGGTTTAACCGTGTGGTTCACCACTTCAGAGCAACCACAGTTTTCAAGGAGTGTAAAATAATAAAGCAGCCGCTGGTGATCTTGGCCTTCAATACTTGGGTAAACATATTTAACCATGTGTTCATGTAAGGTTTCAGGACTGGTTTTCAAAGTCTCAAACAGACCAAGACTTTGTGCTCTTTCCTCTATTTTCAGTGTCGACAACCTGTGTTTAAAAATAACTTTTGTTTAAAGGTCTGGATGTTCCATGAGAGACTCTTGAGCTGCATGCTTGGGAGACAGGACAATACTTTCCTTTGTTTAAGGAATCATTCATGAATATTTAGATAGTTGTTACTCTCTATAAACAAAAGCTAAGCAACTCCTGTATTTCCTGATCATGTTATCTGTTGACTTGGACATGCAGATTAAGGGTAATGAATACTGAAGAGGTAAGTATAGCTACATGTAAAAGCAGAAATACCTTCAGGGTATGTGTAAAGGAAGCCTTTATTAAACAAACAAACAAATCACTTGTGGCTGGCTGATGCTCAAAGATTCTATTGCTAAGTTAGAAGTTTTTCCAATACTATTATGTTCTATTTTCTGTAGTTCATGGGTACCTTCCATACTTTGAGAGGTACTATCAATGAAAATTGGCTTTTGCCCACCACTTAATCTATTTGACACTATTATTCATGCTTAGGATACTTTATTTGACAGTTTTACCAAGTTGCTTCTCAAACTGTCATCCATGAAAGCTTATGAAAATTTCAACAAGCCTTGGGTTGACCTCAGTCAGTCTCGCTGCTTCAGGAAACCTTTTCCTGACTCTTTTGAAATGAATACATTAGCTCTTTCACAGCATGAATTCAGACATTCCAGCTGTCTATGTAAAAGAGAATCACTCCTTTTTCCCACAGCTGGGAGAAAAATGGGTGCACATTAAGGAAGTCTCATCTTTAGTTTAGACCTTTCTCAGTGGAAAGTTTTACCTAAAATCTGAGGACGTAAGTAACCTACAGATGACTACTACTTTGAATCTCCCCAGAGTCCAATCATATGCCATGTTAGGTAGTACATTTCATTTGGAAATCTGATGTCTTCTAATACGATTTGATTTCCCTCTACCTTTAAAACTGATTAAATTAGAATTTCATCATTTTTTCCCCCAAGTACACATGCCAGTGTTTCTCTTTGATATCCAAGTAAAACATGTCTCAGTTTCCTTCTTAAAGACAGTTTTCTTACAGCAAATACCACAAACACAACCCTCTCAGTTTAAAAATTCTCTGATTTCTGAAGGAGAGTAAGATACTTTTGAGTCATTTCTAGATCTACAACCTACCTGACTGAGGTTGTGTACCTTGCAAGCATTGTTTTAATTCTCTACATCCTTGTTATTTGCTAACTGTTCTACAACATTAATGAAGATAAGTATATGGTATTAATGGAAATAAAGTATCATTCACTCTTCATATCAGGCAAAACAGACACTTGGACCTGATATATTTGAAGGGTGTGATCTCACTATAGTTTTCTTTTCATATCCAAAGTTGAAACTAAAGGCTAGTTGGGCATAAAATTATATCAACAGGATCAACAGATGTTTGCTGTTTGTTTTTACAGCAGGGCTGATGGTGGATACTAAGGGTTCATTATGTTGTTCACAAAGCTGCTGGAATAAGAGGTTCTGTGATAGGCAAACAAAGTTTCCTGTTGCTGAAATCATAAAATACATTTTATAGAATTTTGGTAATCAAATATAATCAGATTTTCAAAAGAAACAATTAAATTTCCATTTAATTTTTAAAAGTATCACTCAATCATTTTCACCAGACTCCTATTCCACAGAAAAACATGTGACATTTCTCTGTCATCAAGTAACCAAAGAAATATTTAATATAAACTAAGTCCATCTTTTGAGCTTCTCCCCATGTAAAGTGGCTTAGAGAAATACCGTATACTTTGTTAAAGAGATTAAGTCTTAGAATAAACTTCTTTTCCATTCAGAATGCATAATGAGGCATGTATTATTAATGCCATAATCCCAAGACTAACATATACTGTAATGGTCATATGCTGTCAATCAACTTTAAAATGAGATTATGATACAAAAAAACATGCTCAGCAGCATATTATGCTATTATACATCAATTTTCAAAACTTTTTTGAATTTCACTAGGGAAAAGATTGCTACTCTGTACTCCAGTGAGTTCAGAATTCTATGAATAACTCAAGGACAAGAATAAAGAAAATTACAGAAAACTGTTGCAACATACCTTAGGTAATATTCTATTCCCAGAGAAAGAAGCTGGCTCTTTCACATTCATCTCAATGTTGCCATGTTTATACCCTGACTGTCTGTTTTGTTAAAAGGAGTAAATAATTTAGCAGCATCAAAATTTAGAGGGTATGACCTCTATTTTCTGGAGGAAGTGAAGAAAATCTCAGAATGTTATTTCATCTTCTTAGATAATGCACCAATATCTATCAGGTTTTGTTTTTTATCTCTCATGTTTTATAAAATGCTTTTTAATTAATAGTTAATGTTAAGAGAGGTACAAACACTGCTGCAAGCTAAAGTTGATTTCACAATTTAACACTCGAAACAAAGCAAACTAATTTGATCACATCTGTCAGAACAGTAGATAAGAGCTGCTGCATTACACAGGGGGTTCTACATCACTGTCATCTGCATGTCCTAGTCAGGCAAGTAGCTTAGTTTTCCATCAAATGGATTTGTTCACCTTTCAGTGGGCAAAAAGTATCTGACTGAGAAGATGTCAAAGTGTAAAATAAATTAATAAATAATGGCACTGAAAACTATGGAATAGAAACTAAAAGTGCCAGGTCTGGTCTGCCATAATCTTCTAGACTATAATAGTTTCTAAAAAGAATACTGAAATAAAGGAAAAAAAAAAAAGTGCTTCTATCAAAACTGAAAATAACATGAACAGATGCATAATGCGAACGGGGAAGCTCTAATATATTTATTTCCTTTGTCACTGTGTAGAAGAGAGGTCAATAAATAGAAAAACCCATTAGAAAAACCACCCAAACCATGGAACCTATCAAGTTTCTGAACATATTCCAAGGGACTGTAATAATAACTACAGGATAAGTTGCTATTGGAAGTGAGAACTAAGCATTCTAAGCTATGGAAACCTAAACACTGAAGCAAAAACCCTGGAACACCTTAAAGAACAGTAAGACACACACGGACTTTTATCCTTGCCTGTAACACCTATTTTCACAGCTGGTTACAAAAGCATCATATGGAAAGGACAAAAAATCCTATACTGCCACACACAAATCAAGCTCTACCCCCCACATAATTCAATTCTGTCACAGGTCAGCACTTATTTCTGCGTAACAGAATTCTATATGCATTTGCAGAGGAGATAACTTACCCACTGTCCGTGAATAAAAATTCCAGATGGGTCATATAAACTTCCCAAAGCGGAACATTGTATCGCTGAGCCAAAGAAACAGCAATCTTGTAGACATTTTCTTCAAGTGTTCTTATAGAGAACAGACATGAAAAAAACCAAGGAAAAGTCCCATGAAATACAACACAGAAATAAATATTTACATTAGAAAAGCAGTAATTACTTTTGATTTTTTTTTCATAAAGCAAGAAACTAGATTACATAAAATACATGAAGTGTGTCTTCCTGAATTTGCTTAAACTCAGTGCTCCATTTGGGAAAAAAAAAAATAGAAGGAAAAAAACCTACAGAGATATTCTAAAGACAGGCACCTACTCAACACTCCACAAACACTTTGGTTCTCAATGGCAGCTTCTGCTTAGCCTCTGTGCTAAAGCAAACATCTCAGTTTTCATTTCATTTCACTTAAAAAGTGATGAAGGATGTAACATGTCACAGTCAGCACTTATTTGACTTAGTTACAACACCTACAGTGCTTTTGGAACAACTGATAAAAAGGTCCTCAAAGTTCACAGACAGAAAAAGTCTGAGCAATTTTAGACTAAAAGAAGGTGTGAAGATGCCCAGTTCACTCTGTAAATGTCCTAGAAATATTAAAACCCACTTTTCTGTTATTGCACAATTCCTTTAACAAAACAAGAGATGGAGAATCTGATAAAATATGAAAACCTGAAGTTAAATTCATATTAGTTTTTACTAATCCACCAAAGTTATTATAGTTCAAGTAGACACAAATGGTTTTTCTTTTTTAGGCTGGCACAGGAGCAATACTATTAAGGCTGATGCTGGGGGGTTGATTTGAGTTTGGTTGCTTGGGTTTTGTTGCTTCAGGATAATTCCAAAAAAAACACTGTGTGTTTGTAATTACTTCCTAATAGACCTCTCACAAGCAACTTCTTTAAAATCTATTTAATGTGAATACCAATGACCATATTGTTTTAGATGCTTTAATTAAGTCACATGCGACTAAGGAAAAAAGCCTTACACAACATGAAACAAAACAAAATTCAATTGCAACTGTTAGTCAGTGAGTTCACAAAATTATATTAATGTAAGACTCATGTTAACTCCATAAACTTGACCTTATCTTACTATATTTAACATCTTTAGATACTTTACATTGTGGCTGCATAAAGTTTGCGCCCTAAGTCCCCTAGTATTGAAGAAAACAGTAACTTCTAGTAAGTTTTCTACACCATCAGCAGGATCCATGTATGATAATAAAAGGAGAGCAGAAAAACACCTACAGATTAGAGAAAATGTCCTCCCAGGTTGGTTTTTATCATTTACAAACACAGATCTATACCATATCTTGATCTGCATTAAACACCACTGACAGCTGGAGTCTGACTTCCTCACCACTCTCAGTGAACAGCTGACACATCCATACACCTTAATTCTGGTATTTGGATGCTCAATACAACATAACATTACACTCCACTGTGATAGTTGCTGCAGATATGGTAGAATTAAAATAAGATATACAATGCTAAGCAGAAAAGCAAAATGCCATGAAAGAATCCAATGCTGAAAAAATCCAGCTATCAAAATGGCCTTTGGATTATAACTATTGCTCTAATGGTTACAAAAACCCAACTAAACAACAAAACAAAACCACACAAAAACAGAGGTCCAAAAAAGCAAAACATCTACAACCCTCTTGTAATGACTCTTAGTTATGACAACCCCCTGAAAAACACTAGGCACAGTACACTGAATAACCTGTATACAAAGTAAAGGAGGAAGAACACAAGCATTAAAATTAAAAGAGAAATATATTTTAATATAAACAATAGTATTTACTGAAATACATTTAAGGAAAAGAGAGGAAAACAAAAGAAAAATTCCCACATATTATCCTGTCTCTGCTGTTTAATGGCTATGGAACTTTCTCTCTGATTTTACATCCCACCAACACTTCCATACCCAACTTCTTGAAATTGGACTCAACACTTCCACAAAAACAAGTGTTTTTAACTCAGCAGGGAACAGTAAATGGATGATGACCTAACATTTTTTTAAAATACTCAGAGTCATCTGATCTATACCAGATGCTCTAGTTTTCAACATTAACACATCCCATGACAACCCTACATTCTAAACTCCAGCTTAGTAGCCACAGTTTGTGCAGGTGGTCATTCAGCTCATAAAAGCAGATCTTTTTTTTAAAGAAGGGATACACAAAAACTGTTGCCAAACCACAATACATACAAACTTACATTCTTTTCCATTTTCCAGAAGTCATCTGATGCACTGTCAACAAGGGGATTACTAGTTATAGTGAGGGTTAAATTTCTGCAAAAACTGCACAGCAGGTATACCACTGGCTAAGGGGAAGATAACAGGATATTCAGGAAAAGGTACAGTATTCTGCAACTTAGGCATCAACACTCAATACTTGCATTAATTGGGGGGGAGGAAAAAAAAACCAAAAACCAAAAAACAATATATACAATATATTACTTTACTTGTACCATCAGTTCACATACAAACTGTCTTGACAGAAGGAAAATGTGATCTTTAGGAATGATCTAGTAACCCTCTGCTCAAAAAGTAAATACAACTTCGGAAATTAACTGAGCAGCTCTAAAATGAACAATGGAGCTACTGGAGAGAGTCCAGTGAAGGGCCACAGAGATGATGAAGGGAACACAGCATCTGTCCTATGGGGAAAGGCTAAGGAAGCTGAGATTGTTCAGTCTGGAGACAAATGAGCCCAAGGGGATCTCATCAATGCACACAAATACCTGAAGGGAGGACAGAGCCAAGCTCCTTTCAGTGGTGACCAGTGCCAGGTCCGGAGGCAATGGGCACAAACTTGAAACACTGGAAATTCCAACTGAACATCACAAAACACTTTTGCATTGTGTGGGTGACTGAACACTGGAAAAAGATGCTCGGGAAGACTATGGAGTCTTCATCCTTTGAGATACTGAAAAGCCACCAGGACATGGTCCCTGGTAACTGGCTGTAGGTGGCTGTACTTGAGCAGGGTGGTTGGGCAAGATGATCCCCAGAGGCCTCTTCCAACCTCAACCATTCTGTGGTTCAGTGAGAGAGAAGGATGGTATGAATGACTGAATTACTGTGCAGCTAAAGCAATCATACAAATCAGGAGTGGCTCTTGGCATTAGCGGGACCCATTCCCCCTAGAATTTTATAAGCCATGCCACAATCCTGCCTTTCTGCTCTTAAGAGTTACATGTAGCAGCACAAGGCAATGAAGGTTTACGGAAATTATATCACATAAATGAAGAACAGGAACAAGCTATTTATTCACTGTCAAGATAATGACAAAAATAAGCAGTTGTTGTACAATGAAAAGCTGAAAAAAAAATGGACATTAGTATGTAAAAAACCTTTTAACATTTTTAAACACCCCTTTTTGTGTCCAGCCCTGACTACTACTCTCTCTCAGCCTGAGAACTGCCAAATAAATCCCCACAGAAGGCTCCAGGGCAGGCACACTTTGGATGTATTTTGTTGTAGTTGTTGCAACAGGACTGGTGCAAAAACAGTCAGAAGCAGTTCTTGCAGATAATTTCTTAGACACCCTGCCTGTGTGGTAGCATAAATTTCAAAAGTATGCCTGTGCAGTTGCATTCAGCTGGGATTTTGCTGACTATCTTCTAGTTCACAGCAATAAACATTTGGCAGCTCAGAGCAATTTTTTTTCCCTATCTTCTCCAAAACCTCTGTTATATTATACACATGCATGTGCTTGCTCACAAGCAGTCTTCAACATTTTGTGTTCACATCAATCAGCTACAAAGCATGAGATGGGATTCAATCACAATAAAGGGAAATGAGATCCCCTTTTTCAGCTGCCCATCCTCAGATAATGTTTAAGAAACCCACAAAAAACAACTTGGAGGAGTGAAATGAAGATTTAAGCCAGGAGCCTTTAGTTTCCTCTCATGTTTGAAGCTTGAAAATGAGACGGAAGGCTACAGCTGTTAACTGTTAAGTTCTGCTGCACCAATGTGTCGGGAACAGGCAATCAGGCGGAGCAGGACAGCAAAAACACACACAATGTTGCAGGGAAGTTAATGTCTCTAGAAGAGCTGAAGTACATTCAAAGTGGTTGCACACAAGACTCCAGTTTAGTCTTCTGGAAAGGGACCTAGTTCACATGCCCCAAAATCATTCTGAGAACCCAAAAAGCACATGCTAAGTTAATAAATTGTTTGGTAATCACACCATTTTTCTACAAATCCAAAATAAGTACTTAAGATTGGTGACATAAGGCAAGGAAGAAATTTGCATTAAAATATTAAAATCCACTTCTGATTTCAACATTTTATAAAAAGCAGTGAAGGGTTGAAGATCACAGAGCAAATCAAAACAAAACAACACAACTCACAAAACAAAATTCAAATCCAAGACACTACCTAAGAGATGACCTCAAGTAAAGGAATAAATTCAAAATCTTAAGACACCACAGCTGGCCTGAAGCTACAGAGAACTTTACCTGACTAGTCAAGAATTTCCATTCAGTCTTGCTCTATTTTCCCTAACTCCCTTACAAATACTTTCTAGATCTATTTTGCCCAGATAAATTGTGAACTGCTTGAGAATTAACCTTGATTAAGCCTGTGAGACACCCAAATCTTTAAATATTGGATATATAATGCACAATAAGCTCCAAAAACAATACATCAAACATGAAAGATAAAACAGACAACTACTGGTTAAGTAGTTTTAGCAAACTGCTCATTCTAGTACAAAGTAGTTTTGTAAATAAGATACCATCTCCTCCAGGTGTTGTTCCTTTAAACAGCACTTCATAAAAGATTAAAAACATGAGGCACTTAATTAAAAAATAAGAAAAAAATATGTTACACAATTACATTGAATTTGCACATCTTTTTCATTAGAAAATGTAGATTAAGAGTCGACTGAGAAGATTAAAGCAAGGAAGCTGCACGATGAACAAGTAAATAACTGGATCTTTGCAACTGCCTAATATGGAACTGCCACTCTCATCAACATGAAGCCTCACTTTTACTAACCCTTTCATACTGTGCTTTTATCTCTACTTATCTTCTCTTCATATTTACTTTATTTCATAGAATCATAGAATTGATTGGGTTGGAAAAGACCTCAGAGATCATCGAGTCCAACCCTTCATCCAACTCCCATCTGTTTA
>JAWWEU010000111.1:104084904-104099743 GCA_035583155.1 Acropternis orthonyx
CCCAGCTCCCTCAGCCTCTCCCCATAGGACTTGTGCTCTAGTCCTTTTACCAGCCTCGTTGCTCTTCTCTGGACCCGAAGACATTACCTGAAGGGCTCTTGGAAGAGAACATAAGTAAGCCTTCTGCACTCAAAGTAAGTATCTGTGATAACTGTGATAAATATGATATTTGTATTGAAGTTACTGCAGATAGTATCAGGATGTAACATTCACCCAGTGACATACTACAGGTACATGCTTAGTGAAGAATATATACAAACCAGGTAATTCTAACAGAAACATTAAAAGAGGATTACAAGCTCTTATTATGAATGCAGTGGCAAAATCTGTGCAGGTATAGATTTTATAGATTCAAAGTACCATCTTAGTGTTCAAAACCTGAGATTATACAATTTATTCTTATTCAATAGATCAATGGCTTTTAGTAACACATTTCCGTGGGAATTGTAGCTATACCTAGTTACATAGGTCCAAAACGGTAAACATCTAAATATGCTCTTCAAAAGCTTTATGCAGAAATCAGCTGAAAATTTGGTTAAAAATAGTATTTAATGTTTCTTATTACAGAGAACTCTTCCTTTCACAGTCTGACAACTATTCAACTGTGACTGTCCTCAAAACATAAAGAGTTCAAGTCAGACTCATGACTTGTTCACAGTTTAAAGTAACTGCAGGAAGATGTTAATTAAAAGCATTTTTTAAATGAAAAGACAGTACTATCCTCCTATTTACTTGCTTTTTGTTCTATTCTGGATTTCTGAAAAGTGAGATAAAAGCATGCTAAATATCAGAATAGAGGTGGTGAAGGCTTCAGTACTTATAAATGAATACAGGAAAAAAATATACTGATATACAGGAGCCTTAATTAAATTATTAAGAATAAAATAGAGTTTAACAAATTTTTTTAAAAAAACTATAGCTCACTACAAACTGATGCTTGGGCATAACCCTAATAGATTGCAAGGGCGGGTTTACAGGAGATAAAAGGGAGAGATCAAACCTCTACCTGTACTTTAGTTTCATTCATCCCTAATTACATATTAGCAGTTAATAAACAAAGAGTTATAGATCCAATTAAAAGTTATAGATCAATCTATTTGAGCAACATTTAAGTACAGCAGTCAAATAGAAAAAACTCCAATTGTAGCAGCATTACAGTGTAAATCTCTAAAGCAACTGGTAAATTATCCCTTCTAAAGGTCGGCACTACTTTCAATTTACTCTCCTGATGTAAAGCTTAAAGTAATTTCATTCTAAAATAAAGAAAATAAACATAATAGATATTACTTACTCTGCCAATCCTAGTATTGTTTCTCTCTTGTACTGTGCATCTGCTGTAAATCGCTGCACATCCACTCCTTTGCCAAGTCCTTGCAGAGTCTGAGCTTGAGTGAAATCCAGTAGTCGCTCATTGTAGTAATGCAGCTGATTTATCAAAATGGAGATTTCTTCAGGCCAGTCTGCACAGCCATACTGAGTAATGTGCTTTGTCACCATCTGAATCAACTCCTTTGGATCAGCCTGTGAAAATAATTGACAACAAACTAAAAAAGTCCTCACAAATTCTGAAAAATAAAGTTATCAATATATAAATTATCCCTGTGTTCAGAACGAATAGATTTGTTTATGTTTCTGGGAATTTTTAACTAAAACAGAATTTCAAATTTTCTGAAAGGGCTATTTGTTATGACATTAAAATTTATCCTTTGGGAATGCTTTAAGAACATTCCATATTATACAAAAATTTAAAAAAAAAAAAAACTTACCTCACCAAATTAATAGTAACAGGTACTTTACTATGATTGGATTTATTTGGTTTTAAACCCCTCATTTTTATTTACATTGGACTTGGCAATCAATTGGTGAAACACTTAAACAAATCAAAGACAAGTTACTGAATTTCTATACACTTCTATTATACAGAATTGAAGAAAGGAATAGCTTAGAAATAGACATTTTAAGTGTTGAGCGCTGATACTTTCAAAGAAAAAGTGTTGCAGGATCTACAAGTTACTCACAAACAAGTTACTCACTACACCCTGAAACCTTCAAAGAATTAAATATTGTTCACCTATGGACGAGGACAACCTTTGTTTTCAAAATACCTTAACCACAAATAAAACTTCCTCTTCTGTGTTAGAAATTGCATATCAAGTGCCTATTTTATAAACCCCTAACTTCTGTAGTCAAAAACCCACACAGAAGAGCAACAATTTAGAACACAAAGCAAATTGAGACTACAGGTTTGAAATTTAAAGGGAATGCATGTATGTTCCAAATTATCTCAAGATTTAGACAGTGGCTATGTCTAGGAACCTCCCCTTGATAGAGCAGTGTGTAATATGTAAGCACTCATCTCACTTGATACCTAGATTTCTCTCTCCCATGAAAAATGAGGGCACCAGAAGCTCAACACCAAAAGGAAGCACTATGACTTGTGGGTGGCATCGCCTGAGGACGAAGCATCTCCAAAAGAGCCACCAAAAATACCTGGAGATGCCAATGCAGTTCAAATACTTTCTAAAAGAAACAACTGATTGAACTGTTGAGATCTCAAACATATTGAGTATACCAGACCAATATACTTTGGTTTTTCTGTTACAGAATGATTCTGCTAAACTAGCAGCTAAACTTTTGAACATTAATGAGAGTGAACAGCAAGGCAAAACACGCACCAAAAATTTAAACCCTGAGGCATGCTTGAAGTTTTCCATGACTTGTTGGTCATTCTAAATTGATTTTTTTTTCCTTTCCAAGTGACAGGCTGCTCATCAAGTCACACTGAATGCTGCAGGGCATCCTTTTTCCTCTTCACATGATACTCTTCTGAAGCCCTCCAAACATTGCAAACTCATTGGTTTTATGAACAACATCAGCAGCTCTTTCAAAGCTGCTTAGAAGATTGGTAACAGAATAATAAAACCTTCAAAAAGAGACAAGCAAGCAGATCGGTGTCCCTACAACACAACGGTATCAGCTGGAAACCCATCCACTGCTTATGTACCCTGAGGGTATCTCATTTCATGTGATACACGAGAAAACAAAGCATGTGGAAACAGGGAAACTCAGAGCAGGACAAGGAAACATGTTTAACATAATTGCTTAATACTTCTAGTCTGTTGAGAAAGGTCCGTCCCTCTGACAATCTATGTGAATAAATTTGTACCCTTTTGCAAGGTTTCCCCTCTCTCCATTGAGTCCCCATTTGTTTTATCTCCCTAAAAGCACCTGTGTGCAATCTTCCATGTTGCCTGTTTGTTCAAAGGAACACTGTATTTGGAAATAATGTCTTAGGGTCTATTGATCTTATTAACAACAGATTTAGAGTAACAGAATAATGCACTGTATGAATATCCAGGTATGTATCTCCATTCATAGGTAAGCCAAACAAAAGTGCAAACTCTTCAACATAGAGGATGAAGTTATACGTTCAGATTAAGAAAACACAAGTGGAGTTTTTCTATTGCAAGCAGTTGCCAAGGATTGTCTCAAACTCTTCACCACCAAAGAATCTTTTCATCAAGTACTGTCCTCTTTTATCTCTTACAAAACCTGTGCTCCAAACTATCAGAACATGTGAATCCAAAATTAACTTTGAGAAATCCCACAGTCTGCTTCATGCAAGAATATTCTTGCTATCTGCTAACTAATTTGAGACCTACGAGGGTTTTTTAATCTATAAAAAACACTTTCCCAAGTTACAGTTGCTTACAAGACTCATTTATTAGAATGACACCTTTTCATTCTCAGATTTGTCTTCCCTCTATGCATCTAAAATGTTTTCTTAAATAACAGTGCTGCTTGTACATTATTTATGAGGCACTCAAGTTCAAGGAAAAAAAAGGAAAAATAGGAAGCTAAAGTGTTTGGTATCAACCTGCATAGAACTTCTATTTCATAATTTTAAGTATTCTTTAACATCACCACATTTTTCATAATACATGTTTTTAAAAGTTAAACACAGCTATTTCTACATCCATTAGACACCTAGGTCAATTAGGCATGATGCTTATTCTAACAAATACTTAACACAGAAAGATCATTATAATAGCTGTACTGTCAGTTTTCAAAAAAGTCTTTAACAGTTTTTAATTGAGAAGACCATAACAAGTAGCTACTAATAGCAGCTGTCCATGAAGAAAATCAGCAAAATCAGTGAAGTCTGACTCTTACTGCAGCATTCAGAGTTTACAAATTCTTAGTCTTTCTTCAAATTGTAGTAGGCACTTGAGGGGGCGCGGGGGGGGGGGCCCCCGCAACAAACAAAACCCAAAAAACTCCATAGCAATTAGTGTAAATACAAATTCATTTTGACAGCCAAGACTGATAAGAAGCCATATTCAACTTGCTCCCTTTCGAATGTTACCTGTCAAAACCCACACCAATAAATCTCAACCAGTACTGTGTTTCAGAGTCTTTTGGATAGTCAGAAATTGTGCCTACGTGTCCAACTCCCTGCTTTGTCAGGTAAGTATCTCCAGCACTTTTAGAAAGACATTTGAACTCAGTTTTCCCTCCCTGTGATCATTCAGGAGGGTATTTTACATATATACAGCTGGAAATGTGGGGTAAGTTTCCAGAGAAGCCAAAAGAGCTGACACAAATGTATTACACCCTTAATTTGGAAACCCCCCCAGCACTGCCATGGAAAATCCCTCATGAATCACTTGCCAATGCATCTTACTCATCTACTGGGCCAACGCTGTATTTGTGCGGACAGAGGCCTTGCTTGGGAATTAAGAAAAACTAGAAATTTGGCAGAATAGAAAAAGCACACAAAACTTTAGCATAAAGTCAATTTAATTTCATGCTATTAGATGTGATTTTATTCAGCACAATCACGACAAGTTACTATCTCTACTGCACCACCAGCCATTACCAGTAAGCCTCAGCTGGAGATCAAGGTCCACCTGAGTAGATGTTTTAAAGCAGTTATTTCTCTTTGACCACCCTCTGGGAGTGACACCTGTGAAGCCCATCAGAATCTGTCACTGAAACATTACAAAAGAAACACTGGTTTTAAAAAGAGATAGGAGGTTTTGATCTTGGAATTTCTTCACCGTGATGCCTAAATTAATCTTCAATTTGATTTTCTTTCCTGGCAAGTTGCTATTTTTTTTGTCTTTTAAATCTCTCTAAAAGACTTAGCCATACATCATTGCAACAAACAAACAAATAAAAATAAGTATGAGCTCTTCTCCTGTTCCTCTCCTGCTCAGGAAGTGGCAACAATTTTACAATTGTGGTAAGAGAGAAAACTACTAAAAAGCTCTACTGTGAAGACATCAAGATACTAGATCACTGTAAGGCTTTTTAGTTTGTTTAGTCCTTTGAAGACCAAGAATCTTTCCAACTGTTCTAAAAAAAAAATTATTCTTTTGATTTTGTTTTTAATGTTAATTATTGTGAGACTGCAAATTATTGGAAAACTGATGAGAAAAACTGCTTAGATCACAGAGGCTAATCCACTCCTAATCCCCCCAAATACAATACTGATAATGTTGACCTTTATGGACTGAAGTTGCAAAATATTTCCATCACCATTTGAACTGCAATTTTTTTGACCATGACCGAAAGCTGCAACTGCGGTAAGCCACAGAAATCCAAAAGGGAAGGCAGAGGACACACTCTCCTGTGCCCAGATCCTTGTAACACCTGATTTGTTTTACACCATTTTAAAAGATCCTAGAAAGAGATCGTGCCAGAGAGGGGGACACATACACCAAGCAAAACCCTCATGGGTTAGCAAAACTAGGAGATACCAGCACATGAGCAAGGGAGACCAGTGAGCAACATTCTGCTGCAGACAGGGTGGTACTTTGCTCATTACCCTGCCTCTAGCTGTTGCCCATCGCCAGTGCTGCTAAGGGAACCAAACCACACATCTAAAAGCATTTCTATTTCAGGAAGAAGAGGAGAGCTCTCCCTAATTCTTGTAGTAACTGCCACAGTCTCTGTAGCGAGATTCAATGTGCTACAAATGTGATGGAGGGGAAGGCAAGAAAAAAAGAATGAAGTGAAGCACATACAGGCCATACTTTTCCTCACTGAAGCAAGAAAAAAGATTTACAGGAAAGAAATCGCTCACTCAAGAAGTAAAATCCTGACGGCCTGTTCACTCAAGAAATAAACACCATCTCTCCACAGGACAGCTTTTGATTAATTAAATTAATGACACTTGTCTTTAGTTGAGACTGTTGCCATGTTGTGAGTCAAAAGAACATTAACTTAGATACTGCACCATATGAATGTGGGGTGGCCAACCTTTCCCATCACAGTTGTCTCACATCTGATCTGCTCAAAGCAAAAGGCCAAGTGTATGGCCAAGATGGAAGACCAGAACACCTCAGAAATAAAATCTGTACTGCCACATCACTCAAGTGCAAGGATACCTCAATGTTCTTTGTCCTCCCACTGCTGCAGCTACATATATTGTTGGGTGACAACACGGATTTGTTCAGGATCAGCTTCTACAACCATTTTTTAATGGATACAGGAAGCAGCAGATCTCTTCATCCACCAGTAAAACCACACCGGAACAACATATAAGAATACCTACTCCAATACCTTTTATAAGCTAAAAGATACATCAGAATAAAATTGTACAAACTTACTAAAAAAAAATGAAGTAGAGAGGAGCGGAGCAATAAATTCCCTATTATTCTGCATATAGATCTTACACATTCAGATATTAAAGCAATATTCTGTTTCAGATTTATAATAATCTATCAGAAATTTTTGTAACATAGTCTACTGTCTCAGGTATATTAAGTATGATGATTTTAAAGCCTGTCCAGACTCAAACATGCTTCTCACCACACTACATGATCACATGGGTGATGCAAACAAGCAATTTCCTACTGTACTAAAAAAATGTATATCCGATTATCTAGATCCAGGGTTGCAGCTGTGGACTTCAATTCCCTAGTCTCTCTTCCCATCTTCACCACAAATTCCATCCAGATTTCTCTTTTTTCCAAGAACTGAAACTGAATGTTTGAACATTTCATTCCAGATGAATGACTGTATAAAATAAGCACTGCTGCAGGAATAAAACAAAAAAGGCAAGAGGCTGCTGTTCAGTAACAAAACATAAAAGTAATTGGAAAAGTTATCCAGGCAGTTGTTTGAAGAGTTGAACAACTTGCCCTAGTGCAATTGCTCTGTTTTCAGAGAGTCATAGAATGGTTTGGGTTGAAAGGGACCTTAAAGATCACCTAGTTCCAACTCTCTTGTCACGGGCAGGGACACCTTCCACTAGACCAGGCTGCTCAAAGCCACATCCACCTTGGCTTTCAACACTTTCAGGGATGAGGCATCCACAGCTTTTCTGGGTAACCCATGCAGTGTCTCACCATCTCAGAGTGAAGAATTTCTTCATAACATCTTACCTAAACCTACACTTTGTCACTACATGCCCTTGAAAAAAGTCTCTCCAACTCTCTTGTAGCCCATTTAGGTGGTGTGGAAGGTGCTGTAAGGTCTCCCCAAATCCTTCTCCTCTCCAGGCTACACAATCTCTCCTTGTAGGAGAGATGATCATCTTTGTGGCCTCCTCTGGACCCACTCCAACAGGTCTATGTTCTTTTTTAGGTTATGGACCTCAGAGCTGGTAGCAGTGCTACAGATGGGGTCCCACCAGAGCAGACGGGGAGAATCAGCTCCCTTGACCTGCTGCCCACACTGCTTTGGATGCAGCCCGGGACAGAGCTGGCTTTAAGGGCTGGGAGCTCACACTGCCGGCTCACATTGAATTTCTCCTCAGAGAAAGACTTCTTTGCTCTGATTTCCACCAGTTACTGCAACAAGAGTGACGAATAATTTGTCCCAAGAGAAGATGCTTTCACAATTTATTTTTTACCTTGTGTTCTTTTACTGACTTTCTCTTACTGAGTAAGACATAGATAAGTCAGGTTTATTTAGAAAAATCTCATCTCATCATTTCACCTGACAGCTGTTTTAGTGGAAATAATACATGATATATAAAAGGTTAAAGTGTAAACTGAAAGAACACCTCTGAAAATAGAAAATTACTTCATGGTTTTGAGTGAAGGGTCTACTAAATTCCTATTATATAATTCATTTCCCATTTGCAGTCAGCATTACTCTCACTAAATAATGTTACACTTTAGATAATTATCATAACCTTCTGTCTATCTTCCTTTTCTCTCAAAAAAAAATTTTTGCCTTTTGAATAAATTAATTTATTGTCTGCTCTTTTAGAATGTCTCTAATCCTGACCTACATGGCAGCAGCTGTAGTCATATCCAGACTTTAGGACAAGCACACACTCCTACTATAAAACTTCATTGGAATATGACACAGTTTTAGTTTAAGAGTAATACTTTATCCTTTTAATTTGTACAGTTACTTGACTGGATATGTGGAAATATTTCTGTATTTTACTAATTTAAAGCTTGAAAACTAGATATTCCGTGAGCTACAAAACACTTAATTTCAGCTATTAAAATGTCAGAAGTCAGGTATTTTTTCATCCTAATCCAGGAGTACTGCTGGCAGTTCTGATTAGAAGCATAGATTCCTCAGTGACCACCTTCTCTTACTGTGATGTACACTTTCAAGAATAGCTTCCTCAGCTATAGAGGTCAACCCAGCATTTAGACTTAATTCTCCAAGACGAAAAAACAAACAAACAAATACAACCCAACAAAACAGAAAACCCACCACCTAACAAGCCAAACCACTGAAAAGCAAAGAGATGGACAATCCTACTCACTCACAGTGGACATTCAGCATTGTGTAAAAAGTTACCTATATGGCCAACTAGATGAACAAAACTTTGTTAAAAGGTTTTTTCTTTTAAGATGATTAGCAAATTTTAATCAGGCTGCTTGCAAAGTTCATGATGCTCACTGACTAGAGAAAACAGTTATGGAAGCTTGGAAAACAAATGTAAAAGAGAATATAAAGCTACTTGACTAGGGTAAGACTGCTTCAAAAAGCTGCTGGTCACCTTTGTACTGTTTTCCAGAGAGGAACAAAACAGTTCAAGAGAAGAAAAGGATCAGTACTTATCCCAACTACCTCCCTCACACAAAAAGCCACAAATATGTCTCCAGAAGAACATGGACAAGCCAGACCTCAACTCTCTGCTGAAATACAAGGCTGGTTTGAAGATCCTCCTTTCTAAAAGAATATTTCTGAACAGTTGGCTAAAGAAAAACACTCACTCTGCTTTCAGAAGTAGGATTTAACAGAATAGCTTATATAACCCTTGAGAGATGGAACGCACTGCAAGCATCTCTTTTCATAAGCACACTTTATCTTGCAGAAACGAAACAGGGTGGAAGGCAGTACCAAAAAAGCTATTTAACAACAGATTTTTTCTAAGAATGCCAATATTTTGTCATGTTGTGTGCTTAACAAAGAAAGATGAGGATTTGTGAAACACCAGCTTACCTATAGCAAACACACCTCAACTAAAGGAATATAGTTGCTACAATCTGGCTGCATGTTCCTAATTGCTGGATTAGTATTTCAGAGATCATACCAGAAGATGTTCAAAACCAAGCCCAATAACTACTAGTTCAGGAGAGCTTACTTGAGCTTGAAGCCTTTAGACACAGCAGTGTTTAGAGAGTTCTCCATTTCTCATAGCTTAGTTACTCACTCATTTAAAAAGTGTTGTTGAGACATCACTGAGCAATAAGCAAATCAATGAGGAAACCGCACAAAATGTGATTTGCTAAAGAGGAAATTAAAAGTGCTAAAAACTACCTGGAAAGTATCTTATAAAGATCAGTAAAACTCACAGCAAAAAGTTCTGAAAAGTCACTCAAAATTAAGAAGCCAACTGGAGAAGTGGTAGGATCACTTGGTGAAAAAGTGTAGAAGGAGCACTCCTGGGTAAGTCCTTAACAGCAGAAATGAGATCTCTGTGTCAGCACTCACCGCTGAAAGTGGAGGGGAAGAGAGCTCAGAAGAGCCAGGTGAGTTAGAAGAATCTGCAGTGTCAGGTACGCACTTGCCCACCACCATGACCAGATGGCAATTTGTCCTTCAGTTCTCAAGGAACACAAATGTGAAATTACATTAAATGGCAGGTGAAGGTGCGTCAACAAATGCTATAAAAAATAACGTCCCAGAGTGCAAGTACCATCTGAAGAAACGGGATGTAAAAAGATCCTCACAGACCAGCAAGTCAAACGTCCATCCCTGGAAAAATGGTAGAGTATATAATAAATTATAAACCCACTGAGAATTCAGAGATTAGTGTGAAGGAGACAGCATGGCCTCTCTAAAGGAAAATCTACTTTGTTCACTTGCTGGAGGGCTATGAGGCTATCAACAAAGAGCACATGGACAAAGGGAATCCTGTGACAAAATACACACAGATCTTTCAAAGTACTTTCACAAGTTTCCCTACCAAAGTTCTGTCATGAAACTTAAGTTGCCAATAGACTGGAAGAACAGTCCTCTCATTAACTGAAATCCAGTGAAAGAAGTGTAAGCTTGAAGATCATGTTTCAGATAGCACAGAGCCAGCAGCAAGTCCTCAAGGGGCAATTTTTGAGATGACTTTTATTCAGAATCCCTTACTGATGACCTGGAGATGACCAAGAAATCATCAATAAATATTAACGTTTTCTGATGATACCAGGCTCTTTGAATCATTTGAATGTCATGATGTCATGCTACATATGAAGACTACAGTGTTTGGCCTACCTTTTTTTTCTTTTTTCTTTTTTTTTTTTTAAAAAGTTAAGGAAAACTTCTCCCAAGATCAGTTCTTTGACTGTCAGTTAAAGTCTCATTCACAGTGCTGTCTGCCACTGCCCTCCTTCTTTTCCCTGGTTCTCCTCTCTGTCACAGACAGACATGAAGGAAGATCAATGGGAGAGAGAATATTGCAACACAGATTTAAGGAGTTATACACTTATCTCTCCCAGTTTGGCTTTTGGAACTATCAGGTATGCACTGGACTTGGAAAGAGAAGCATGCACCAAATGAAATAAATAAAACAGATTTCCCATCTAAGTATTAATGAGTAATAGTACCTGAACATGTATAAAAGCAAGCAATATAGTATATAAACCATTAAGTAGTATTAGGTATGAACAGCATCATGAAAAAAAAGTGGAGCAACCTAAAGACCAGCAAGGAAATTTGTACTTAACGCAGAACATACAGAAGAAAATTTAAACAGTGAAGCAACAGGGAGAAATTACACTGCCAAAGGCAACCAGTTAATTTCAGCATCGCTAACCAAATGGAAAGAGGGGTCAAAGAGGAGGTAAGGGCTTGAATCAGGACTTAAAACAGTAATAAAAGTGAAGAAGGTCAAGTTTCAAGTCCATCATAGGCCAACAGTAAAGTGCACTACCATTTCACCATCTACAACAGACTTTGTGCCACCCATTGCATTTATGGGCAAAAAGATGAACGTCCAGACAGAATGAAACAAGTCTACCTGACATAGTTTGACAGTTTTGTAAGTTGGTGTTAAGAAACTGCAGTAAAACATCGTGTACATAAATCAAATTTGAGATTAAAAATATATGTATTATTTCTAGCAAGCTAAGTCCATAATTTAGGAATATGATAGGATAATATCATTAAATACAAACCAACAATGCAACCATTTAATGAGCATTTGATTTCCAACAAGAGATTACCTCATTAATAGATTAACTTCTAGATGTGCCAGGGTGCCATGTAATCAGGTTAAAGCCATTAGACATTATAAAAGATGGGTAATACATCTGTTAGCCCATCAGATCTGCTGCTCTCCCTCTTCCTGTGGTCAGCCTTCTTACAGAATTTTTTTTTTTCCATTTTAAATTAAGTCTTTATTTATTTTCAACATTCTATATTCAGAAAAGAATATGTAGTACATGGACTACGGTTGGGAGATTTGCTTCTCTGTATTAATATAAGTGTATTTATAATTTAGATCAACCATACACAAAAAAGCAACAGAACCATCTTGGGAGTGAGGTCAAACCTAAAGAAAGAAATCTCGTAGCACCAATGCATTCAGTCCCAAATTCAGAGCACTCTTCCCTTGACCTAATTCTGCCTCAGAGAGGTTGATACAGGCTTTCCAAAGCAGCAAGCAACAGAAAAGGGAAGCAGACGAAGTGCACAGAGTACAGGTTCACTGTATAAATGTACCCTGTCACACAGTGGCTAAAAACCCAGTTATATCAGGCTACTTAACTCTGTAGAACTGAACCTTCTTCACCAACTTCATGCTGCAACAGAAGTGTCACTAAGTAGACTGTCTGGGCTTACCATTTCAACACGTTGTCAGGTGCAATGCACAAAAGGATAGGAATCAAATTCACTTTCTTGAATGAAAAGGAACTTGTAAGGGAATAAAAGAAAAAACTAAGAATTTCCTGCTAACAGCAACTTTCCTCAACTGCTATTAATTGCAAAATTCCCCTCCTCCTCTACAACTTCACAGTATTTGTTGGAACTGTTGTTTGATGCCCCAAGAAAAACTTGCCCCCCAGCTGAGGTCTGTAAAATAATCCTCTCCAAAACCACAGAAACACCTCAGTAACAGATTATTATCATGAAGACAGGAACATATTAATTAACCTTCGGCTAATTGAACTTTTTCACTCCTTTCTAGAGTAAACAATTTATTCTGGTCAATTATCAGATCACCAGGAGAGGACAAATGAGGAGATAAGCTGTTAGTAACAAGAATTACCCAGCAAATGTCTTCCTCAGCTTTTCTTCTCATTCATCAAGACTGGGAATTAGTGAGCAGAGTAGCAGTGGGGCAACAGCCTTGATGCTGTGCAAGCAAGGCTCAGCAGCAGAGAACACAGGAGTGTTATCAACACTGCTAGCCACAAATGCAAAGTACAGCTGCAACAAACAAAGTTGATGCCATTCCTACTCAGCCCAGGTACAGACCTAAACCGAAAATAAATACAGCTTCTCAAAGGGCAATGAGTCTTCTCACACCAATACATTCACAGACAGTTAATTTCTGGAAATTTTGTTCTCTTCTTCTTTCTGGCATTATTCTTACAGAACTTTATCTTGGGTTTTATTTGGTTGGAGAGCTCCTTTAACATATTCATCAGAATAAGAAAGTAATATAGCTCAGATGCCCTAAACTATGGATGTTATGTTTATATTATTGTAACAACTAAAATTCAGAATTTCTCTTGGGCACAAAATTAAAGCAATACTTTACACCCAAACCCCTTTGTTTGTCCTTAAAGCAAAGTAATAACTTCATCAGAAACTGAAATTATCAACCTGATTTCCTTTTGGACACCAACAGAACAAAAAGATAATGAGAATTTCTGGAAATTTATGATTCTGGTTTCATGTGTAGATATTAGCTGTCAGTATTTATGTCACAATTAAAACAACAACAAGAACAAAAAATCAAGCCTTCATGCAACATACTCAATCATTCCTTCGATATATCTGTCCTGACTAACTAGCAAGTCTTAAAAGTCTGTCCTGGCTAATGGAAAAGAAATTCTCTTCCCACTGCCATTATCCTTACAACATTATCCTCTGTAATTTCCATTCTGACAACATTTCTTCCATTATGCCAGAGGTACCCATGTACTGTTTTCAAACAATGTCATTTTAAAATGAGAAACACAGTAAGTGTGCATTTTTCTACACTTCTATGCAGTTTCTTATAAATTCAACTAGAGTTTTCCGACAGAATACTTGATTAAATGGACTAGAGAAATCACATCTACTGTGACTCAGACGCTGTTAGACAGCAATATATGCTCTATGATCTTGAGGATTCACTTTCTAAGCATGTGGCTGAAATGCCAAATTTACATCTTCACTGACTACATAAAGATTTAGAACAGAGGGAAAACAAGGATTGGTTATATACCTTTACCCATAAAAACACACTCAGCTATCTTCTAAAAATAATACATAGCTTTGAATTAGGCAGTTAAAGGACAAAGGGCCACACTTCTGCTTTGGCTAACAGCCAGAACATAAAGGTGATGTAAGACACCAGTGACGTGAGTTGGAAGACTATCTACTATGGAAAGACACTGACAACTGAGCACAATATCTTCATAGAAGTTAGAGATCAATTTTTTTTTCCTCCCACAGAACTCTTAGGAAATAAAAAAATTAAAACAACAGCTAGATCTATTTCCATGGATAGCAACTAGTATGGCATTGATGAAACCAACTTGCAAGTGGAGTCATTTTTTATTACCAGCATCTAAGATCTAAATTTAAACAAACTGCCGTTTTGCAGCATAAACCAAGCATTTATGTCTGGGGTTTGGGTGGGGTTTTTCTGTTTGCCTTTGTTTGTTTGTTTGTATTTTTTATATATAGACAAAAAAGTGTGTTTATATTGGTCAAAAGCATCCACTTCTATTGCTTCTTTTCTATGTGGCTGACATTCCTCCACTTGATAGCCTTGGAAATAGTAACAAAGAATGTATTTGCCCATGTAATTTTCTTCTTACTGGGCATCCATTCCTGGTTTTGTGAGTGAGTTTTTTCTCTTTTTCTTGTTGTGCTGTTCCCTCAGATTCTTCTCATACAGTTATTTTCAAAAGTTACTGAGTAGGTTAAACAGAGAACATACTCTTTTCACCAAGCAACTTAGAATCCACTGTTTATCACCATCAGTATTTTGTCAAGATGGAATAAAAGATGTAGTCAAATATCACATCAGTAAGAGATAAACTACATGGTACCATTAATAGCATTTGGCTTATTAAATGGTAATGGGAATACAAATAGTTTAATCTAACATCTTTGTCCTCATTCTGAAGTGGGGCAAAACCTAGGACCCCAAAGAGTTAGCACAAAATTCCTGGGAGATGTTTAGCTAGAAGTCAGGATCTGGGGATTA
>JAWWEU010000111.1:104099843-104259069 GCA_035583155.1 Acropternis orthonyx
CCAAGAGTTCCCCAACGTTGCTTTAATAAATACCTCGGCTGCATAGAGACCCAAATTGTCTTTGTGCAGTTTTCTACACCTTTTTGGGGGCACGAATTCTCGGCATCAATTCTTACAACAAAGCCTTCACACCTCTTCCTATAAAATAGGACTGTTTAAAAAAAAAGTAAACTAACAAAAAACCCTCCCGAATCTTTTTTTCATCAAAGCTATCTTGCAGCAGATAGATCTATAAGCTCAAAGAAAGCTTTTTAACAAACATGAACTCCTCACAACCAACATATTTTGCAAGTCCCACAATTTCCAGTTGTGAGCTACATTTTCTTTTAGCTTCTACACAAAAAACAGTAAAATGCAAATCTCAGCAGGAACATGAAAGGCTTCCTAACTGCAGAATTGGGCAAATATCAAAACAGGCTTTCTGCTATAAATCAGGAGTCATTCTGAACATAGGAAAAAAAAATCTCCTCTCATGCCACAGTGGTGGTTATTGGTCTTTCTTTTCAGAAAACTCGTGACCAGAAGAGTTCCTTTAACTGTAATTCAAAGCTAGCTGAAAACCAAACAGGCCAGTAAGCTTCTGCACAGGAGAAAAGAAGTGGGGTAACTTTTTAAAGGCTCTCTTGGAGCAGCAGAGTTTTTATACAGGTATCTCAGTAAGAATGGCAATTTGTGCCTTACTAAAACTTTGTATCTTACCTTTTCAGTTTAGCTTGGATTTTACCCTGTAACTGCTTTATTCACAGGCAATGGATAAGGAGCAAAGCCAAGCCATTTCAAAAAGAGAAACTTGTCAAGGCAATAAAAAAAATTCCACCAGTGAATGAGGATGAATTTTCAAAACACCATATGTAAACTGAAACACAAACACACACACCTCAGGAAAGGCTACGGAAACTTTCTGAATAGCATTGCTCTTGTTGAAATGGACTCTTCAATTTTACTAGGAAGTATTGCAATGTATACAGCATTGCAAGATGACAGCATAAACTATACTCATTATTGCTCAGTGTTTATAAGCTACTTTGAAGACTGATAGTGCTATTACCTAAAAATGACACTTGATATTGTGCTTCAAAAACACTTCCACAAATTGTGAAGTACTTGTCTGTTTACAGCACTGTAGAAGAATAATTACGTGTAACTTAACAGGCTGCTCACAGCATAAGTCAGATCAGCTCCTTAACAGGCTTAACTCACGTACTGGCTTTTTAGAATAGCTTTTATGCTGCACATTAATGAATACGGTTTTTAAAAGAAAGAGTACTAACCCTGTAGAGAGGGTGGCATTTGTCCTTGAAACACGGTGCCAAACAAGCATAGATCTGCAGGCTATAGTAATAACTTGCCAGCTGGAGAGACAACGCAGAATGTAATTGCTTTTCAAAGAATTTGTTGGCATCTACCACCTAGAAAAAAGAGAGCATTAATTTAAATGAAAGAATTAGCAAGCATACAACAACATTAAGCACACAAACTTTCTAAAAAGCTACTTGCTGTGATTTAGAAATAGCTCTGACTGTGTTTTTCTGACACAGAACTAAACCAGTAACACACAAAGCTTATTCTACATTATGGTGTTTTTTCCCCCTTGCACAAACACCTAGCCAAAATGATTTTCCAACTACAGTTTTGCTGCTTCTTTACCACAAGGTTATTATCCATATTTCTGAGTTACATCAGAATTGTCAATCAGGTGGGTCCAATTGTATTTTAAGTAGGAAAACATATCTTTCCACCAGTGCCTTGCTCATTAGCCAGTCCAATGGCATTTGTTCAGTTTCCTTTAAATGTACCAGCCCAATCTCTAAGAATGTGTATTTAAATACGTAAGATTTTAAAACCCTAAGGAAATGAAATTTTATTATAGAATTTTGAGGTGCTATGAATAGTCTTTCACTATCAACATACCTGTGGCAGTGCAAGCAGATAAGCAAGAGACAAGGCCGCATCATTTGGTAAAGCATCACTTGCCAGTTGTAGCAGAACTGCAACACACAGGGAATGGAAACAAAGCTTGCATTACTGACCCACCTAGCCCTGACAGCCAGCACGTGAAATGTTTTCAGTGCAACTGTATTTTACTAGACAGTAGCTTGAAGCACTATATACATACTCAATTACACACTTATCAGCACAATCCAGAAACAGATAATATGTAATTAAACTGCAGCACAGGTTTACCTTAACTTCCAGGCAAAGTGTATTAACCAAAGAAGAATTAGACTGTGGAGTAACAGATGCTAAACAAAGCCACCTGGACTGATTTACAGCAAGTAAATCTCTCCCTTGTAAAATCAAGGCAGTAATGTAATGTTGTAAGTGTTCTAAGATATCAACCTCAGGAATGGTACCAGAAGGTCTTCTCTTCAAGCCTGAGCTCTAATTCAGTCATCACTGAACACAACACACCATATTAAAAACTTCTGTCTCAATTAAAAATAAAAATTTTAAAAAGAAAAGCTGCAAGTGTCATAAGAAACACCAAAAACAAGCCCTGTCACATATTGCAAATAAAAATATCAGCACTGCAGCAGTTGATATCAATGCATCGAAGAATAAAAACATACTTCTGGTAAAACTGACACAAAAATTATCTGTTTTTCCTACATTACAGATACTAAACTTGGGGGGGGTTTAATTTAAAAAACCCACTGTATTTTACAAATCACATAAATAGGAGGACCAATATGCAGTCACAATGTAAGCACCCAAGATTGTTTAATGAGTAACAGGATCTCTCATTCAGGCAGTTATCATTAAAATCAAACATCACTGTGGTTGCTATGAAAGTTCCAACAAACAATTACAAACTAATGATTGTTCTAAAACTCTTAATATTAGGGGTAGAGAATATAAATTATTATTTCCAGGGACAACTTCAAAATCTTATGAAACTTGGACCAGAAATTGCATGAGAAAATGTACATATACCAAAAAAATATATACAATTATGGTTTATTGCTTTATTGTAAAATTATTAATATCAATATTACTCCAATGGGTAGAAAGCTATCTTCCAACCTTGTTTATTTCAAGGAAGTCTCAAACACCTGTATTCCCACATTACACAAACTACTCTGCAAGGCATACTGGCAAGAAACCCAATTGCTCTGCACACACAGTTACCCAGTGAATTCTTTGTTCCAAAAAATGGTTTATAAAGGGCTCGAATGACCAATTACAATTTTCAGATTATCATTCATTTGCCATCAGCCTGAACTGGATTTACATGCTGGCCCTCAGCCAGATACAAACCCTAAATTTCTGTGTGACAAGCCATCCAAAAGGCTGCCTACACAGCAATAGGTCAGTTACTGCAAACCAGCCTGTCCAACAGCACCTTTGCTTTGAGCTTCAAATAGCCTTTACTGTGCTTCAAACAGCTTCTTGCTGCTGACAGATTGTTTCTGCTACACTCCAAATAACACGTATGCTGTCCAAGCAAAGACAGTAAGACTCTAGAAATATCTAATATTAGAATCTTGATGAATTAGCTTGCAAAATTGGTAGTTCCTCCTCTGAACACAAGCAAAGTTACTTTATGCATTTTCACAACCACCTCTAGTTAAAACACACACACACACAAAAAAAGGAGGAGGCAAAAAAGTATTTCAGCTTTGTCCTCTTTTCCCTTTATCTGGAAAATTAACGATTGCAAAGCCTCACAGAGACACAAAAAATTGTGGGTTCTCTTCCAGTTTAACATCCTCAACATGACAACTGCCACACTAGCAAAAACTGATCTTCTCCAGTCAGATACCAATCATGAAAAAGAACACAGCACCAACAGAGGGCCGGGAAACAGTATGATTTTATTCATACTCCGGCATGAAGCTCAACACTATGGCATCCCAGTTGACAGCAAGTACTTAAGAAGAAAGACGTGCCTCCACTGTCATACCTTCTGGGGGAAAAAAACCAACCCCTGTACTGATTCAATAAATAAAAGTCTTCTGTGTGCTTGTGTGCTTATGGTATGTGTTAATGTACCCACATTTAGATAAGCACTTTACATGCACAAAGACACGTGTATACAGAAAGACAACTTTCACAGACCTACAGGAATCCTCTGATATCTAACAGGGCTGAGTTCAAATCACAGGCTGCAGACATTAGCAGGATGCCACTCTGTCCTCTCATACATATTCACAAAATTTACAATAACTTAGTGTCATTTCAGACTACTGCCAAATTTGAAATCTGCCAAAGAGGTTAGACATTATGGGGCTGGCAAACCAGTGAGGGCAGGCAAAGTCACAATGCTGCTGCTCCACAAGCAAGACTTTCTTTGAAAAACACAAAATATCCTTCATGTTATGAATAATTTTTATTTTCTATGCAGGTTTTTATGCCACAAGCCTACTTGAACAGCAATGTAAGAAGAAAGTGGTTTATTTGTGAAAATTGGAATTTCAATACCTAGGTTTCAACTCACATTCCATGTTTGAGTTTTTTTCCCTGCAAAGAACTGTAAAAACTGCTTTGAGTGTTCAATTTTCACTTAACACATGAAAAAAAACTCACTAAATTTAGAAGTACATATTGCAGTTAAACAGACATATCCTCAAGTAATTACAAAATTATGGAAAACATTAAGCTATTAGTTGTTCTAAAACTCCTGAGGATTAATAGGCATGACCAACTGTCTTGGGCTTACTTTGAGTTTAGTACCTAATCTATCTACTTGTCAGCAAAATAAACTGAAATCTGCTAAATTCATTAGTTACTAGTATAGCAGCTAACACCACAGGTTAACATTCAAGTTTCATATGGCAAAATCCCCCCCAAAACCACACATTAAGCCTGAAAACAAGAAAACTGCAAAATTATAAATGGGGTTCGTATCTGTGTGATTTTTTTACTTTTAGATTTTAGCAGTATATATTTTCAAGCTCCATGATCCTGAAAGTAGACTTTCATGCGAATGGATAAAGCAAAGCTTTAAGAAAGGGGAAGAGATGGGAAGCAATGCCACTAATTCAGGGCTAAAAACAACGCAAATAGCAAATTACTAATCCCTTTATTTACAGAAAGCTACCTTACACTTACGTCTAAGTACACTGTTTACTGTCTACCAAAAGGTGTCACACAGCAGGACTGCTGGGTACACAATAAACACAGCTTTCCTGAAGAAAACACAGAACTCTGTTCCATAGCACAGTTGGCAGGACTTCTAAGTGAAATTCAGATTGGCCATAGAAGTGGTGGGAGAGAACAGAAGTATTAAAATGGTAAAAACATCAGGCTGCACACTTTAGAGGAAGAACACAGAAGCTCAGAAACAGAAGTTAGAATCTAAAACTTCTTTTCGTCTTTAGGGAAAAGTCTCCAACACTGAAATTTCCATCTCAAAAGCAGCCACTGAACTGTAAACAACCACTTCCAATTACTCAAGTTGGAGCAGGAAGTATTACCAAAGATCTGCCAATTAAATCATTTTCCCTATGAAAGCAATGAATATGTTTTAATCCTTGCCTCTCCACTCCTTTAAGACACAGGAATCAAAAGCTAAAAGCCTATGGGCTTTCAGCATAAAACAAATGAGATCGTAAGTCCTGATTTAAAAGGATTTTTGCATTAAGAGAGTATGAAAGGAACAAAATACACATACATCCCCATTTATACAAAGCTGTTGCTAACCTTTTCTAATTCACAATGTTGTTTCACTAGAACTATACAGGTTTTCTGTAGAAATATCACATATCTCAAACTATTAAATCAGATTTCATGGAATACTCCGAGTTTGGAAGGGACCCACAAGGATCACCAAGTCCAACTCTTAAGTGAATGGTCCATACAAAGATCAAACCCATAACCTTGGTGTTATTAGCACCATGCTCCAACCAACTGAGCTTATCTCACTAAGTCATACAGTTTTAAGACAAATACACTGGTTTTCACTAAGCAGTTGAAATAAAAGTGTATGGCTTATGAAGAAAATCTCACTTGAAACTTTCTCATATTGCAAGTGATTTAATATAATCATTTTTCATGGCAGCATTTACCACCGAGTCAAATACAATACAGATATCTTCCTTCAAAAGACACTAGCAGCATCTAAATATTTAAACAGTTCATTTCTTAAACCAGCAGGAGACATTCAAAAGGAAAGACAAACAACTACAGGTGGTTTTGTGTGGTTTGTTTTTTTTAAAAGTGAAACTGTTTCAGTTAACAAATTATTAACTATAACCTACAAAATGTAGACATTTCAGTAGAAGACAAAAAGTTCTGATGATTCCAGAAGTCACAGTTAAGCATTAATTAGCAAATAAAATAGTGTAATGAGCCTGCAGTACTGAAAGCTGTGTACATAATCACACAGAATCCGCAGGAACTGAATACGCAGGAAGAGACAGAAATAACTAACCCTGGGTTGCAAATTCTCATTTAAATGCACGTGCATGCTAATATCCAGGAAACCTTCAACAATTCTTCCTACAATGTTCATAACTTTGCCAGCCCCCAAATAAAACTTTCTGCTTAAGGACAAATTTAGCATTTCTAATCTTTACTGAGCAACTTCTCTTAAAAATACCAGCTCTCTTGAAAACTCTCCAGCTACTTCTAACAAGACCTCTTACCAATGAGAGATGTTGAACCACATCACAATTTATACAGAACACCCAGACACTACTCCAGATTATTGTGTGCAATTCTTCATACTTAAACCCATCCACAGATACTTCTCTATTTACAATATCTAGTAAACACAGGAGTGAATATACATATACCCATACCTTCTGTAGTTGGAAGTAAGTCTTTTCCTTCACTCTTGGTTTCTGTCAGTTTCTCTGTTCTCAGCAACACTTCAGCAAAGCTTTCCAAAGAATTGTTCTGGTAGGTGCCATAGCTGATTTCAGACTAGAAGTAAAAGAAGGTAACTGGCACATACGCACGACACTCAGCAATTGTACTTAGATCAGTTGCATCATATTCAATTCTCTATCTCACTTCCTGCATTTGCTTTCCTCTGTTTAATTCTGCATTTTTTTCTTACTATTGCACAAAATTTCAAGTCACACAAATAGTCAAAAATCTGTATTTTTACTTCATTGTAAGACCTCAATAAAAAACTAACACTTCAGAGTTCTGTAATTGCAACTTACTTCTGCAACATATGGATCAGCAATTAGAGACTCATAAAATGGATGACAGCCTTGTTTTTCCACAGTAGCATTTTCTCCGTGCCCATTTTTTAATAAATCTCCAAATTCTTGACCCTGGGAAAAGTAAGTACTGTTGATCCTAGCTGTAAAAAAAGCTCATAAAGTCTGTAACCACTGCTTAGAAAGCAAACAACTGTAAATGACAATATCATTAAATTCAGCGGGGAGCAAGATGGGAGTCATCTTACATAAACCCATGGTGAAGAGGTTCATCATTCTTAAAACAGGAAAGAGAATCATGCTCAAAAGTAATACCAGAAAAACTAGTATCACAAACATTATAGAAAACTCACTGAAACAGAGAAGGTAGAAATGAGAAACTGAAAAGGAACAGCTTTGCCTGGAAGACAACAGTATCAAAAGACTGGGTTTTACTGTGCTTTGTTCCCCAAAGTTCTGAAGTTGTGCTAAATTTCCTCAATGCCTTCTTAAAACAGCTTTAGACACCTTTTTTCACTAGGATTTGCTTGCAGTCTCATGATGTCTCAATTTCATTTACTGATTTGAGGTGTTCACTTATCAGACATCTTTAAAGGGGCCTACATTTAATACTAATGTATTGGCAAACGCGTAAACATCTGGAGACACATCAGCAAGCCCTTACGTGCAATGGTCGCAGGTAAGTTAATGATTTCTTCCACCACTGCCCATCACTGACAGCATGCAGCACGGCTTTGGTAGTCAGAGTTGTGTTGGACAACACCTCCATGGTTTTTGATGTTGTCCAGTGCAACAAATCAGCAGAGTGGCTGGAGGAGACACTGGTTTCATCCTGTGAGTATACCCAACACACAATGGCCAGTGTTAGACTCCTGCTACAATTAGGTTAATGACATAAAGCAAAATAAATGGAGACCAGGCACACTACATTAATAGCCTATTTTAATGATCATTAATATAAGCAGCAGCTGTCCAAAAGAGACAAAAGACAAGCTGAAAGTGATTTAGGAGTTTCCATCTGAAGTAAGTAACATGATCAGCAGAACATTTTGCCCTTTATTGAGTTATAACCTCTTATTTCTACAGACAGCAGCTGTTTGTAATTCCAAAGTTTACAAAGGCAATGTTCTACATAACTGTTGAATGCTTCCATTAAAGTAATCATCTCTCTACAAATGTGGACATGAAGCATACTAAAATTAATCTTCAGTAATTCAAAAAAGCTGATATTAGAGACAATCTTGTATTTATAAATTGGTATCATTAATTAAATTGGATTCTCAGTAGGGGAAATGGTACAGATGCAAATACTCATCTCCAGACCAAATGAAAAAGTATCAAGACTTGAAATTCTGAAGCTGGCACACAAAGGACAGAATGCAGTTAATCTAAAAGATTGCAAGAACCCCAGCCTATTCTCAATTGAAAACTGCTTCTGCAATAAATGCACATATACCTTCACTTGTCTCAGTAAATTCACACTAAAGTCCTTTTTTCAGAGTAGAAGACAATGTTCCACAAATGGGGCTTTCTATACCAGCTCTTCTTCACGTAAAGCACTTAAATAATACTTAAATAAACATTCATGTTCGCTGATCTGTGCTATTCCAGTTCTCAAAGGTTTGTGTTAACTGCATGCTTTACCACACTTGCACATTAGACATAAATATATAATGAGCATACTATTTTCCTCCATACAGCAAACTTTAACAGCAATATATCCAGTGCATGTCCCTAACAACTCTACTGTTCATTTCCCCACACACTGAAGTATATTGAAATAGCAAAATTCTACCTGTATAGGTGTATGGGAGGTATTAGTTTACAATGTTCTAACTCAAGACAAAATTTCAGACATCAGAGTCAAATGATGCCAAGTTATATTCATGAAAAACAGATCCCACCATAGCTTCAGTGACAAAACAAATCAGCTTCAATAAGGTAGAATGTCACATAGACAACCTTGTTTTTACTACGCTTTACTGTAGTGTGCAATAAATCACTGCCTCAAGCTGACCACTGAAGCAGCAGGTCCATCTAAGTCCTGTCCTTTCCTTCAGCATTTTTTTCAATATTTTCTGAAATTATACTGTGCATTTCCCAGATGCACCACTAATGAACTGACTGGCTAAACTGGAAATTACAGCTCTTGCTTCACCAAATGAACTGAGTACATGCCAAGTATAACATATCAGAATTTTTAATGCTCTGAAAAATTAAAATCAACAGAAAATCCTAGGTCTGGTGGCTTGAAAGGTGTGGGGAGAATTTCTTGTTCATGTGGTTTTTAAATAAACCCCTCTACGTACTGAGAAAGCAAGTTTTTTGTAATTTATTGTAAATGTTACATACAGAATACTAATTTCTTTCTCTGCCTCCATTTTCAAGTAGATGCTGCAGGACACATAATTGATTTTTCATGGAAGAAAGATAAACTGAAACAAAACAGAATCAGAAAAAAAATCCCACCCAAGTTCTCAACTGCATTTGAGCAACACTTTATTTTTTAAATAAACCTTCTTCAGTAGTGTGAAAACTAATGACCTAACTTGTATGCAGGTGTGAATGTTTCTATAGCCCTACTGCTATCAGATAAACTCTATTGATTTTTTTTCTAAACAGAATTTCAACTCTCATTAATAATTAAAGTCTTTTCTACACAAATAGGAACTCTGTTTTCTGAAACACATTCATTCCTCTGTGTATCTGGAACTTTTTTCTATCCTGAATCCATTTCTCATAAGTTATTTCTTAAACATTGTTGGAGATCTCATCTTAAGAAAGCAACTTTAATAGTATCCTTTAATTGCATCTTCAGGAGGAAATTATATTTTGGGTGTTTTGAGGGGTATTTGGGGGAAATTATTTTCTTCTATTATTTCTTCTTGACATAATTTATAAAATAAGCACTTCTGATTAAAAACAGTAACAGCAACAACAATTTATTAACTAGCAGCTTAAAATTTTGTATTAATCTAAATTGGTGTAAAAAAAGATAACCAATAAATTCTGAATTATCAAGATACTCTAACAGCTAAAATATTTATATATATATATACATACCAAATATTTATACAGATACATCTATGCTCATACATACACATATATAATTGCCAGGACAAATAACAAAACCAACTACTTTTTAGGCAAGCCACTGAAAAGACAGTAATAAATTAGAACACTCGCAATACAGATTTTTTTTTTCTTTAATGACAATTAGTCAAGGTGCAAGGCTTAAAACATGCAAAAACCATACACTGCATACACCTCATGCATTAAGAGTCATACACAAAGATGATGAAGGAAAGGAAATGAGATGGAACAGTCTGTTCATAAAACAGAGTATCACGCATTAGCCTTCCTTTTTCTCGTCTTGGTACTTCCATTGGAAAACAAAGATTTAAAATAGTCTCTTTTACATAAGTATTCATCAATATTCTACATTTATGTTTTGTGCCTTGGAGGGTTTTATTTTGGGAATTTTTAATCTTTTTTTTTTTTTTTTGTTATGGCTGTTACAGCTAATGAACCAGTCTGGGTGAAAAGTCCTGCAATGACAAATCAGACCCTAAATGAGAGACTACGAGAAAGATTCACCTCAAGATGGCAACACTGAAGTTCAGGAGTTGCTGGAAGTCTAGGCTCTTATCAGGGCCATAACATCATTGGAACTGAAAAAGTAACCCAGCCTTGGGCACACAAATACATTTGATGCAGCTCCTGAAACACAGGCTTTGATGACTGTCTCAGATATACAGCAGTAATTATGACATCTGCTTAACACTTACAGATCTGACAGAGGAGTAGGCATTTTGAGTCAGTAGCTAAAGAACAGGAGGATAAATAATCATGATTCTCTAATAATTTCTAACCAGTAGTTATAAAAACGTGTGACCTGCCAATTCAATGTACACAAATGTTTTAAAAGATCCTGTCTTTTCCCAGATCTAGAGCTTGGGAAAAATGTAACACCAAAGATGCTGGTACCCTATTAATTGGAAATTTTCTTTTCTTTAAGCAACCTTCAAGAAAATCATTCCTATAATTTGCACATAATCTCTTCTAGAAATTATGTCTGCTCTTCTATCAAGAGTTCATTTTCAAGGAAACTTGACACTGTAAATTTCTCTTGTATTGATGTGCCACTTTGCAGTAATTATGCTTTCATATTCAGATACGTAAAGATAATGATGTATAACAGATGTAATGCTTATTTTAAGTATTATGCAGATTTAACACAAAGTCAGAGCTCATTTACAATGGTTATTGTTTCTACTGCTTATACACAACACGGCATCTCATTACTAAGCATTACATTTTAATTTAATAATTTTAACAGTAATATTCTGAAAGGCTTTTCATGAATCAAGAGCTTAATTTTCTCACAGATAGTTTCATGGAGAAGCACAAGATTAGTTTCTTTAGGCAATTGTAGCACAGAGTAAAAAGGATGAGGATTGGTGAAACTTAACATTTTGCTTAAAAATAAACCGGTATGTTGGAATCATTGTGGCTTCCAAAGGATAACTTCTCCAATGGATCCCACAAGTTCAATCAACAGCGACACGCTGACACAAAGCTTGTGCAAATGCATTACCTCCTACAGAATTATTATGTGTGCCTTTATCCCAGCATTCAGGAATTTCCTTCAGAGTAGGACCACCACAAACTTGGAGAAAAGTTATATTGAAGTCAACATGACAGCAATGTTAAATGACACATTTCTATCCAGTCTGTAGAACAGCTGCTACAGTGATTTCTCCAAGTTTCAGGGGGGGGCAAAAATTGGAGGAAAAAATAAAAATGAAATTAAACATATCTAGAGTAGAGTTCATCAAGAGAAGACTGATCAAAAACTATGACCAGCTGGTGATGTTGGTTGATATAAAGAAATAAATTATAGTGGAGACCAACAATTCACTATGAGACAAAGGTAAAAGAGGTAGAAAAGGTCACTAAAGCTTTGAAAAGGAAAACTGGTGTACTTACAGAGAGATATTTTGAATGCAACAGAGAAAGGGATGCCCAAACACATGTATGCTAAAAAGAGCTTAGTTGAGGTCAAGACAAGGAAATTAACATTTAGAGCACCAATTTGAAAAGGTATCAATAAGTGAGAAAGAAGAACATTTGCCCATTCCCTGAGAAAAGGATGCTAGAAGTTATTCAGGAGATAAGTGAAAATGAAAGGAGTAAAAGAAAAGAAAAAAATAATCTTACAGTTTGGGGTTTTCTCCTTTGAAGAAACTGAAATTTTGTGCAAGACAATGAAGGTGAAGCACAAGGAATTAGCTGAAGTGTAACTATGGGGATTGCAGTTATGGGATTCAGTTAAGTCAGAGAAACTGAATTATTGAATACATTGCTTTTTTAACATTTCAGATGTCTGCAACAAAGAAAGTTATACAGTGAGTAAATTCTTGACTATGTTTCCTCCTGTGTCATTGCAAGAAATGAAAAAAGCTATAAATCCCTATTAAGTCAAGAGGGAGAGAATAAAAAGAGAATTAGGAAATATACAGAACTCATTTCATAGTGTAACAGTCTGAAACATAACATGCCAAGAAGCCGTATTAAACAGAAAGAAAAAACCTCAATGCACCAACATACAAACTTGCCAGATCGATTGTCTACCTACTTCCAATTCTAAAGAGACAATCAACCCCAACTAAGGCGGGGCGGGGGGAGGGGGAAGCTATACTGGAGAAATTTTTGAATGTAAATTCCCCAGCATAATGAAAATTGCTTCAAATTTCCAAAATGAAATGATAATTAAGTTAATTAGTGAGTTTACTCAACTCTCATAAACCCTTGAATAAGTTTCTGAATCATTTATATGCATGTCTAATTGTTCCACCACAATATAGTACCACAGCCAGGGCAATGCAAGACAGATGTTCCCAGATACTAAAATACTGTAAACATATGCATCCACACCCATTTTTATTAACATCCTTTTAATAACCTTCCACTCAGAGAGATGCATCTGTCAGTTTCCAGAAAACTATAAAAGCATTTGTGCCAGTGAAACAGACCTGTTCTTTATATTGATGATTCCAACAGATACATAATGTGTTTGGCCCTCTTCCTCTGAATACTGTTTACACTGCTGTTTTACCTTCCTGCCATTTGTTTTATATATATGCAAATACATAAATGTATGTGTATATTTATATATGCATATATATATATATATTAGTATGTATACACACACATATATACATATATAAACATACATGAAAACCACACACAAAATATAGACATATAATGCAGGGAAGCTGCCACTCAGATACCTTTCTCAAAAAGCCACACTATGCAACCTGAACCTTCTTTATTTCTCTTTCATTCTCTCTTTCTCCTACCCTTTTTTTCTCTTTTGTTTCCTGAATTTCTTTAAAACTTTTGCTCCTCTCCCCTACCCTCAGATCTGTTTATCATCAACTGAAAATTGTAATTAAATAGAAAACAGATAAAATAAATGAAATACAGAATTTTCCACTTCAAAGACTGTGAAAAACGCATTCCTTTTTTCATAAATAGATAATTACACCTTCTTTAAAGAGAGAAAAGTATTTGCAATTGTACATGTACAAACTTAAAATAATAGACATAGAAAGTAGAACACGTAATAGAAGACTTCTTTCCCATTGTCCTGTCTGTATTTCCTACAACACACTCAATGTTCCTTCTGATCTTACATATAAAAATAATTTCACATGTAATATATGAGTATTATAAAACAGGAAAGAAGTCATAAAGTTCATGATGCACAGAGCAAAGGGGAAAATCAGTTTCATTTAAAACACTCTTTAATTAAATATGTAATTCAGGTTTATTTTCAAATATTTTGCTTTGTAATTGGCACAGATTAAAAAAAAAATCAAACCAATATAAATGCATATAATTATGTAAGTTTTGCTGCACTTTCCTCTTCTGCTGCCTCTGGGTTTATAAATTTTTCTATGGTGCTAAGACTGGGTATGAAGAAGCAACTGAAAATCTGAACAGACTAAGCATAAATTCATAAGCAAATCTTGAATTTAAAACAATCTAAGAACCTAAGGTAGTACATGTCTAATGTCCATTTTATCTAGTAAACAGACAGATGTTGCTGAAAACTCACATTCAGCTCTCCAACATAAAACAGAACAAAATAATTACTATTTTTACAATTCTCATTAAAACTTACCTCTGTATCCTTACTCATCAACAAAGAAGGTCCTGAGACACTTGCATTCTCACCTCCTTCAGAAGGAAGAAACTGGTAATTCACAGCCTGATAAAGAATCTAAAAACATGAAATAAATATAGTCTTTTACCACTCAAATAAGCAAATGTAAGAATTATGACTGATACCATAGGAAACCCAAGCAATTCTGATGTAAAAGCTTCCATGATAGAAAAATAAGGATGCAGGAGAAGACACAAAGCAGAACACACTATTTCTGGCATTCTCTCTCTGTTGTAGTCCCTAGACAAAATGACCTTGCTTTCTCCATGATTTTTGTGCACTACTTTTCAAATAATCTAAAAATTTTTATTTTTTTTTTTAATTATATGCACCCTGCTATACTATGTGGGCTAAAGAAATGACAAAAAACATCCATTGTCTGAACTGTGACTCTGAGGTTTTGGGCAGCTCCACAAAGGCAAGTGTTACATAGGACAGCACCTTGTGAGAAGAATTTCTGCAGGCTGTAGAACTGGGGAAGGTCAAAAGACACTTAGAGGTGTTTAGTATCTCTGGTCAGTGTGACCTTATGATACAGATCTTTTGCATCTACCCATCTATCTACACACAAAGACACAGTGTTTGGACAGGACATGCAGGACATCAGAGAACAGACCTGAAAAGGTCCTGCTCAGTTTCTGGAGGAAGTAATTGTAGAAGAAACTGATGAAATCTGCTTTGACAGAAAACATTACTTGGCTTTGGCTTCCTGGGGTAAATAACCAATTAATCATCACTGCACTATTACTACAAAACATATTGCACTAACAAAGAAACCTGAGCAATAAATTAAGTCTCCAGTTTTGTGAATGGAGCAGACAAAGAACCTGTTCCTTCTGAGCAGCGGGACACAAGAAGGTAAGAACCAGTGGCTGAGCAGCTGCACTGCATTACAACTAAGAGAACATGAAGCTTTTTTAAAAAATCATATAGCTATACAGAAGCTGTGAATTAAGAGAAGGTATAAAAAATTTTGGTTTAAAATACAGTGCCAAAACTTTGTCTGACTTCAAATTCTAATTCTATGTAAAGGCACGTAATGGAGGGGGAAAACGTTTTTATTTCAACATTGTACAGGTATCAATACTGAGAGGATCCCACTCATGCTTAAGCTCATAATTCTTCTACCTATCTCTCTTAAATTTCACTGTTTTCATAATGAAAAAAGAAAATAGCTTGCAGAAGATAAACTGTATTTGAAATCCTTTGTAGAATTTTATTCTGATGTTTCCCTGTCACGGAAGTAGCACAGACTACCTTCATATGTTGCCCGTATTTCTTATACACATTGCTATTTAAGTGACTTTGGAAAGAAGAAGGCTACACACAGCTGCCTTAATTAGACTGCACATGTGCTGTAGCCATGGCTCCCTTTTCCCCCCATTCCTAGATTGTGTCCGAAGACCTCTAAGATGTTTCTACTACACAATTATCTATCTAAGAACACTATGAACTTTTAGACAATTATAAATTCTTAAACAAGTCACAGTATGTAGGACAAGGCATAATTACAGTGAACAGAAACTGAACGTTATGACAAACTAAATTACCAAACTACAGTAATAGCACAATCACCTCAACACCTAAGACATGATACTGTTAAGTCAGTAATTGCAGAGTTAATAAAGATGGCTCAGACATAAAGCCTCCTATACTTGTTAAAACTATTACATCATTGAAGTCAGTAAGAAAATAATTTCATTGTATATTGGGAAAAAGATCATAAAAATCATAAAATAAATATTTAATAGACATTAATGTGAGCATTTAATGAAGTCGCATTACTAGGTGTAAACACCTAGAAAACATTTCAAAATTTCATTAACTGCATTTGCAAATAGAATGTTTAAATCTCGCAATCAATGAAGAAATTAAAAGTACTAAAGACAGAAAATACAATTGCACTTCTATTTGAGAAACCAACTCATCATACAAAACTGCTTGGAAAGAGACCTTATTTGTTGAAATGCAACAATGAAAGTAGAAAAATAGAGCAGAATGAATATAAATATATTGGAGTGTAGAACTTTAGAGGGGAAAAAACTTGAAAATGAGCACAAGTCCCCTTTACTTTGTGGTAAGCACTGAACTTTGATGGAAGAAGTTGCAGAAACACGTACCTGGGTTTGCAATGAACTGCTCACTCCCAGCAATGTCTCTATGGCACTGGGGGGACAGTGTGTCAGGGCAAAGGCCAGGAGCTCCTGACGTATTCCCAAATCCTGGTAGCCTTCTGACTGCCCAAGCTGACTGCATACTTCCCAGCTTTTAGAGTAACCTACAAGGGAACACAAAAACATACTTCCTATCTCAAATGATAAGAGGATGCCACATAATTCTTACTGGATGAGATAAATGCATGTGGCATTCTTGTCAACACTTAACAGCCCCTGAAAAAGGAACCATAAAGGCTCCATAAAACAGATGTGCAACTCAACTTTAGACTGACCAAATGCATGGAAGACTAATTTTTATCATATTGCAGGTATCAATAAAATAGGCATCTGTAAGTCTATATCCTCTGCTTTACATATTACAGTAAGAAAACCATCATTAGCTTCAGAGCATGATACTGAACATCTTACCTGAAGTGGCAGTAAAAAAAATTATATCACTTGATATATTAAAAGAATCTCAATTCATCTTGGATTTTTCCCCCCTCATTCTCAAGGCATAAAAAAAGCCAAAGAAACAAATCTCATCGTCCTTACTATCTTAACATATGTATTTCATTTACTTCCACTCATACACTCACATACACAAATTGAAGGTAGACTTCTAAAAGACCTGCACTTTCCTGCTAGCTGGTTTTTTACCTGCTTGAGAGTGGTACAGTGTAGAAGGAACTGTGGTTCCTCAAGGCATATGGAAAACTTCCCTGAGGTTACATATCTCACAGTTTGGCATGTATTTATTACATACAGTATTTGCTGTATGTGTCTCTATGCCATGGAGATGTTGTTTCACTTCTATAAACAAGATGTAATTGCTATTTTAATTAAATGGTCCAATCTGAAGTACCACACCTCACAATAAGACAGGAGTCACAATTCAGATTTCCACCACCAGCACCTCATGCAGCCCCTGTTTATTCACTTCACCTGTGGCCATGAGCTCCTGGCAATGCATGCTAGCTGCTTTGTAGTCCTGGAAACTGAGGGCCTGTTCCACTAAAAGGATTAAAACTTGACCTTTTCTCTCAATCTGATCATCTCCTGTAAGAAAAATTCAAAATTTTTATTAGTTATTAGAAATTAATGTTCTTCAGCTTGTTATTTCATTTCTTAAGAATTAACTATACACCACTACATGAACAGCTCCTCTTGAAACTGAAACAGAACTAAAATTACATGCTTCTTCCTGAAGAAAACAATAAAAATAGTTATGTATTTTACAAAACATTGGCATCAAATCTGGCTGGGGGGGAAAAAAAAACCAAACAGCAAACAACAGCACATTATGTTTAGGTTAAAAAAGTTTTAAAAACTGTATTTATGTGATGGCTAAGACATAGACCAAAACTGATATTTGAGCTAAGTAACGCATAAATCAAAATCCTGACATTGAAAAAGGTCTATGAACTGTAATAGAAGAAAAATAAAGAAATGTTTGTTACAGTATACAAAGACCCCGTTTAAACTACCACTTCAAATACTTCATGAGATGCAGAAAACAGGCATTTAAATATCCCTAACATGCTAATTTGAGTAAGTAGAACTAAAACTAATTTTTCCACACCATACATGCATCTCAGTCTCCAGACCTTCTGGGCAATGCCTCTTCTGCCAGTTATGAGTCAAAATCAATACTTCAGATACTAGTGAACTCTTCTGACTAAAGACTCATCAAGAATCTTTGTAGAAAAACGTCCTGACCTCAATTCTCAATTTTAATACATCAGCATTCACAGAGGAAAATCTAATCAGATAGCTCATCTCCTTTTCAAAGCCAGTTATAGTCAATACAAATAACATTTATACCTGTCACTCTTTACTAGTCATCTAGTTTTTTTAAAGCTTTTTCCAATTTAGAGTGAACACAAGAGAATGAAATTTATTTACTTTACTGGCACTATTTTGTCTAGTCTTGTACTCAAAATACTATGTATGTCCATGCACTGTACGAGAAGGCAACAAAACACACACAGGAAAAATAATCTTACACTATTCATTTTAATTTAGGAAAGAATTTTTACAATAAAAATGAGTGTATTTTTTCCTGTGCAAGCTTCTTGCTCATGTTCCTCCTCTATTATTAAAAGCAATTTTATGCAGTCGGTGCTTTTACAGTCATTTGAAAAGGGCACCAGTTTATGAAACTGTATTACTACAACTTGTGAAATGGAATATTTCAGAAGGTTAAACAGATCCAGTTTCAAAAACCATTTAAAGAGTACACGTTCTTAAATTGCATAGTTATTATTTTTAACTCCACTTTGCAGATCCATCACCACAGACAAGGCAAATTTCTGTCTAAAGCTTTCTCAAAAGAAAAGCTGCAGCAGTTGCATTAGAATGACATTCAGGCAAGTGAAGTTACCCTAATTACCAAACTCAGTCAAGACTCCCCTAATCCCAGCACGTCACAACTAACTCAGCTGGGAGAAAAGGTTGGCTTCCCATCATTTTATCTTTTGGCCTCCTGCTCAATATACTGCCAGCACACAGTGTTGCAAATTAATCACATTTAAGGCTCTTCTGTTGCAAAATTTTGCCCTCTGGAACCTGGGAACCCCTCATTTGGGCAAAAGCAATTACAGATGACAAGGAGGTGCTTCTACCTACACCAGCTAAATGTGAACTGTCATTTCTATAAGCGAGAGACACGTACTTGCCACTCACCTTCTGATGCCCACTTTACCCTGACAGCTTGACTTCCTGCAGAGATCTGACTGAGTAGCAGACAAATAAAAGGCAATAATCAAACTACTGCCACTCAGATTTCAGCTAGACAGAATAATCACTGCTATTTATTCCCACTTCAAAATCTGAGGGATTGGAGGAAAGAGAGGAACACCTTGGACCAAGGAATGGTCTTCTAAACCGTGCTTGAGCAGTTGTGTGCTGTCAAGGCCCCCATCCCCAACATTTCAGCCAAGTACTTTTGATGTAGTAGGATACATCACTACATATTTTACAAAAGCACAAGCATAAAATATAAGGATCATTTTCCTTCCAGTCCATGGCTGTACTTGTTCATCTTATGTCCACTGTTCACTCACACTTCCATTGCCTTGACACATGCTGTCATGGCACAGAACAACCACCAGCTCCAGCGTTAGTGGTGAATCCCCTGCAATGCACAACCCAAGCCTTTCTTCACACAGCTTTCATTAACAGTGTAGTGACTTACAGTGGTACCTCATGCAGTTTAGCCATTGCCTTCTATTCAAACTAGAAAAAATTCACTGCTTCAACTTTACTCCTCATTTGATAGTATTTTAATTAATAGTGTTATAATTTGAACTATAAATTGTTCCCCTTGCCATTTTGTCAAGATATCTAAGATTTAAAACCAAGACAGGAATGACAAAAACCCTTAAAATCGTGACCTGATTCTATTACACAATAATTCAGCATCAAGTCTTAATGTATGACATACAGACTCAAGTCAAATTTAGAAACTGGAAAGGAGGGAGTGGGGAGCTGTATGTGCACATGCCTGGGGAAATGCTGGAGTCTCCATCCCAGGAGGCATTTAAAAGGCAGGTAGAAGTAGCATCTAAGGTCATAGTTTAGTGGTGGACTGGCCAGTGCCAGGCTGGAGTCAGTGATCTTAAAGGTTTTCTACGAACTAAATGATTTTAAGATTCTGGTACAAACAATGAGTGGAAGAATACAGAAATAACATATGTTTTTCTTGAGAAATAAAGGATGTTCAAATACTTTTTAAAAGCTTGGATGCAATCTGGGTTATATGAAGGAAAAAAAAAGCTTATTGAAACACCTTGAGTAAGATGCCTGCTACTTCTGAGTGGATGAAATAACATTATCCTGAATGAAATCATATAATAAAAACTTAAAAATCAAATTATAACATTGTATATACACTTCAGAAAGTCAATGTCACCTACATTTAGGAGATCAGAAACCAACTACATAGTTAATTCCACATGCAAGAATGTCATTGTTAAAAAAGGTGAATTTCAAAAACAAGCTTTGACTTAGGAATCTGAGAAAAGTTTAAAGTCAGTAGAATTCACTTATGGATATTAAAATTAAATAAATTGTCATAGAAAGCTGAGAGAAAAAGAGAATAATTAAAAGAAAACATAGCTACAAGAGGCTGACAAAAGAAAAACACAAACGATCATCAGATCTTTTTGATACACAGTAAGAGTAGAGAAGATGCTCTTAACCTCTGATACAGAAGAATTTTCTCTACTCTTTTTTGCACGTATCTACTCAAATAATTGCATGAAGTGAATTCTTTACACCCTTTCCTAACAAAGTGTGTGGATTAAGTGAGGATCATGAGACACAGAACAGCTCCAGCTCCCTGAGCAGGTGCAGATTTTCTGGCTGTCATGCTGAGCACATTCTCCCTCACTCACTTTACCCATCTGTGAAATTAAGATAACACTTGTGGTGCTTACTTTACAGAGGTAGTGACAGAAGGCTTAAGTAGAGTTTACTGCCATTAATCAAATACTTTAAAGCAATTAAGAAGCTACCTGATATATCATTACCTAAGCAATATTTAAACTTTGATAAGCATGAATATAAATTCTATTACTCATTTTCAGTGCAGATCTCTAAACAACCTGTATTCAGCAAACACAGCTCATGAAGCTCCCTTAAGGAAACTATGTACACTCTACCCTTGCATCCACAACAAATGTATTCTTTTAAAATTAAAATATATATGCTCATAGAATTTTATAGGCTATACATTATACATAGTAAAGCACAGCGTACACTATATGCTCCATGTACATACACATAGCTAGAATTTATTTATATGAGCATGGATAGATGTAGCAAGCAAGTCTTACCCTATCAGTAATCTTATGGGGTGGTGTGGCAGGAGGAGCAAAGGGGGAATTGCGGAAATAAATTCCTCCAGTATGCACACAAAGCACAAGAAAGCACTCTCCTGGAAGATACACGGGGTGGATTGGGAACGGAAGGCATCCCAGAACTTGGGCATGCCACAAGACAAAATTAGAACTTCTTTCACAACAAAGGTGGCTCATAAATCAGGGTAATTGCATAAGTAGTGAAAACCAATTAAAGACAAAAACAAATTTTTTCTCCGAGCAGCACTTTAGCTAATTCTTCATTAAGCAAGTCCATAAAGTTCAATCCCTAGATTCTTTTCCAATATCCAGATCCATCCAATATAACTCAATAAACCCATGTGCTTTCATCATAAGCTGCTAGAAATCAAGATACCCTTTCCCAGTAGTTTTACACCTGCCAACAAAGACTACCTGTAATAAAACCACAAGGAAGGTTTTCCTGTTCTAATATTAAATTTAAAATAAAACATTCATTCACAAATCTTAAAATCTGTATGCATGACCTGCCCTTTTGGCTACAAACTAATTCATGGAATAATGTTAGTGGTTTTTATCATTCTTATAATGGAGCTATCAAGCCCGAAAATAACTCTTCACCATATTAATAATTAATTGCAACTCAGTAACTTAAATTACAAGCTGACAGGAACAGAAATCCATTTCTACATGCTTTCATGTTTTTGTTTTTTGGAATTTTTTATATCTACCATCAAACTTTACAAAGCTCTTCATTATAGACTATAATTAAGGTTATGTCACAATTTCACTTAAGAACTGTTTTCAAAGGTATTAATAACCAATGGCATGAAATTCCAGACACAAAAAACATGCAGTAAAAGTTATATGCTGTTTACAGCTTTCAAGTCCAGAAAAAAAAAAAAATTAAAGACAATAAGAAATACTGAGTTTCTTAAAATTAAGTAAGTCTGTTTTCCATAATCCATCTCCTATAAGTAAGTTAAGATAAAATTCACAACTATGGCATTCTCATACCAAAGCCATATCTTACTTATAAACATCCTCTACAGAAAACAGCTTTTCAATATAAGCAATACAACTAGTCATACCTTAGTGACAGTGAAATGGTTTTTCATCACAAAAGCTTAAAGCTACTTAAGTAAAACAAAACAACCAAAGCATCATGTCCCACCACCACAGAAAGTCACGACTAAATATTATCCTATAACCCACGGAAGTGACAGTTATTTATTTAGCATAAGAGACAAGTAAAGTATGTCAAAGTAGTGCATTCCTTACCAGGATTCACTCTTGAAACATACTTTTACTACTAAAATTCCCTACTTATCACAGAAGCAACATCAGCACTACTCTTGAGGTTGCCCATTAAAGTCAGAGAGCCCAACGCTCACAGAATAACTATGTCATTGGTAGAGTAAGTAGTAGTTTTTAAATCATTCACCTGTTTAAAAATTAACCACCGCACACATTCATCTTCTGGTTTTCTCTAGACTGGTAAGCGCATGGAAGAGAAAAATCAGGAGGCTGTTTCATCATTTTCTGTGCTGTCTCTGTCACTGTGATTATAACACTAGGACACAGACCCTACCGTATTAATGAGCTCTGTACAAAGTTCTCTGCCTAATATCTGGTGCCTGACATCTTTCAGTCTCTGGAGATGAGAGTCATGAGTTTGATTCCTGTTCAAAGGTACAAGCCGGGGCACTGTAAATACTGATCTACACCTAAGGCACTCGGCTATCAATATAGGACAAAATACTTTGTGTTTTTAAGCTTCATAGAATCTCTGTGGATTTCTTCATACAAAGAGAATTCCTTAGAATCAAAAAGGAGATAAAACAAAAATCAACAGCATCAGCCTAAGAAAACCTGACAGATTTTTTAACTTTATGTGAGAGGAAGCAGAGAGGACAGGGAAAGAGCTGTACAGCAACCTTGTCATATGAACCAACAGGGAGACTTTTTCCTTCCCAAAAAGCCTTACATGCAAAGAAAAAAGGAGAAGTTACAAATGTCATTCTAATTTTATTATGGATTACATGTAAAATATGTAGACTGGATCCAGCTACCTAACATGGTACCATCCCCTCCCCTCTGCCACCTTTCATGTAGCAGCGCTATGTAACAAGAGCGCTGAGTTGACCAGTTTGCTGTGACTCCTTTCCTTATTACCTGGACATCCTGGGATGTCAACAGCCTAACCTCCTTACATCTGTTCATAACCTCACACAACCCCTCTTGAATATCTCCCTCCCTAGTTATAACACTATGCAAAAAATTGCCCATACTAAGCTTCCTGAAAAAATAATAAAAAAATCTTAAATGATTTAATAAATAGAAAGGGAAAAGGGAATTAGCCATGCATGTTTCAGTGTCAAAGCCAAAATGCATTGATTTTATATGTCATGCTGCATGAAATATGTCTATTTTATATTTCTATATTCTATTTCTACATCATTACAATACAGCAGTATTGTGTTTACAGCCACATTCATGAAACATTTTTCAAAAATCAAAAGGCAGCTACTTTAGGTAGGTTATCAAAAAAAAACCCCTCTAATATCCTCAGGATTCAATCTTTGAAGATGTTCAGTTCATCAAATGAATACTCAACTCACTGCATTATTTTTAGTGCCCAAAGGAGATACAAGCAGAATAGACAAAAGCCTGAAACAGCTGAAATTCATGCTTTACAGATGAGTTTTCCCCTCCAACATAAATGTGACTTATTAAATCAAACAACCTTATCTGACAGACATAAGTTTTACTGGAATTTTACTACTACCAATTAATTGTAAAACAAGATATTCTCAGCCACAACTCCTCCAATCTGTAAAAACCTTTTACTCCAACTCTAGATTAGAAAAGAGGTTTTTTATTTCAGGTATCAGGGCAATGTCAGAGCAAATGACCATTTCACCTGTTCTACAGATAGGATATTTAAATTCATGTAAAATCATTCATTCCTCCCCATTTACTGCTCTTCCAGATGACTTTCTAGTGCTATCTTTGAACACATATTCTAATGATCAACTCAAAAGTCCTAAGGCGTAACACACATTGCATTGTGATTCAGTGTCTTAGTACCAGAGCTTACCTGCAACCCTGAGCAAGTTTGCAAGTCCCAGGAGCTTAGCAGACTGTTTATAGTTTGTTGACATCTGAGCCAGACAGTCCTTGATGAGACTGAGTCGATCAGAGCACAAACGCACTGTTGAAAGCAGAACTGGTGTTAAGAGGCTGAACAAATGAACCCGACTGCTGTATTTCTGGTTAAACAACATGGGCACAGGAAGAGTGCTGGGGAGTGTAAGAACACAAACACAATCTGAAAAGCAGCCCAAAGCTGTTTGCATGCAGATCCTCAATTATACCTATAAAGTAAAAAAATAATACCATGGTATCTCCAACTCCAATCACCACAAGTGAGGCTGTGAAGGGATGAAAAAGAGAGAAACTGACCTGAAGGAAACCTTATTTTTGTTTCAGGTCTTCACATTCAATGTTTTAAAATTTATACAATTAACCAATATACTTTTATACAATTTTTTTTAACTATCATTTTTAAATATTCTGGAAGACTGGTAACACAGACATTAACTTTCATTTAGAAAGTTTTAAGAAACCAAGATTTCATGCTACGTTTTACTGTAGTGTGGATGAGATACATCACACAAACTGAAAGAACCAGCATAGGCAAATTTTTCAGGCTGTTTTAATTTACGTAAAATTTTTCTAAGCAAGTGGAAGGATAGTCTGCAAATCACCAGGTTGTGTCAACCATATGCTGAGAAGCTTATAATTAGTACTGGGTTTCAAAAAAGATTTTACGAAGAATTAAACAATTATTTTAATTGTATAACTTAGTATCATGAACTGAATTCAGTGCTCTATTTAGCTAGTTAGTGGGTGGTTAACTTCAGGGTGCTGCTTTAAAAAGGTAACGTTTTCATACCATGCAAGTTCTCAAAACACAGAGGAACAGCATTCAGATCTTCCACTTAACGCTCAGTAAGACATTAATGGCTGCATGTGGGATAAACTCTGCCTTAGCATATTGGGCTTAACACATATGATATTAGGCCTCTCAGTAAAAGCAAAGAAGTGCTCACATAATGAAAACTCCATTAAATCTGGAAATCAAGTTACAATAAAACAAATTAAGAATAGAGGAGCAGGAAAAGGTTACACTTTTAGTTTAATTTTTAATATTCTATCACACATATATTAGTATATAGTAATAATATGTTTTCATTCACTGGTTATACAAGCAAGATTTTTTGTAAATATCTAACATAACTAGAATTAATCTGATGGGTCAAACACATTAAAGATGGACTTTTCTTCACCTTTTACATTAATAAGGAGTCTTCAAACCAGATTTTATTAAAATAGAGCAAAATAGCAGTTCATGAACTGCTGAGTTTGCTAAAAATACAATTTGAGGGAAGCTCTACAGAAAACTAAACACAGAACTGCAAATAAAAGTCTATTGCTAATAAGACTATTGCTGTGGGAACAGCTGATCCTCAGTGCTACTTTAATGACATTCTATCAAAGTAACATACCATTTAAAGGCTTTCATTAAACTTGAAAACATAATTTTAATCTAATTAGATTAATTTGATTGACATGAAAGATACTGGAGCAAGAATAAGTCAGGCTCATTAATGAAATTACAGGCATGATTTCACATATTCTAATTAATTTAGATCAGTTGTATTACACATACTGCTAATGCAATATTATGTTGCCCTTTTTTTTAAAAGATGACTTCCTGTCCACACCAAAAAAAGTTGAAGAAAGTATGTGCACTTTTCTACAGGCTGAACAATCTGACTAAAAAAGAATTTTACTCTAGAAATCAACAGGCCAATACTGCAAGATCCAGAAATGACACTCTCAGTCCAGAAATGGTAAGATTTCAGAATATTACACATGGAGCATCAACTCACTTGAAGAAATACTTGGAAAAAAGAGAACACTAAAGTAACAACAGCAACTAAGGACATCTACTTCATTTTCCATAGACCCAGAAGTGCTCTCCATAAATCCCAGTATTTCTCTGCACAATGCCAGAACTAAAACACTACTATCAGAATGTTTCATTGGTAGTCAGTGCTCATCTCAGCCGGTTCTCTTACTGTCCCCTTCCATTACTAATATTCATGCAGTTTCATTGTTCATAATTTCTTTCCAACTCCAGTCCAACAACTTTCTGTTCCATTGTAGTCAGAGTCCAAAACAGATTTAGTTTTAATGAAATCATCAGAAGAAATACCCTGTAAAAGTTCAATTCCACTGTCATTGGGTTTTATATGCTTCAAAATGAAACAGTCCAGTGGAAACATGAAAACTGCCTATCCATGAAATACCTCTCTTGCACCTGTTATTTAAAGATCATCAGCACACAAGCAAGTGAAGATTATTTAGCAAAAAAAAAAAAAAAAAGGAGCTCAAACTATTTCTGTTGAAGTCACCAGAAGCTTCATATACACAATACTCTGTTTGAAAGTCCTGCTAAAACTCAGTCCCAAAACAGGTGTCATATGCAAATATCTTTCTTACCTCACATAAACTAAAGAAATTTATTTAAAAAATAATTTTTTGTATGTGCCTGTAAACTATTTGGAGGCAAGAAATTAAAACTTTAATTTAATCATGTCACAATTACATAATAATAACTATTTCTCATGCATATTTATGCCTGTGATTCAAACAATCATATAAAGAATAAAACTATGCAGTACCTTGTAGTGGTAATATTTTCACTCCAAATTCTTCAAGGTAACCAAGAGCACGAATGAGGTCCAGCTCCTCCTGAACAGCACTTGGACTGTCTACAATAAGTTGTAAACAGCACCTAAATAGGAATAGAAATGTTTTTCTCAAGTTTGATGAACACATGCAAAGTTAAATTGGTGCAAAAGTTCACCTGTGAGTAGAACAAAACAAAAAAACATCCACCAGTAATTTACTATACTTATGAAATGTCAACATACTTACTAGTCTTGAACATACATTGGAAGTGTTTGGCACTATCTCTCTGTTATTGCTGGCTAAACATTTTAACAAATTTCAACTGGTTGTGATAAGCACATCACCTATCCCTTCCTGAATTTAGACCTGCAATGAATTTAGCAGAAGACTTTGAAGACATATATACTTAAATATGTAATTATTTACAGAAATATCTCTCCTATCACTATTACATTTGGGTACTGCCGTATACTAGAAGATACAAGCAAAATACTGTAAAAAGTTGATTGGAAGTGAAACATTAGAGTCATTGTCATAAATTCAGTTTCCTCAACTAGGTACAGCAAAAAAACCAAAGCTGGTTAAAAAAAAATCAACAAAAAAAATCACTATTGAATTGCAAAGAAGATTAATCAACACAGGCAATTATTAACAGCATATGAAATATTTTTAACTCATATGTTTTATGAATATTATATTGATGTAATAAGCTTTTTGATAGTTTTTAAAAATACAGCTTGCATTCTGATACACTGCATTCATATGTAGTTTTATTAATACATGTTTAACAAAAAAATCAACATGCAAAAATCATGGAATCATAGTACAGCCTGGGTTGGAAGGCACCTTAAAGATCATCCAGTTACAACACCCCAGCCATGGGCAGAGACACCTTCTACTAGACCAGGTTGCTCAGAGCTCCATACAACTTGCCCTTGAACACTTCTAGGGAACAGACATTCAGAGCTTTTCTGGGCAATCTGTTCACATGCATTACCACTCTTACAGTATAGAATTTTCTTCCTAATATCTAATCTGAACCCACTCTCTTTCAGTTTGAAACTATTTCCCCTTGTCCTGTCATTGCACACTCTTGTAAAAAGTCTCTCTCCATCCTTCCTGGAGGTTTGCTTCAGGTACTGGAAGGCCACAATTAGGTCACCCCAGAGCCTTTTGTTTGACTGGCTGAACAATCCCTATTATCTCAGCCTTTCCTCCCAGGAGAGGTGCTCCAGCCCCCTAATCATCTTGGTGGCCTCCTCTGGACAAGCTTCAACATGTCAATGTCCTTCCTTTGCTGGTACCCCCAGACCTGGATGCAGCACTGCAGGTGGGGTCTCATGAGAGCAGAGTAGTGGGGCAGAGTCACCTCCCTCGCCCTACTGGCCACATTGCTTCAGATGCAGCCCAGGATACATTTGGCTTTCTGGGCTGTGAGTGCACATTGCTGGCTCATGTCCAGCCTCTCATCCACCAGCATCCTCACATCCTTTTCAACAGGTGTCCCCTGGATCTGTTCATCCCCCAGACTGTATTGATACCAGGGTTTGCCCTGACCCAGGTGCAGCGCATTGAACTTGGTCTTGTTAAATCACCTGAGACTCCCCTGGGCCCACTTCTCAAGCTTGTCCAGGTTCCTCTGGATAGCATCCTGTCTCAATGATTTCAAATGGCTTAATTCACATTACACATTAAATTAGGAAATTATTTTATCTGTGCAATGTGCCATATGGCTTTTATCTCTATAGGTTAATTAAGAACACACATGTTTACATCAAAACTAAAATAAAATTGTGTATTAGCTGAATATCCCATCTGAACCCAGCACATTTTTCAGAAGCATTGACAAATATTTCAGTGATGTGATGATTAATACAGGAGTGGAACAAAAGCTAAAGAGAAGATAAAATACATTCTACCTAAAACAACTTATACAGGGAGGTTACTAGGAGACCTACACACTGTGATAATCCCTCAGGGAAACAAAGTTAAATTACCATGAAACAACTCACTGGAGGTAAATCAGAGAAGGACCAAAACACCTTACTAAACAGAATAAACACACTGTCACACATTCATAGGAAGTATTTGAGCTGTAAACCACATATTTTGAAATATCACCACAAAATTGTAAGATAAAAGCTGATCAAAGGATCCTTAAGCATTTAAAAGGTCTTTAAACCCCTAGCATTGTAACCAATGCTTTGTGTTTCCAGAGCCTGATTATGAAAAGACTCTTCATAAGAGATTGGAGGCAGGGAATATTAGGAAATAAACCCCAATTTTCTGACAACATTACATCAGCTGTATTTACGTACATAATTGTAAACATACTTGGCCAACTCCATACAGCTGTCAGTCAAACTCGTTGAAGAATTGAAATATTCTCTGCCAGCAGCCAAAACCAGTTCAATACTTCTCGCATAACTGACTCGGTACTGTGACTTCCCTTTTGATGAACTGCAGTCCATCATTTGTCCAGCCAAGTGGATATTGTCGATACTGCTTGAGCATAAAAGACTTTCTGTGAATATCTAAAAGAAAGAACAATAATTTAATAACCTGCAGCAGCAACTTCTAGTAAACTTACCTGCATTCTATGGAAGAAAAGGATCTTTGAAGTCAAAAGAATATATTCAGTTCAAGCAGAAAGTCTAACTTCTGCCAAGGAAAGCATTAATTTAAGATAAAATTAACTAGTAGCTAGTTGTTTCTACTCACTGAAGAAAAAAAAGCATATTAGCTGTCTTTTTACAGTATGATTTAAGAGATCAGAAACACACCTAAAATCTGAGGTCTTAACAGGATGTAAGAATCTGAAAAGGCAGTTCAGTATTAAGATCTTAAAACAAACAACATATGAAATTTTGTATTCCTGAAGAAACTAAAAACATTTAGAACCGACCATATAAGATGTGCTTTAAATTTCCGTCAACACTATCTTCAAAGAATGCATACTAATATAATGATGCACCTGCCACAAAACACCTAACTTATTTTCAGGCCAAAGTTCAGCCCGCTTTAAGACACTCAAAATAATCTCAATTCCTTACAAAAACAAGTGGTTTTTTTCTTAAGCACAGTCAGTATTATCCTATTGAAGAGGAGCATAGACATTTAATTATTTCAGAAAATATCACAGCTGCAACAATATGGCCTTTATCGAAGGTTTTAAAGTTCATAACAAATTAAATACAATTAATGAATTATAGAAGAGGCTAGGTTGGAAGGGATCTCAAAAGATCATCTGCTCCACCCTTTCATCAGGAAGGAGGCACAGATGAGATTGTCTAATACCCTGTCCAATCACATCTTGAAACTGAAGTATTTCTTCACTAGGAAGAACCTCTTCAAACCACCTCTCGTTCTGGAAAGGAACACAGGTCAATACTTCTTAAAGAACAACACAAGTTGGATCTTCTTCACATTCCACAACACGTTAATCTTCAAGCTATCAAATCATGATAGCTGACCCTTCTTCCTACACTTCAAAGCATTTTCAGCGCTCCTACACAATTTTAGCAAAACGCTATGTTGTTTTTTTTGTAAATCACATGGTTCAGAGGTTAAAAAAAAAACATAATAGGAAACTTAGATATTAAGATCAGAGCAAAAAAAATGCCTTAGTTGCAGTGTTCTAGCATTACAAGACTTTTAAATGCACTCAAAAAAATAGGCACTAAAACGTAGCCTATTACAAAAAACCATGAACATGAAATACATTGCAGTTCTCTTTGAGAAACTTCAGGTTGTACAACTACAGATGAGTGATTTTTTAATGCATTGCTTTTTCCTTCTTTTTTTCCAATCTGCTTTTAAAACCTCCCTGAAGAGCTAATCAGACTCATAGCCATAAGCAATTAAGTCTGTAAGCTGCAATAAAACCCTCTTGCATATATATATATATATATATATGAAAGCACCAATTACAGTGGACAGGGTGCTGTACCTGTAATAAACTCCCGTATATTAAAATGAAAATGCAAATAAGAACGACCATGTCACAGCAAATTCTATATCAAGTAGCTGTTTTTTGCAGATACTAATGACATAGGTTTGGGCTTTATGCACATGCAGGGATTTTTTCCTTCAATGAAATTAGATTTCTTATTCACACTATTTTACTTCAACTGCAAGCAGTAGAAAGTCCATAATCCTATCATTATCTTGGATAATATTATCACACCAGAACTTCCTGTTCAAGGAATGCTTGGAAGTAGATAACATTTATCTAAAAGACTGTTTATTTTCACTAGTTTGAAATCTTTATTGCTCAAAACATTTGTACAAAGAATTACAGTTTATAGAATACAGCCTCAAGAAGACTCAATTTTTAAAAAGGTGAATTCTAGTAAAATATATACAGGATATTTATTAAAGGGGCTTTTAGTGAAACAATTTAACACCACAGATTTTCGATTTTAATGAAAATACCATAAAAAAGCCAGTAGACAACTAAGCAATACAACACATAAAAATGCATTTAGGTTTGCAAGCAACAATATGAAATGAGTATCTGTAGCTTTCCCAGTAAGTCAGTAAGAAGACATAAAACTCACCTCATAGCAAGTATCTGAATGTAAGCATCTATACACTTTCTGCTGCATGTCTAACATATCCTGGAGCAACTCCTTCCACTGTGTCTCACTGGCTGATGGTTGCCTACAAACATTTTTTAAAATTAAATATTGTCTTCCTCAGTGGATTTTCCACCACCAAAAATAAGACTTTTCTCAAATGTTATTTCAATACTGAATTGGACTTTTAACCAGAAGTAAAGACAGAATGCTTTTAATATTAATTAATACTAAAATAGTGTCTGTGGAATAAAACGGTTTGACAGCAATGCAATACTCAAGTGTTTTCATTGTAGGATAAGATAGGGATTTAAGCAATCTCTCTCAAGATCCCCCAAATAGGTTTCAATAATTTTCAATAATACATCAGAACATTGGAAGTGCTGTCTTCCTGCTAATCCTAGAACAGCAGGGCAAAACCAAGTTTCTAACAGCACCCGAGGATGATTATAGTGCTTTTTACTGTAGGCGATCTGCAAGGACTAATCATTTGCATGCCATCACAGGAGACTAGAGATGCAACTTTATTTTGTTGCTTAAAACTGAATGTTATTCGGATTCTTGACTCTGGGTCCATGGATCTCTGTTTACCCAGAAAGATTCAACTTCTTGTGCTCTATTAAAACTTTTATTAGTAAAAACACTATGAAGGTTTTTCACATTATCTTGAGCCTTTCAGATTAAAAAAAGACTTTTTTAAGTTATAGAAGCTAGTTCCAGCTAATAATCATTTTCCCATGTGGCATTAACTTACATTTTGGCAAAGCAAAGGCTCTCCACAACAAGTGGAAAAATCAATATTTTTCTTACAGAGGCATTGACTTGATCTTTCTAAAGAAAGATTTTTAGAACTCTTAAAAAGCTTTCATACCACTAAAAATCTAAATACTACTCTACCATCACTGATAAGCTGTTGTGCACATTTGCTTTAAATAAGAAAGAAAAATCACATGCAGTGATGGCTAGTTTTCCCAGGGTTCAAATTTTTTATCTGCTCATGTCAAGAGCCTGTAATAATTCAGGTACAGATGAAAGATGACCTAAATGAAGTAGTTCTTAAAGAGAAAAATGAATAATTGTACTGGGAATATACGCAGTAGAATCAATAACTGAAATCAATAAAATTACCTATTACAAGGGCTCCAAGAAAACATGCCAAAAAACCTGAAGGGTTGCTTTACAAATCCTAGACTCTCAATAAAATTAAATAGGTCTTAAAGGACATAATTTACATTATGTTAATTTTTACAGTTCATCATCTTGCAGTATTTTGCAGCCAGCATGCCTTTTAGGTTTGTTTACTTGAACACAAACATATTAAAGCAGGTTTGAAGCACGACAGAGTTTCTTGACTGTGGAGAATGCAGCCAAAAAACGAATCACGTTAATCGTTAGTTTAACAAATGTGTTTTATGGGCACCACCTTCAGGGTGAATGCCAGAGCTCCCTACTGCAACAAAAGAGGCAGGGACACGCTCTGACAGGAAGGACTGTTACCTTACTGTCCTCTCCCTCTTATCTCCCGCTCCCCTTGGAATACTAACTTGCGACCTGTGTGCCTTGTCAGCCTAATCATCAGCTTCCGTGCCTCCTCCGCATTGTCCTTTGTGTCTTTCACAAAACAAACAGGTTTCTGAAGTCCATGTTTCTCCAACAGCTCTGACACACTGTAAATAGAGAGTCAGCATTTTTGAATCCTGCACAATTGTACAACTACTGTTGCAGCAGCAGTCTTAGAGCTGTCTCAGACAAGGTGCTGCAAATGCAAACAGTCTCCATAAAATCTGTAACTGGGGATTAGCCAGAGTAACATTGTCTAGATTTTTAAAAATGTAATAATAGTAATAATGATGTAGGGTAAACACATACCACCAACAATCTGATGACATATCTTTACAGTATTCATCTTTGATCACTCAAAACATTTCAGAGTATCAAGACCAAAAAAAAACTCCTTAGGTAACCCTCTATTCCTCAAAAAAAGAAAAAAAACAACAACCCTCAACCCACTCCCACCCCACCCCACCCCCAAAAAAAAAAATAACAACCCTACAACCAACCAAATCCCCAAACTTTTACACCAATAAAAACACCTAAGCAATTCTATAATATTGAAAAAGATAAAACCATTCAACATTTCTGTGTTCTGAATACAAAAAAAATACAGATAATCTTGCTGAGAGCACTGAAAACGAGATAAATATTCTTGCTGCTTTCTTGTCATAAAAAAGTTCCTGGCTGTGCCTAGTGACTTCTGTAAGAATACATTATTTATCTTAGCAAAATTAAATACCTAAGAATTTGTTCCAGTTCATCTACTTCATCATGAAGAGTGTTAGTTTTATCTGTTTCGGGCCTGCAAAGATATTACACAACTAAATACATATATACACAAATATTACTTATAATCTCTTCATGTATACAACAAAGATATAAAGACAAGCAGTTCGAAACATTCCTTGATTAAAATCAAATATATGTTTGTTTGAAAATATTAAAAATACTGTCTTCTAGCTGGAAAGACTCTTAGACTTGCAAGAGTCCCTCAGTCTCCCAAGAACAAAGCTTTTCCTTCTTCCTTAGACTTTTCCCAGGCTCTCTCCTTCCTACATGTAAATGACACTGGAAGAATAGTTCACATCTCTTCTTCAGGCTTCTAATTTATTGAGAATTATTTGTCCTTCACACAGGTCTTCCATCTTCCCCTCTCTACTGGGATCATATCACTGCTTGTAAACGAAGTGCAACTGTGATGGGTCAGATAAACACCAAAAAAAACTTGGATTAAAGTCTTAGTTCAGTTAGGCCCAAAGCCAAATTTAGTAGGCCTCAGTTTGTGGACCATGAGGCTTCCCGTAGATTCAGAGGGACAGGTATCACCTGACTTAAACAACCAATGAGGTATTTCATATCATCTGACGTCAAGTCAAGTATAAAACCAGTGGAGGAGGTGTTCCCTCTTCCTCCTCGTGGCAGTGAGGTGAGGGGCTCTGAGAGCGATAGGCCTCGCTGTTCCCTTGAGCATCTTCGGTCTCTGGGAAGTAAATACCTTTTTGTTTGGGGTTGCTCTTTCCCTCTCCTTGCTAGGTGTTCTTCCCGGGAAACATCTTTTGGGGGTGTTTTTCTGGGGTTCTGAGTAGTAGAGTTTGTGTGTTGTTGGAAGCTTGGAGTAAAGTTATTGTTGTTTTTTCTTTTATATTTGTACATATATGTGGTGTAAATTTGTGTAAACATATATATACATAGAAGTTTTTCCAGTTTCACTTTTTTTTCCTTCCCTCCTTTTTACTGGGATGCTGCGCAGCTCGTAGGGGGCTTGGCATTTTGCCAAGGTCAAAACCAAAACACTGTTCTAATGAGACCAGTAAGACACTAACGCTTGGTCTCCATTCAGACTATAAAAGTCTACGGAACTCATACAGAAGCTTGGTCTAAGCTGCTACTTCAACTTGTGTTTTTCTGCATTACCTGGTAGAGTACATACACATCACAAGTATAGAGATACACATATGATGATCACAGCAACTCAGACAGGAGCAGAAAATTCCAGTAACATCATCTGCCCTTTGGTGACTTAACAACCATTTTTAAAGCATTAATTCACAACTACATTTAGTATTTCTGAAACATTTAGAAATAACCAGCTGAGAATGTTTACCCATATCCTCTTTGTGGAAGGCATTCCAAAATATCGTAACAGAAAGAGAGCTGGTCATCTCGTTCACAGTTATAAATACATTCCAGTGCCGTAATCATAAGCTGGTCTTGATCAGGAATAATTTTTTGCTGACACTAACAAGAAAAGAAAGCACACTCATTTTTATTTTCCATTTCTAATTCAACAGTTAATTTTCTTCTGAATACAAAAAGATGTGTACTCCAAGTAAATAAACAGTCTTTAGGTGCCATTAGAATGTCCCTTGCTAAGAACCTGGTTGAAGTCACAATCTGAAACATAACTTGGCTAGTTTCCTGCAGTGTAGACACTTGTAAGAACAGTGGTGTGCCATTACACTCTCTTTCAATTGGAAAAGGGAGAGGGGGCAACTTCTGCAAATATCTGTCAGATTTCTTTAATATGCTTTATATTTCTGCCCATACACTCAGAAGGTTCAACAACGGGCAAAAATATGCTTATGTGCCCTGAAAGAATTATTTAAACCATAGAAGCAGCATGAAACACCCTCATGGAGGGCAACTTCAACCCTCACTCACTGAACTCTTGCCTCAATCCTAATGGCCCCCACCACTTTACTCTTTAGATTTCCTGTGGCAGGAAGGAGACAGGGGAATTAACTTGTAATTTAATCCTAACAAAATTTCTCAGGACAGAAGTAGTAGTGACATCACTAAACTCTCTCATATTCACTTTCTAAAAAGAAATATGCCAGGAATTTGCTTGGAACAGGTCACCAGAAAATTACTTCAAAGAAGAATCCATGTAATAACTTTTGTTCCACTAGGTCAAGATCATTACTACATTAGTCTGACAATCTCATCAAGGACAGTTTAGTTGCATCATAATTTATGGTATAAAACTTTTTAATTAATGTTTTCTAAAACATAAAAAGCTTGGGTCCAAGAGGAAGGGAAAGACCAAAAAGATTATATCATTTAGATGAACTATCCCTATTTACAAATTCATCTCTTCAGGATGAGAATTTCCAAACAAAGAAGTAAAATCATCAGGGCTCTACACTTACAGCAGGTTTTGAATTCTGAAATATCTTCAGAGGTAGAGTCAGGTCTTCCTTTGCCAGTGTTACTAAATATTCTTTAAAAAGTGCATTTGCAAGACCAGGGGACTGATTTTCACAGCGGTGGAGAAAAGGGATCATCCACTGATAAACATTCTTCACATATTTTTCACTGGATGACTGGAAAACACAATGAATTACAGAGAGGAGAAAAAATAAGAACAAGTTCAGTTTCACTGTCCAAAATAAGTAAGAAAAGCAAAAAACAAACAGAATCTATTTTGATCAATGTAACTGAAACAGTATCTTCACCTATCATAAACAAGAGCAGAAGCCTGACATTCACTGCCCGCTGCACAGATCACCACACCATGAAGCACTGACACTACCCAAAATCTTTCTGATACCCAATGGCTTAGGAAAACCAAGCAGTATAGGAGTAAAGCCCATCACATTAGGAAAGCCCAGCTGTCTTCCTCTTGCAATTTCAACACAAGGGAAAGATCGTCTTGCAAGCATGTCAGAGCAGCATTACTTTCAGTAATTTAGCAAGAATGCAAGACAGGAAAATGATGAGTAGTTACGTAAATCCTCGAAAAAAATGAAAATTTTGAGTATTTCCTCTGGAAATTCTTCAATTGAATTTGAGAGCCCTGCTCAATCTCTAGCTATTTTTCAACCTTTTCAAGAAGTCTTTTTCTATACTGAAATGCCACACACAGGCTGACTACAGAGCTCAAAAACACACATCTGCCACAGAGGCAAATATAAGATTTCTTGAAAATATTTAAAGACATCGAAAAACATCCAAGGAAAACATTCCACATTTTGCATCTGCAGCATCATCAACACCTACACTGAAGATCTTTTAAAAAAGGTCAATGAAAAGGCAATTCACAGCTTTCAAAAGATTTATTAACACTGAGTCCCATATCAAGGACAAAAAAGTGGATCTTTGAGAAAACTGAGTCAATTCAGCTTTTGTTATAAACAGATAAACAAAGAAATAAACCCCACCACAACAAAAAAAGGAACATTAAAAATGTTGGATTTTTGCTGAATTAAAGATGGAGGTTCATCAGAAAAATGACAGCCACTAACAGTATATTTACATATACAGGATCTAGGGTAACCTGAGCTATTGGAAATCAAGGTATACTTACTGATTTATTCAAAATACTTACATTCTTCATCAACAGTCTCAGCTTCTCAATGTCTTTCATCTCCAGAAGTTCCTTCAAAGTCAAGGTTCGATCACCATCAGTCTCATAAACTACTGTCTCAAGAGTGATCAGATTGTCACAAAGCACCTGCAGACCAGGAATATTCCTCTCCATGCCAAGACGAACAAGAGACAGAGCACAGTCGACCTGAAAAATAGTTTAAAAACCCTCTGCTGTACAACTGTTTGCCAAAAACCAACATCAATATATGTTCTGTTTGCATGTATTTTCTTTTCCTGTTGCTTAACAGGCAATTTTAAGTTCCTAGAAGTTTTTGTGGACTGTGTATTCCTAAATGGATTGCTCTTCTAAGCTTTATGAAGATGAAATAAAATGCTTAATCTTAGTGGATGATGTTATTAAAGGCTTTTGACCAAGATGCACCCCATTGATGCATGTAACTTAGAGTATTTTTCCTTCTGGAGATCCCACACAGAGGTAACATCACTCATCTCACAGTGTGGAATATGAAGGATTGCTCTAAACTAAGACAATCAGGAAACTGACACGTAATGTGACTTTTCTAACTGACCATGACTTAATAATTTTAATTGTTGCATTTTACGTCACAGAAGCTAATGACAGCCTTTTTCCTTGGTGACTGAAACTACCTTTATATGAAAGTTTTGATTTCAAAGAATGTAATACTGCTGTACGTATTCAGTGAGGTAGACATAAGTCTGGAAAAGCAGAATGAAATTTAATTTGTATGTTAACAATTTAATTGATCCTTGGAAGTTGCTTTTATTTCCACACATACTGATAGGTTGTTAGGATCACAGGCAACAATGATCCAAGAGCCTTGGAGGACTGCAAACTTGAAGAATAGAAGAACTCACCCATCAAAACTAACTCATAGTGATACTTCCAGTCAACCTCCTTTTCCTGCAGCTAAATTGGCTTGAGAAGCAATATAATACCAGAGCATGTCAGTGATGAACGCTGTTCTTACCTGCAATGCTTATCTTTACCACACAGAGCTTCAAACACTCTTAACATATGAAGAAAATCAAGCAAAAATAAGCTGCATGGTAGTCCCACAGACACAATAAAACTGCCAGGAATCAATCCTGACAATATCACATATTGACATAGGACAGTGACATGTGACTGCCACATACCAATATACATGATACAGTACCATGTGACAGGTACTAAAACATGTTTCCCAACATCCTGTGCACAACTTTTCCTCCCTTAGTTATAAACATAACATGTAATGGTAAATATTTTTCATGGATTACAAGAGCTACTGTCTGCTACGATAAATCAAGTGAAAGGCAATCTACTGGCTTCCTATTCATTCCTATGGATTAATTATTTGGCTGAGTAAACTTTAGAGCAAGCTTAAGGACACTTCAAAAGAAAAAACGAATACTTCAAAAGTCACAATGAAAATAGAGACACAGCATACATTACTGAGGAGAAAGTGTCCCATTAATATACATGAAAATTGTTAAGGATTCCGTGGAAGGTGGCTGATCAGCCAGCGTCATTTCCTCACTGCTGTTCTCACCTGCATTGCATATTTTTCAATTTCCTGTGCTCTGCTCAAATACCAATCAGTAACGAGATCTACTGAAAGGTCAGTAGTCCTGTATTTAAGTAATTCAGGTTGCATTTCATACAGAAACTCGCCTTCATCCTGCAGAGTTGGTTCAATAATCATCCTTTAAAAGGAAAAAAAAAATTAAGTATATGTTTAAGTATATATGCCTCCATTTTTTTCACATCAGTCTACTTCCTAAAACTTCTGAAAGAAAATTATATATTCAACCTGCAGTTACACAAGAATTTGATGAGAGTCAAATGCCAATCACAGTAAGTGTTAGTTTTTAATCAGCAAAGTAACTAGTAGATTTCAAATGGGAGATAAATCATGAAGGAAAGAACTCTCTCTACTGAAGATACAGGTATGCCCAACCTCTGCTTTCCATCTGTTCCTCACACAGTGAAAGGCAGTTTTGTGACCCACTAATGCTGCTACAATAATGTTATGGCTGACAAGTAATGGGGTGGAAGGAAAAATAAATAAACAAATCAGGATTTCGCACAGTAACCTCCCACTGCTCACATGCACATGCCAAAGTTACTCATCACACAGGCACACTGCACCTAAAGCTCTAACACAAAACAGCCTTTCCTCAGTCAGTCTCACTAAGAAAGCTGAGAACACAAGTTAGTGCATACAAAAAAATAAGAAGTGAGTCTTACTGGGCATTTCCCACATTTTAAGAACTAGTAAGTAAATTATGTATCTGAAATGTACATAGAGAAGTATATTTGCTTGTGTATACTTACCTGCATTCTGCTTTTTCACACCAGTCTTCTTCACGATGTTTCTGCTCATTCCAAGGAAGAATTTTCAATATCCCCTTCCTGTAACTGGTGTAATAGAAAAGCAAATCTTTATGTAATTTTATTTCTTTTTAACTTGTAATGGCATTCATTAAACAGAATACAGAGCATACACAATTATTTCAGTGAATTCATAATTAATGTATCATTCAATGACTGTGTCAATTCTTTAAGATTTGTTACTTCTTAATGCAGCTTTACAAGTGTGATTTTGCCTGTAAATTATGTGCACAAACACATATTCTACCTACACCACTATTCAATAAAAAACATTAATAATTGACTTTCTTGCTGACTGTACCTTAAAAAAGGAAAAAAACCACTGTATGCTCTCAGAACTTTTATCACTTCACGCTAAGTATTCTGACTTCATATGCTGTCACAGAAGACTGAAATTAATAAAAACTTATGAGCTTCACAGCTTGAAAAAAAAAAAATTACTGCAATTATTCAAATTCCAGTGCAAATCCTTGTACTGAAACAAGATATACCCTGCTGTACTGATCTTCTCAATTAGGTTTAATATGGTTTTATGACTACAAACTTCCACAGCAAAAATCCTCTAAATATTGAGGCTGATGAAGAAGTAAAAATGTCTCTTTAGGATGCAGATTAAGAACAGCATGGGCTACCACTAGAATGATTAGTTATGGCTTGCTACTGTACGCTAGCTCTTTAAACGGCATAAAACATGAAAAAAACGTATCAAGCTATGAAGAACATAAACTAAGGGAGAAGAGCCTTATAGGTTCTGGCACTTGTAGAAATAAGAAACAAACCATATACAAAGTAGAGAATTAGAGCTGAAGCATACTGGAGCAATAAGCTATTTAAATTTCACCCATTTTCTCCTGACCCTGATAATAAACAGCAATAGCAGTACTGCATGGGCAATCCCCATTTATAAACCAAAAATTGACACAATCTTCTCATCCCTTGAAGAGCAGCAGTCTAACTCAGTAGCTCAGAAAGAAAAACAATTCCAACCAACAAATCAATGTCACAATACAGTAGGAGTCAAAACAACAAACTAAAAATCAGTAACTCCATCTCATTTAGCAGCAGCCACTGAACTCACTAAACAAGCAAGGCATGCCCACACTAAGTACCCTGCCCCGTACACACAGACATCTCACCCAGAAGGTTGGCTGCTATTTCTTTCCATCCTCCGTGCATCAACAAATAATATTCTATGTTCTATCACAGTAATTCTAAATCCGCAAATGACACATGCTGTAGAAATCCAGCAATAAAATGGCAAAGACAGACTTGCAGGTTATAAAAGTCAAAGGAAAGAAGGGGAGAAGATGGAAAACTAACTCCTGTGACAAAGCTATAGCAACACCTGTATTCAATTCCAGTTCAGCTGGACAAAACACTCCACAGTTCTCTTTATAATCAGGCAATATATAGTAACATCACTTGAAAATAATTCATAAAGAAAACTTCGAATTAGCATTTATGGTATAAGAACCAGGAATAAAGTCACTTTCTTGCTTCTGAAAGATTCATCATCATGAATTTTGGGGATTAGGGAGGCAGTTAGTTGTTTAAATCTTAGATAACATAATTTACCAATAATTTTAAATATTAATGTTTAAAATTGAGTTAGAAAACTAAATTATTATGGCCACATTTCAAATGTCATACATGAGGATGTTATTTTGGAAGGCCCAGTTTGAAAAAGTCCTTTTTTATCAGCTGAAATGTCAAATACCAGAAAAGGCAAAATCATAATCAATGCTGTCTTCCAAACTATAAAATCAAGACAGTAGAAGCAAGACTTTATGTTTCAATAAATAATGCTCTCCTTTTCTGTGTTCTATTTAACAGAACAAAAAGCAGGATAAAATTTGCCCAAGACAATTTCTTTTCTTAGTAAATTTTTTCCCATTCACTTCCCAATAAGCTTAAGAAGACATTTCAAGGGGGGGATTGGTTGGTTGGTTGTTTTTTTGGGGAGTGGGGCACTGGGGAAAGACTGGGGGTAAAATTCAAGAAAAGCAGAAATTTATAGACAATAGTTATAACAGTATGGAAATTATAGGGGGAAATACAGTTGCTACTCCCTGGATGTAATGTGGTCAGCATGCCCAATTTCCCACATAGGATACACGCTAAGGGGGACTGAACACAGAGGGTGGAGTGGAAACTCTGTGGCCAGGCTCTGTTTAAATCCTTATAGATGAGCAAACTCAGTGGCACTTTTTAGCTGAAATGCCACAGAGCAGCTGAAAACCAAGGTAGATAAAGGAAGATGTCTTGCTGTTCAATCATCTGCCCTAGTGAAATCACTTTCCTTAGACTGATGCATATCCCCATCTCGAGGTTATCTCAGATTCTACACTGACATTACCCGACGCCAAGGCACCTCCATCCCTCACCAAGTAAAATGTACGACTAAAGTCGCTCAAGCTCCACTTAAACATAAAGAAATAGTATAAAGGTAAGTTAAGTTTGGGGAGAAGTCAGGGGTGAACCTGTCTTCTGGCTCTACACCTATCGGGTAAGGACCATATTCTACGCATGTGCTGAGAGTACCTCGAGCTAACTTTTGTTAGGGAGGAGAGCTTGTCAGTGTATTGCTCTTAACATGTTTCTTCAGTCAGATACTATCACTGGCAATCCTTGAACCTTAAACTGCCACAATTTTACTAATAGAGTGTTATTCCATGGACTGTCAGTCACCCTTCAAGGGTGCTGGCAGGTGCTGGCAGTGGGCAACATACCCGAATAAAAGTGTGGAGCCCCAAGAGGGGTCTCTCCCCTTGGCATGTAGCCCTGACAATTCAGTAGAACTGCTCTCCCATCTGGAGAACTACTCAATGAAGAGTCCCCATAATGGGACACTGATAGACTGGTCAGGCACAAGGGTCTTGGACAGATTAATCAACACAAAGGGTTTGAGGCAATCTCCCCTTTTCATCATGTGACAGAGGACTTGGGGTTTTTGGTTGGTTGGGTTTGGTTTTTTTGTTTTGTTGTTCTTTTGGGAGGGGTTCAGGGTTTTTTCCTAAATATTAACACACCTTCTTAATGGGGGGGGGCAGAGAAAAGAGCTTTTATACAGCAATGGACAGGCAAGAGTTTCATTTCAGAAGCTGTTTCAAAGGTCTGAAAAACTGTAGCAAAACTACTATGAGAGAATAACATTAAAAGGAGATTTTCAGGTAACAACTCCAATTTCACATTATAGATAGCTTTTCCCCCCAACATTAGGTCACATACTAATGCCTTAACTATTATTCTGTCTCCAGGATTTGTAATGCACTTTGTTAAAATTATTTGATGTAGTCAAGTCCTATAGGCCCACACTGTATCTGAGATTACTTTTTTAATAGTAAAACAATAAAATAACAATTTATTTTTTTAAATAAACAACAGCTCCACTGAGAACAGCCTGAATAGTACTGGGGAACCTGTAAAACAAAGTCAGCCCCTCTCTGTCAGTCTGTCTCACTCACATCTTATTAAGACAACGTATTGGCTGAGTCTCCATCCCTGGGAGGTATTAGAGGACATGCAGATGTGGTACTTAAGGACATGGTTTAGAGGTAAATTTGGCAGTGTCAGGTTTAAATCTGGACTTGATCTTAAGGGTCTTTTCCAAAATGAATGATTCTATTATTCTATTAAAGAGAACACAAACTGTGTCGCTACCCCTCTCTTCCAAAAATCTGAGTTTTGCAAGCGTCTCTGATACACTGAGCTGACAGTGAAGCAATAGGAGAGACAAATGACAAGTAAATAATTATGGCAAGACTCACTGGAAAACTGATGCAGGTATCACTTACTGTATTTACTCTGAAAGCAAATTCCTGTTCCCAGTAGTCACCTGCATGCTCTTCATGACTGTCTTAAGTAAGAACATCCCACCTGAGTAAGTCTCCCCATATAACCTCAGAAGCCCAGGTGAAACTTTGGGAAATTTCCTTTGGTTTGACTGTTCTTCCAGTGGTTGCTTCGGTTGTTATTGAGAGAAAGAAGTCATGCAAAGTAGTAACGACAGAGGTGCACACATTTAATGGATATTCTAAATTTTTCAGCTTTGTCTGACAATTTATTAAAAGAGAAAATCACCACAAATAAACTAAGACAGCAAAAGTTCAGAATGCAAATTTAAAACCACCCAGAACATGGGATCTGAACGACAAGGAATCAAGACATTTCAACACACACACACACACACACACACACAAGTTACCCTAATGTTACTGTCTTTCAGTATGAGACCTGAAGAAAAAACAAACAAAAATATCTACTAGTCCAAGTTTGTACTGCCAAATACCACAATTAACACATTTTTCTTAATTAAGCTGTCACATCCAGTGTTCCTGCCATAGATGTGGCAAGGTTACACTTGGGACATACATTTCCAATTAAGAAGTTTTTTCTCAACAAATTCAATAGCACAAAAAGTTTACAATTCAAGTTGGCAAAACTTGCAAATTTTTAAGTGATCTGAAAATCAGTATGAATTATGTTTCTTCCCTAATATTATTCTTAAGATAATTGAGTTACTTTCCTGACTCTGATAAAAAGTTATTAGAGACTAAAAAGTTTAATCTTTATGCAAGCAAGAGTTACCCATCCAGCCTAAAGTCAAAAGTTACTACCAAACACTCCTTTTTGCACACACGCAGTTGTCTATCCAGCACATAATCCCAACTTTCTTCAGAAAATAATTTGCATTTCCCTCTCCCCATAAAAAACCAAAAAAAAAAAAAAAAAACAAAAACACAAAAAATACCTGGTTTTGCCCTTAAAATCCAACTGCTTCAAATATTTTTTTAAAAATACACTTTACATTTTAGAAACCTTTCCAAATAATAGAAGTCATGAATTACATACAGACTCCATTAAAAATAACTGCTCTAACACCCCAGCCTTATACAGTTAACTAAAGTTTAAAGTTTATAGCTTAAAAAAATTATTGTTGGGAAAGATCTGAGTTGAAGTTCTCAGGCTTTGCTCTCTGTGAAAGTTGCTTTGCTTCCCTTTCCCTGCACTTCCAAAACCCATCAAGTGACAAAGCAATGTGTAACTCTGCCTCCCTCTGCCTCTCTTACTCCACAGGGTTCAATCGAAAAAAAGGTTGTGAATTACAGAGACAATCACTGTGAATGACCAGTGGCAAGAAGCATGTGACATCCCTTTTGTAAAAGTAGGAGCAGATTGAAAAATCACAGAAGAAAGAATGAATATGCCAAGACTGGTATCAAGCTGCCAAGAGAGGTATCGTTGCCCATTTTATCATTTCACTTAAATAGGAAATGACATTTCACTGGGTTTAGTTCCTCCAACAGTGTAAGTTGATGAGACTGGGACTTGTTTACAATAAACAGCAGATACTGTTTTACACAACATGCAGCTAAGCTGTTAACTGTTCTAAGCTGCATGGCATGGAAGATAAACCACCATATACTTGGGTTCAAAAACAAAATGAATTCCTGGAATAAAGTGTCATGAAAGTTTACTATGTATAGAAAGTACCCAGCTCAAGATATCTAAGTCATATATTGTAGTGTTATTTCTCACTTGAGAAAGTTCAGGTAAATGTTGCAATACGCTTGCCTGCATCTGTTTTTTTCCCCTGACAACTGTTGTTGGCCATTTGCCTTCTGGCCAAATCTACCAAGACCAATCTCATGTTTCAGCACAAGGTTTTGCAGAAATGAAACCTACAGTTGTCCAGGCACATCAGTTCCAGAAGTGCTAGAAGCATACTTCAAACGTTTTTCATAAGAGCTTATTAAGAGACCTCAGTGCAAAATAATGAAGAGGAAAAGATTTTTCATTTCATGGCAAAAAATCATCATGCAGTGCAATCTTGACTGGAAAATGTCTACTCCATCCTTTTTCCCTTCTCACAGCAGACAAAGTTAGAGCCAAAATATTTTAAGTCAGATGTATGGATAAGCCATGGAAAATACTTTTATAAGTATTTTCTGCTCTGGCTCCATTTGCCATTTTGGAAGTACTTAGGATCACCACCAGAATAAGTTGAGAGAGGAATTTTATATTTTTTAAACTCTCACCAACAGTCAAGCAGCACTCAGAGACCATCTTCACTAAAAGCTTAAAGAAAACAACATTAAGGAAAAAAAAAAAAAAAAACCTGCAAAATTTCTCATCCTAGCAGAAATCAGCAATTATGGAAGAAAGTCAGTCTTAACAGATACGTTTCTTGCTGAGCGGAGATCACATACACAAAAAAACCCCAGCAGAACCCACAGGACGCAGAGCTGAATTCTGATTTCATTCACCTTCTCAACAACACTAAAAAAACATGTCTCTCCCTCCTGTCCCCGCATCCTGCATGATGCATCCAATTGTCCTTACTTTTTCTCCTCATTCTGAAGAGTTAAGAAAAACTCTTTGTATTTGAAATCAAATACAAGGACTGGAATAAACCAATCTCGACACAAGCAAAGGATGAGAGGTCCCTGTACCCAAGTCTTTTATAAAAGCAAATATTAGAATGCTATATTTATCTCAACATTTATCACAAGATTTGCTCTTAGCTGATATTTTTGTTTTAGCACTGATTATTTTTTTCCTCAAATTTCCATTATCAGTAATTTTAATGACTCATGCAGAGAGCAACAAAACTCTGGAAAACTAGCTGTTAAAATGGAAGTAAGTTGGTTGAGAAAGATTTCAGGCATCAAAACACTAAGGCAGTCTTCAACTCAGAAACATACATGCAGGTGACACAGAGAATAAAGAGATACAGACATGAATACATATCCAGAAACAGGTAGAGTTCCCATTTTTCTATCACGTTTTTGTTTTAAACTGTACAGCAAATCCAGCTCAACAGGGGCGCATCAGAACCTCCACAACATGCCCTGTGCACAAGACATTGGTCTAACGGGGCTGAAATGGTGAATTCAGCATGCACAGGTAGCTTGTCATATATACAGCATATACTCTGGGCTACTGCATCCAGAATTCGTGCTGTCCTTATGCTACACAACCTGGCAGTTTGTTCTAGACCCTCCCAGAGGGCAGAGACACACGCAGGTTAAGTCTGCATTACTATGCAGTGGGCACTCACTCAAAATTCCAGACACAGGGTCAGATCACTGTAGACACTGAAACAGGTGGCTTTCTTTTCCAGCTAATAGAAACTATCACCTGTGCCACACCATAACTGCACACAAATATTAAGATGGCTTTGAGGCTTTCTTTTTTTTTTTTCCATGAGCTGCTACTTCTCCCCCATCCTTTACTCTTCTCTCTTTTCAACAGTAGAATAAATATAATTGTAGCCCAGTAAATTGACTGATTATGGAGGTATTCAACTCTATTTCTTCAAAAAGAGCTCACTTTTCCTCTACTGCCCTTTTCACTTTATTGTTTACACTGGTTTAGCAATTCTTCCCAGTCTTTTCTTTGACAAAACAGGTCAATGCTATTGTAGTTTCTGCATTTATTGAAAAAAACCTGTAGATTATTTTTCTCTCCAAGGATAGGCTTTCAAAAGAGGAAGGTCTAATTCCATTTTAAGGTCAGATTCCAGGTCTCTCCATTACCAATAGCAACTGTGTGGGGTTTTTTTTCCCTTTAAGCATTTCACACAACAGGCCTGTCTCCAAGACTGATATAGTTGAAAATTAATTTTTTTTTAATCTTTTCACGTGTAAAGTCATGCACATTGAACGCAAACGGCAATTTGCCCCAGCACATTTATGAACCAGTAGCTTTTTGGTGAAAGACACATTTTTTAGAGTAGGTGTTTGGGGCATTTCGGACGTAGATTAATCTTTATTTTTTTTTTTTTTTTTTAGTCATGTCTCATTGTCTGAAAAATTGTGTTATAAACAAGTAATTCTGCATTTGAAAGTCTGTGCGTTAAATAAATAAAATAAATATTCTTTTTTTAACTTAATTTAGAAACTCATTCATCTGAAGTCTTTATCTTCTCAGACAGCGATGAGGAAATCAATGCCACTTCTGGTTGCTCTGCAATTCTTATGGCTCTGAAACAGTTTTGCTATGTCTCAATTATTCCATACGTGAGGATGACATATAAGAAGTGTATCCCAGATATATAGTCTCAAACAGCTGCAATATATATTGCATTGTTCATATTGCATGAAAATATTCTTTTCTATCATTATAGTAGCTGAATAGTGAATTAGAAAATACAATTATAGAACTGATTACATATATTTTTAGGTTTCCAATACTTCAATACACTATGTTGTACAGAAGTGGCGGGCAGAAAGAGAAGTGCTTCATTTTCCAAGAGTACCCATAGGACATGACAAATTCATCAAGACTCAAGTACAGCTGCTGCCTAAAACAGAGTGCCAAAAACATCACACATTTTGGGAAAACTGATCTGCATATACAAGTGGAAAAGGTATCCCAGCTGCTTTTGACTGCCACAGTTAAATACCCTTCAGAATTCCTGCTGTGCACAGTGCAACGACAGGTCTTTTGAAGCAATTCTGCTACCAGAGGAGAAAGTTATAACTGATTTTGCATAAATAAATCAAGCTATGTTTTAATGATGTGGTTAACACCATTAAAATTAGGGGAGAGGTTAACATCATTAGAATTTTGGGAGAGGGAAGCTTCTTTTTTTGCCACCTAAAAGAATAATCTAAACATCAGGAAAGTCAACTAACACCACACAACTACAGCTCAGAAGCTCACTGTGGGTTTTCTTTCCTTGATGTATACAATTAAAACTGTGAGGCAGCAGCTTTCACTACATCAAAATGGGCTGTTTTAAAGATACAGCTGAACTCTGAGTAAGATCAAAGCTGTCTGCCACCAAATCATGAAAATACTACTTTAGAACTGTGTATTTATAAAGTATAACAAGCGTTCCTGGGAGAAATTTTGCTCTAAATCCTGTAAAAAAGCAACAAACAAATGAGGCAACGAGAGTAGTACACTTTCACGAGAAGACTGAGCAAGGCAAGCCAAACTGCAGTACAGGACTACGCAGACAGAAGATACACATGGTAGATGAAGTCAGGACAAGTCAGGCACTAAGTAGCCAGAAATACAAAGAAAATCCCGTTAATGTTCTGTGGATATACAGCACAGACACAGTTCAGCTCACATGCTACAGGAATGTATGTGAAGGCTACTGGCTTGCCTGAAACCTTCCCCATGCTCAACACACTCAGCTCTCTCAGCTGAATGACAGCTCAGCTCCAGCACAGCAGCTTCTGTGAAACTTCCCTCCTTCCTCCAGGACCATTTGTGTTCTCCACAGCTCCCTCATGGCTTCAAGTTCTCATTCTCCTCTTCAAAAGCTCCTCAAGAGTAAGATCTACAGTACTTTTGTCAGCTCACTGTCTGCAGCAGTCTCCCAGCTGCAGGAAGCTGTTCCTGCTGTTTACCAGATCCCCACATAAGCAGTTTGTAGTCTCCCTTTCTCCACTTTAAACCACTGCTTTAATTTTCACATGGACGAGAACTTTCCTTGCTCCAACCACAGGTCAATCCAGAAAAAAATATTAACAACACTGATCCCTCTACCTCTGAATTGTTTTTTTCTTCCCTTATTCAAAAAAAAAAAAAAAAAAAAAAAAAAAAAAAAAAGCATGCATATAAAACTTAAGCCCTCATTATTTTCAATGTAGCACAACATAAATGAATTCAAACAAACAGAACTTACCATGTGATTAGTTCTTTTAACCAGATCACTTCTGAACTACAGTAAAAACAAAAGTAGTTCCACTTCAGAAGAAAAAAAAACTAACATAAAAAATGGAGACGATAAATTAGACAGTTCTGAAGACGTTCAGTCATCAAACCTATTTACATGCACGTATGAAGAAGAGACAAGATGAAGCTGGAAGAGCTTTTCTGAAACTGCAGTGCCACAGGCAGTAACTAAAAATCTAGTTCAGGACAAGGTATCGTTACGGAAAGGTGAAGTTAACTGCTTAGGAACTCTTAGCAGTATTTATTCATTCACAGATCAAAGTCAACTACATGGAAATTTTCAGGTTTTAAAAGCTTCACTAAGTTTTTAGGAAGTACTTCCATTTCCACCCCGGTTCATCAGGCAAATGGAGTTCATCTGCGACTCTCCAGTAAAAATGCACTTTATGTCACAACTGAAAACTAGTATTTGAGAAAGTTAAGAAGCAAGCACACAGCAACATATAAAAAGTTACTATCTTAAGGGGAAGATTTTTACTACAGCATAATGTGCAATATAGCAGACTTATGGCTGTCGAAGGAACCATACATTTGAAGTTCAGACTTCTGTGAGTTGACAATGGGAGAGGTAATGTTACAATACCGGAGTTAAGTGTAGTAAAAAGGGTAAGAAACTTAAAAGAAAAGGAAAAATACCCTGGTTATGTATTTATAATGGCCATAAACCAGTATTTTCCCAGATCCAATTAAAAACCTGAGGGCAACAGTCTTAACTATACATTAAAAACACTAGCTATTAAAATAGGGATTAAAAAGAGCTACCATCTTCTTTGACTATCTAAACTTTTACCACCCCTTCATTCTAGTTGTCTTAACAGATGTAGTCTACACATCTGATGGATCTTTGAGAAGAGCATGAATCCTAATGACTTAGAGACAGCAGGGACTCAGGAGTCATCATTATAAAAGCAGCAGAGAAATTATATGAAAATAAGTAGGAAAAGGCTACAATTCCAATTCTGCAAAAACATATTACTTAGTAATGTCTGTCTATCACAATACCAATTCAAAGCCAACAGACATTTAGAGCCACCAATGTTGTCAGTATTTCAAATTCCTTCTCAACTCAGGGAACTGGTGAGCTTACCTAAATTACAGTCCTTTGCAAGAGTTTCATGAATACGTAAGTTGTTTGCTTACACATCACACACCGCCTCCTGAACTGTTCTGAGATTTAACCCCTAAAGATGGTAAGCTACAAAACATATGCCAAAAATGAGAATCAAAAGGATTATCTACCACTTGAGACTTCTTACAAGCAGACACAGGAAAAAAAAAATATATATATATATTTCCTAGTAACCTGACACAATAGGGTAAAAAAAAAGCCTACCTTTTTTCCCCCATTTGTTATGCCAACTCTTCCTCAACTGACAACACCTCAAAATTTTTGTGACACTGCCCCTTATATGCAATCCTACTGTGTGAGACGCGTGAGTAAAAAAGAAAAACAACTGCTTTATGCCTACAGAATGCAGTAGCCAAATAAGCCTTTCTTTCAGCAGGTACTTACAATTTACTACCTGCATCTGATCCAGATGAAAGGAAATTGCAGTTAAAACACAACCTTTACAAAAACATTCTTAGAGATGAAGAAATTCTTAATATATAGCACTTGTACGTGCATTCATGTTGGTGGTGGTGTACAGCAAGGAACTGTGCCTTATTTGTCCCACCTCACTTGTTCCATGCACAAATAAAGCAGCACCTGCTGCACATCTCAGGTTTTTCCTCAGCCAGATTCCTCTATAGATGGAGAAACTAAGAGAACACAGAGTAACGTGGTGAATTTCCATTCAGAGAGGTGTCACCTCAGAGAGCTCCAGCTGGAAACTAAGCCTCTTATTCTTTAAAGTTTGCAACATACACAGATATAATATGGTAAACTCACAACAGTACTTCATCCTACACACACACAGGGCCATATATGAAGACCTGGAAGACACCTCCACCAAAATCTTCTCTGCTCAGTAAGAAGTCTGAGCTGCAGGAGGTCAAGCAGCAAATGCATCAAAAAGGCACAAACAAGGTGTTCAAGCAAGGCCACTGGGGCAGGCTGCACACTTAACATAAGCACTGTCATCAGCTGGTTTGTCTTAGTGGTCTCATCACAGCCACCACAGCAACCACACACCTGACTGAAATCTCTTGGTACAGATGTTGCGACCATGGGTTTTCAAAAAAACAAGGAGCTAAAAGACATCACAAGAGAGCAGCCTTTTTTGCAGCTGTAAGCAAAAGTCCTTCTGATACACAGATACACCCTATTTCAACAGTGTGAAATTTCAAAAGGAAAAATCAGCCTAAGTCCTTTCCTGACTCAGAATCCCTTACAAGATTTATCTAGAGTCAAAGTTCATGACTTCATCTATCTCTCACCTGGGCTGAATAACCATTATCACCACCTACAGCCCCAAACTAACCCTACTTACCTTCTACTTCTACTCTTTAGTAACTGCTGTTGTACTCCTCACCCTCAAAATTCTAGAACTATCCACAGTAACTGCATGGACAAAAATCCCTTCACTAACTGAACTTTTCTACTTCTATCTTTAGCCAGACTCCCCTTGCTGATAGCCTTCCTACCTGAAGGACTCATCATCCAAGAAATAATAAGAAATAACTACAACAGCAACAATCATCACCATGCTCTTGCTACTTGGACTGGTTTTCTGCCTCTGACTGGCATACTGCAACAATTACGCTCCCACCAAATTCCACAAATCACATAAAACAATTACATACTAACAAGGCAGTAGGCACACTAATTGCCAGCTTTACCACCTTGTTTTACCATACTCTTGTTTTACCATACTCTTATCACTCTCCCATATAATCCTCACTATCCACTAGAAATTTAGGATCACCCAAACCCAAGGCCTACAAAGCTTAAAACAAGAGTTAACCCCCCTCAGTTTCTGCTAAGATATGCAGGATATTAACCTATTAACCTGCACCTCCTGAATGCAACTCAGATGCTTTAATTAAGCTAGGACCTTGCCCAGGCAGAAGGGCTCCAATCCCATGAATTTTTAGTTAACAGCTAAATGCCTCAACCAACAGGCTTCTGCCTACCAGACCCTGGTGCACACTTAATATACAACAATGAACTTGAAACTCAACATGAGCTTCACTAGAGTCAGTATAAAGAGGAATCAAAACTCTGTAAAAAGGACTAGCTAATGAGCTGCATAAGCTAAAGAGACAGTACGTGCTAATGCTGCCAAAATTTTTTTCTACCAATTAAACACTGGAGTTAATACTTCTGTAACGTTTTTAATTTGTTCAGAAGTTTATTAATTACAGTCAGTACTTACAAACATATAATGTCATGTGAGAATGAGTAAGTTGTACCATAACCTTGTTCAAACAGTTAATTTATGACAAATTATGTCTACATACTGTCTTTGAATATGAAAACTAGACAGCACACTCATTTAAAATAGATTTCATAACAATAATAACATACCTGCAGAAGGTCAGTATTTTTATTTATACTAATAATACCTTTAAAAAAACAAATGCTAGAACTAAAAGGCCAATAAACTCACTTAAAATGACCACAAACTTCAATTCTCTTAGATGCACATGGACTCATTTTGATTCCAGTGAAACAAGAACTGCCAGAAGCTAAAGCTATTTGAACTGGCAGGGGAGGGGAGACCCATCCCATTTCAAGAAAAACCTTTTTGAAGTAGTAAGAAAATTTTACTTTGTACAACATAAGTCTGTTTCATTAGTATATTATTCTCATTAATAGATAATTTCATCAGTACATTTTTAACTTTATTACATTAATAAAATAGTGATTTAGGGAGTGTATTTAGCAATATAATTATGTAAGCAATCAGTTTGGTAACACAGAAATAGTTTTGAAAAAAGTTAGATCAAATATGCAGTATATTTGATCTCATTCTCATACTACAGTTGTCCAAAGACAAACATTTCAAAGACACACAGTACTGTCCGTTCTGCAATGTGGAAAAAAGTAAGTGTGAACTTGCATATTCCTGATCCTAGCACTGGAAAATTCTATCTGCTACAGAAATAAAGATTAAAACTATATACTTCCATTTTTCAACAGCAGACAAAACTAAGTTCTTAAGCCATAACTTCACATCTTTACTACTAGATCACTAGTGAAATGTTTTATTTTAGCTGTCATTTTGCCTCTTGGCACATAAGTCAGTTTTGTAAGCAAACCAAACAACAACAACAAAATAGAAAATAAACAAATAATAATAAAACCCCCAAGAACAAACAACCCTTCAGAAAAAAGGGGAGTCTATTTATGACCAACAAAATACCACAACCACATTTAAGACGACCCTTCTTCCCCATGTCTCACGTTAGAAATCTTATCAAAAGAGAAAAACTGCAATATATATTACCAATTTTATAAACACTGCAATAATTTCTCTTCATGGTCCTAACTGTTACCTTAAAGAAAAGGATAAAACAAGTGTTTTCATGCCTTAACTAAATGTGTTCCTATAAAAGGAAAGCATCAGATATCATGAAATAAAGACCACTTTTTCTCTTCAGAAAGGACAAAACTGGTACGTATTTTAAGTTAGGAAAAACGTGAGAGGAATAATCTTGATGAACTGAAAAACCCTATTCTACATGGAGAATTGCCCAAATGGGATTGTTAAAACCTTGAAGTGAAAAGCTTAAATATAACGCTGGAAGACTACCAAAAAAATAAAAAATTCTTTAGCTAGTCCAGAAACCTTCCCTCTGAAGTAAGGCTTCAAAGTCCTTTTGTAAAATCTTAAATAATGAAATCTGCCATGTCTTTATGAGCACTGAACACTATCCTTCAAAACTAATTTCATAATTAAAGTGTTTGAAAGAAACACTCTAGAAGCAAAAAAATCTAATTAATATACAAAACATAATTATTATGTTCAAGGAAGACTCTATTATGAAAATTTATATGAAATTTAGAGTAAACTAACATTTTCTGCTGAAATGAACCAGAAGGAAAGTCTGCATTTAAAGCTTTTCATAATTCTACCTTACCAAGCTTAGTAAGAACTAGTATCAAGATTAATGTTTCTGAAGTTACTGACTGCTTAAGTGTTAAATTACTTCTCAAAAGAAATCCAGAAAAACATTTGCTTCCAGGGAGCTAAACACTTTTATTATTAATTTCTTAACACTGTCTGTTATTGCAAACCAATTAAAGTCCTGTCCTACCCATGTGAAAACTTAGGCAGCTGCAGGCCAGAAAAGTCCATGCTCCCTCATATATGCAATGAAGGAAACAATGTTTAAAATCCCTACCTTCCTGTTAATAACTGGAAGAGACCAAAAGGATTCCACAAATAGCACAAAGTAAAGTAGAAAATTAAGACTAGTCAAATACATACATTTAATCTAAAAATCATCCTTCTTTTAGTTAGTATCCATTGATGCATCCTTACCGAGCTTCAGGTAACAACAAAGCATATTCATGTGGTGAAGTAGTCTCTGGAAAATTGGAGAGAATTGCCTGTCTGTGTGGAAGTAAAGCTGATCCATGGAAAGTGAACAAAATTTCCAGGGCTCTGACATTGCTTTCCTAAAGAACAAATCAGTAAGTTGCAAAACTAGCGTGACTGGTTTAGACTAAAAATGTAAACTTAGGCTATGCAACCAAGATTTAATTCATAAATTTTCTTTAGCAACAAAGAAAGTAATCTCAGGGTCACAGCACTTATTTATTTAAAATCAAATACATCCCCACCAGTTAAATTCCCATTGAAATTCAACTAAGTTCAAAGGGAGGGAGGAAAAAGCACTTAAATGCAAACCACAATACCAAAAGAATATTTTATTCCAGCAAAATGAATATATTAATAATTAATAGAAATATATTAATACTATAATTATCAATATATAGTATAATAATATAATAATGTATGAATAATATTAATACCCGAGCATAAGTTCTTGCTGAAAGTACAATATTCTGATTTCTGAACTTCTTGAAGAATTCTCCATCGTAATGCTGCTCAGCTGCATGAGGCCCTCCAAGGATTTCCTTAAAACAACCCCAAAGAGTGACTGTTTTTTATGCAAGATTTACAAAAGCATCAAAAAGACTATCTTAGGATGAGAGCATGAGACAGATGATGAAAAGCATGCTGGTTTTTGTTTAAATGTGAAAAAAATAGATGTATTTTTTATTGATAAGCTAAGAAAATTCTCTGCCTTATTTTAATTAGGGTTTAAACAACATTAGTTGCAAAGAGATGTGGTAAAAGTCCTAATGAGAGTGTATGCAGTATCAACTGAGTTAAAACGTAAAAACTCAGCAAAATACAGTCTGATATTCCAAAAACTTTCACTTTGGTAAGCTCATGGAAGAAAAAGATTTGTTAGAGTCTGAATAAGACTTGCCGATTCGACTGACAGGTAAATCACAGTAATCCTGCATGAACTGCACATCCTGTGTTGTTGTATGACTGAATCTCCTGCAGACACAGCATGTTCAAAGCAGGCTTCTTCCCAACTACATCTCTCAAGACTGGAAGCCAGCCATTTGAAACAGGAAAGCAGGAGAAACACAGTAGCCTGAGCAGAAAATGTCTTACTTTTCTCCAGTGAGAGACAATACCATTTCAAGACTATAAACATTAATACTGCAATAGCTAACAGAAAAGATATGATGATGTGAAGAAAAAGTTATAGGAATACCCAGTGTAAGAACTCTTAAAAGAACTCACCTCATAGGTTTCAAGGCGATCAAGGTACATTAACAGCTTGAGCCTGCTACGGCAGAGCTCTTTCTGCTCCAGTGTCAGCCTGTGTTCAAAAAAGGAATTTTGTAATTAATATTGTATGTCATGTGCATATGAAGACTTAGGTTATGTATTTTAATGATTTTGTGCACTAAAACGTATCAAGAAATTAACTAAACCAAGAACTTTGACACAATATAATGCCCACTAAAATTTAACCCACTTTCCTATGAGGAAGAACATACATTAGAGTAATTACGTTCTTGCAACTGTGAAATTATAAACCTGTAACTCTGAATAAAACATGGCCTAGTATTTCATTTACTTTGAGAAGTTTACTGATAATAGCAGTTCTTGGCGCTTCTTGGCCTCTTTTTCCTTGCTAGTATCCATTTCTTCATCTGGTGTTAAAAAATCTTCATAGGGAATTTCAATGTCCACCTCCCCTGGCAATATAAATCTGGAAAACAGAACCAATAATCTAACCACTGATGATGAAAAATAAAAAAAATATATCTATTACAAACTGATTTTTGAATGGATATACTATCACAGCTTTACATTTCTGTCTTGACTAAAAATTTACACTTTAATAGGAAAATTCTGCATTTCTCTGTTGTAAGGAAGCAGACACTCATCACAAGCCATATAGAGGCATCACCTCTTGTTTCTCCCCCTCTAAAACAAACCAAAACCAAACTTGAGAAAAGTTTCTTAATTCCCCAGGTAAAACTGGGATTGGCAGCAGCTCTACAGCACACAATGGTAATAGAGGGCCGCACTAAGAAAGAACAGCCTCTTCTATTTCTACCATCAAGAACTAAATACTGTGCAGAATTGCCTCTACTGTGTCTTGCTTCCACTTAATCATTACAGATCATTGCAACAGTTAAGACATCAAACAAAAAGCACTGATAGGGTTAGTTGCAACTTCTAAAAGTGGCAAGGGAAACAGATTCTCATAGAAAATAGTGACATCGTTAAGTTCCCAGGATGAGGAAATTATAGAGCATCCAAAGAAGAGGCAAAATGCAGTATAAAATAAACAGCAATTTCACTTTTTACATTTTACATATGCACGTTTACATTTAACATTACATTTTATATACATAAAAAGGTAAAATGAGAATAGGTACCTTGTGTATCTTAAAATAGTCTAATTCAAAGCATTACCTTTCTTTATGTCTTACAAAAGCTTCTTAGCATTTCATTAGTGATTGATAAGAAAAAAATTTTAGCAAGTTACTAGAAAACACTTTATACACCATTCTTTAAATGGAAACAAACAAAAATTACTCTTCCCAAACCTGCCACCATCTTCTCCTTTCCCTATGGCCACAAGAGCCTCCAAGTCTGTGCCTTTCAAGCCATACTGAAGCAGCTTCTTAGCAGCATCCACATTCTCTGGAACCCTTTCCAAGCACTCATGAAGAACCCATGCGCGTTTCTTAATTTTGCTCTGTCCAAGAACAAGAACACAGACATAATGTTATACAGTTCAGTTCAAAGCAACAAAACCAGACAGGTTAAAGTTTTCTGATGCAGTTCTTCTGCTTAAAAAAAATGTCAAGTTGAACTGATGACTGACAACGAGCCAACAAGAGATGAGAATGCGAAAAATATAACTCCCTCAGAGCGCACGTGACAGGAAAGGGCACAGAAATACCAAATGTTTTAGCAACACTTTTAGAACAATTGAACAGAAGTAATTATTTGTACTTTCTAATTAATAATCACTCCTCCTTACACTAAATAAAATGGGATGATTTGGGGGTAAAATGCATTTTTTATAAACCAGGTGTATTTCACAGTAGCACTAGAGTAATTTTGAATATCATGCCAATAGGATTGATGACAGCAGAGTTACAAAATATATTGGCCTTATCTGATGATCTTCAATTGACATTAAAGACCACATAAGGAATGGCTACTTGTAAAAAACTTATTTAAGCATTCAACTAATGTCTGACTTGAAAAAAACAGAAATTAGATTACATTTCTCTTGTTCTCTTGGAATACTTTTTCCTATAGCACCATTAGATTGTGCAACTTTGACTCCACTTGTCTGCCGAGTCAGAAGGGTTTTTTTCCAAGCAAAAAATCCCCCATGTTGTATTCTACTGAAAAGCTCCAGTTAAAGGTAGCAGAGTTCACTGTAAATTTTGTTATTCAGACTTTGCTATACAGCTACTGATACCAACTTCACCTTTCCAAATAATTTTCTAAAATACTTGCACAATTATTTAAACACTCATATCTCCAATTATTATTCTTCATTTGCCAGGCAGCAATCTGCTACTGCATGTGGGGGAAGAGATTACAATACAGAAAGCATGCTGCCATTAATGGAAGTTAGAAGATACTCCAAATGAAAGACTTTCAATAACTTCCAGGGTTTCTAGATCAAGCCTTCAGTTCAATTAAGAAGACTGTTCTCTTCCACATGACATGAAATGGAATTTGCAGGACAATTCTCCAAACTGCCACCAATTTAGGTTGCATAAACTAGAACACAATTGAGAATTCAATTTCTGTGAAGACACAGCAGTCAGTCTGGTAAGAAAGCCTAAAAGTCACAACCAACAAACTCACTAAGTAGTCTTGAATTGAAGCAACATTAACAGCTGACTTCCTCCACTGTCTTTGGTACACAAGATCAGAATCAAGGCCATACGTTTGAGCCAAAGACAAAGCTTCCCCGTATTCTTCATTATCAATCTAAAAGGCAAACATACAAAAATGAAAGTCATCTGATTTCCATATTAAACAGTCAATCGTTAATTCTGTGTTGAAAAAGGCAGAGTGATAATTACTGGGCATATGCTTAAGCAGGCAGGAAAGAGACTCATTCAAGATACAGATTATTAAGACTCAAATCTGATGGACACCTCTAGAAAATCAGAGATTTTTCCTCAAAATACAGGAAAAAGTTATTTAGGTAACCAGTATGACATCAGTACTCCCGGAAACTTTAACAGCTACAGATTGGGCTGGTTTACCATCAGAACAGCTGAAAGAGCCTAGACAAAACAGTCCTACAATAGCCGCAAAAATTAAATGTTTGTTCTGTAAGACTGCGAGTCACAGCCCTAACTTGCACGTGTGACTGAAAAAACATGCAAAACATTCACTCCAGAGTAAAAGTTAACCCACTCCCTGTTCAATAACAAGCTAAACTGATTTCATTCAACACCATTGCCACGTATTTCACTATTTGTAAACAGTGACAGGAGCACACTTCCAGGTCTGGCCAAGCCACTGATGCAGCATCTTTCTGTGACTTCCAAATATGATTTCATTTCAATTACTATAATGCTACTTTTAAACAAGGATCCCTTTGATTAGGTGACACAGTACACTGTCAATTAAGAGGCTCTTAGAAATATGTGCCTCAAACCTTCTGTTAAAATAGCAGGAAATAAAAGTAAAAAGCTCTTTCTAAATAAAGCTGACTAAGAGAGAGAACCCTTCCTTCCATACTTACTTTTCTCTGGTACAGTTCCTCTGGAGTTGTGGATCTCAAACTGACAAGGCGGAAATTCTTTGTAATAGTACGTGGTCGTTTACGTGGAGGAGCAAATCGCTCCATTTCTGTCACAAAGTACAGGCCTTGCTTCAGGTAGCTGAAATATCTGTCCTTAGCAGAAGCTTCTTTATCTGAGTCGGAGTCATCTTCTCCCTCGTCTTCATCACCAGGCCTGCTCTCCAAGCGCAATCTTTTTGGAACAAGTTTTATCTCACACTGCACAGAAAAGATGAACAAAAAGCATCCACTTAGTACACTTACACTAGTTTGGTAAAGACTGAGTACATCTCCACCTCCAGTATTCCAATTTCAGAATGAACATCCTTCCTCCCCTTCTCCTTTAAACCCTTTATTTCTCAGTTTGCTTAACATGCTCCATAAACCCTGACTGCATCTGTCTCCTGGATGTGAGGCTCCATCTCTTACCCACCAAAGTAGTGAAGGTTTCGCAGTAACCTGGTATTACACTAAATGCTCTGCACCACCAGACAGGACAGAACTATGGAGACATCTTTGTACACTGTTCTACAGCTTAATGCAGTGTTCAGGAGTGTTTGCAACTTCCAGCTAATCAAAGTAAGGTTCTCTGTTCAATGTAATCTCAGACTAACACACTTGGGCTGTAATATGACATTGACTGGCCGTGTATTATTTCCAGACTAATATACCTTTTCAAAAACATACGCACAAGCTTTTGTATGTACTTAGATATTCTGAGTCAAAAATTACTTTAAAATTTTCTTTAAGACGTTTAAGACTTATTTCAGTGTAAGCTTTAGAAAAGAGTATTTTTCTTAGCTTCAAAGAAGATTTTTATTAACTTCATTATATTCTACTCCTTCCTGGAACCTTATTTAAAAAAAAACAAAATATGTATCTCTTTAATAGCTCCCCCTGTATGAGGAGTGTCTTTCAAAATAGAAGAGGAATGCTTGCAGTGTTCTCCAAACGCACTAACATACAAATGAGAGAAAACTGTTGACACAAACTATTATTTCCTGCTGTAAGATTCCTCTCATTGAGACTCAACCTTCCAAGACATTTGCCTCTACTGTCCGGAAGTTATTTGACAATCAGGTTTTTATTACAACAGTTAAGTTGCAGCAAGTTCAGAATTTCCCAGCAATACCTATCTCGAGATAAAACAGAATCATTTTTTCTATTACTAGTAACAATTTATTTTTTTAACAACACACCCCCCTTAGGATTACATATAAAAAAGCAAACTGTTGTACTACATTCCAAATAGGTATCTGCTCGTGCACATTTCTCACCTCCAGACTGAGAAATCCTCCATCATGAGCTGAAGTGACTTGAGGAGAACTCTCAAACCATTCACATGACTTTCCCAGTAAGTTTCTTAATGTCTTGACTGATGACACAGTCAATGCACCAGAGCAGCGAGCCAGGATGACAGAATTATCTGCCCACCAATTTACATCTATCAATGGGTAATAGGATTCTTTATCTAAAACATACAAGAATGCACCACAGAAAGAAAGATAACTTTAAATACTAGATAAGAACAGAAGAGACTTCAACTACTAAGAGATATTACTTAATTTAACAGACATTTATTATTACATGTACCACCTTGATTCCCTAAGTTTGTCTTTTATATCAACTATATTTTACTAAATCAGTTCTGTATTCAATAAATAATGCTGAGAAGAAAAAAAAATCACAATTACAGATGTAACATATATAATTTATTTGAAAAAAGAATTCACAGTAAACTGATTTGTACAAAATATTGCAAATTTTAGATATTTGATAAAGATCTACTTTAATACCTATCAGGCCATTCTTGACCTGGCAACAAACCCAGTACTAATGAACACAAGAAAAGGCTACACTGCCTTTGAGAACAAGTAACAACTATGAACAAAGGCTCCTAAAACAGCCTACAAAATGAGGTTGTTAGGAGGATTCAATGAACAGAACAAATAAAAAAAGTCTCTAGGACAGAAGCGGTGGCATTTCCAAGACTGTCTTGATTATGGTAACTTCCTGGGACAAAAACATTCACCACAGTTGGCTCAATTTGTTCACTACATGTCACTTCCCACTTTTCCGATGAAAAAAATCTTTCCCCAAACATCACAGAGAAACAGGTCAGCTCACTTTGCTACTCATGCTTAGTCAGCAGCCTACCCATGAAGGTCAGACAAATTAACCCAAAGACAGAATCACCAAGAAAAATAGCACAAAGTAACAGGAGATCTTTTAACAATATAGATGTATACAAGCAGTAGCGAATGGATTATGGAATAGCTATTGATCACCACACTCTTGGAACAGCCATGCAATAACCAGGTCCTAAATGGCTGCACACAGTGGCCTGAACTTTTGGAAAACAACAGACTGACATGAGGCAAATCCAGTCCGAGGAAATAAAGAGCTTTGGTTTTAGAATTTTAAACCATATCTTTAAATTACATTAGATTTCAAGACTTTAATTAGACATTTACAGAAGGAAAAAATGAAATCCTGTCCTAACTGAAATGTCTTATTTATGGTTATGGCTACAAAAGCATTCTAAAAAGAGAACCGAAAAATAACCTATGGTGACACTCATATAGCTATGCCATGCCACAAATTCAAACCATACATACAATTTTGGCAACCATTCTAACTGAGATTTAACTAAGCCATTTCAGGTCTTCATATATTTTGCATTACTATTTTTAACTACACAGTGGTATAAAATAGTGCTCTAACTGTATTGCGTACCTTTTATTTTTTTTCTTTTTTCACTAGAGAGTCTCCAGTCTGGGTTGAGCTCATCATAGCCTGGCTAAAAAAAAGAAAAAAAGAAAAAAAAAAAGAAACATAAAAGGATTCTATGCAAATAGATCTTCAAACACAAAATCAGTTTATTTGCTCTATTGTTGACTCACTCATTTTTCAATTAAAATGTTCCCTATAAATTCAAACTCTGAACATAAATATTCAGTTCCTGTTGTGCCATTGTGTCTTTCCCCAAACAATTTAAAAAAAAAAACCAACCCATTTAAAAAAAACCCAAAAATAATAATTAAAACAAACACAAACCAAAACAAAAAAACCCACCAAGGTAAAAACCTGGACTTTCTGTATTCCTAAAATACCATTTTTGAAAACGAGTACCATGACACCTGGTCGGGTTTTCTGAAATAAGGACTCTCCTGCAATCAGAAGCCAAGTGTTTGCTTTTCCTGTCTATACACAGGACTGCGGGCTTACAAAACAATCCCCAAAAGAGTCCTCCTGTTTGCTCTGTGTAGTGGGTCTGTGTACCAGTCTAGTACAGCACTCTAAGTATTTTCTCTGTTTATTTTCATAATTATAAAGCCCTTTTCAAGACCAGTGCAAGAAGAGAAGCAGAAATACTTAATGATGCCCTGCTATGTTTGTAATTATGTTGCAGTGTTGTTGTTTTAAACTTTGTTTAGTACTATGAGAACACATGGGAACTACACCAGTAGAGATGACAGAAATCCTTCCCTAAAGTGCAAAAGTACAAGTAGACTACAGCTCAGACAACCAATGCAGGCTTGGGTCAAGCAGAAAGTGCTTTCCGGACTTAATTTTTTAGTAGAAAGAGAAGCCTACTAATTAAAAGTAAAGATGAGGCCGCTCTAGATTTAATTTCACAAATATGTTTGGGTGATGATTACACAGGAATCACACATATTATGAAAATATACATTATACTTGGACACCAGTTTCACCTATAAAAATAATTCAAATAACAGTCAGTTACTGAATATGCCTTTAAACCACCCTCACTGAATTATAAAGTCCCAAGTACTCCTTTGGAATACATATTCTTTACTGCTAAAAAGAAAGACAAAATACAACTCACAGTGAGTACCCTTGAGCAAAACCTATCTGAAGCATACATTAAAAACAGAGACAAATGGATATGCAATTATAAAAGTAAATATAGGGCTCTTAAAAAACATGGAGTTGACCAGAAAGCTAGAATGCAGCTAAGGCACAGTTACCTGAACTACTCTCATCTCCTATGAAAACACATATCCAGAAGATTAAGATACATAATTCAAGTTTCTAAACATGTACATCCTCCTTACCTGATCAGCTTGGTCCCATTCTCCTTGTTGTCTGAGAGATGGAATAGACCAGATCGTCAGTTTTCCTGAGAAATGAATAGCTGCCAAAAGAGCTCCATCGGGAGAAAGATTCATCTTGAAAACTCCATCCTGCCAAGCATTATGTCAGAGTAAACAAAGATACAACAAAAAAAATACCCAAATCAAGGAATACCCAAAAAAATTCCTCCAAAAATATTTTCTTCTATTTTAGGGAAAAGGATTGTACAATCTTCAATCCTGAAACATGTCTTAAAATAAAAATTAAAAAAAAAAAAAAAAAAAACTATTCTAAAAGAATAAAGGTGAGATATCAATTGTGGCATGGAAGAGTAAAAACCACCTGTATAAAGGAAGAACACTACTTAGCATGAACAAATCCTTAGGAATGTGAACTTCTGTATCACACTGTTATTACAGCAAATAAAACCCACAAGTGTGGCATTCCTAGGAGAACGCCCCTGACAGCAATGCAGAGCTACTTAGAGGGAAAACTGCAGGTTATTCCCTGTACTAAACAAATACTCAGCAGTCTCAGTTTTCTACTGTCCTCCTTCTCAGGTCCACCCAAGGAAGACTGTTACCAAAACAGAGTTTAGTACAGCTCTTCCTCCCTAGGAGCAAACTTCTGGGTGGGCATTATTACAAATCAAATATTTAATTTTTTAAAAAAATAAATAAAGGGTACAAGAAATACACACATAAAAACATCTTACAGGAGCACATTGTTCATTTCAGGACACTGGATCAGAATCTAAGAATCTCTTGAGTAACAACAGACTAAACAGCAACATAGCAAACATCAGATTAAGTCCATACAGATGAAATAATTCAACATCCGCAAGTAAACGTCACCAAGGCTACAAAAATTCTCCTGGATTAAATTCCCCTTCAGCTCTGGATATCTTAAAGAGGCAAAACATACTTCTAACAAAATATTTCCTTAAGGATTCATGAAATCCCACACAACTACAATTGGATCTACACAACACTATTTCCACAAGACCCTCTAAATATACACTCAAATTTTAAAGTCAAATTTAGTGCCACTGGCAATGAATAACAACTTCTGAAAACACATTTTACATTTATTCCCCATGCTCCCAACACAACTTCTATGTTTTCAGAAAGATTTTTAGAGAGTCTAGTCTTCACTGAAAGACAGCAAGATGCAGATTCCCAAAAATTACATTGTTCATCAAAGTTAATTTTGTTAGTTCACTTTTAAAAATTTCCTAATAAAGATTCACCTACAGTAATGTTAAAGCTGTCCAAGTCTGCAGCTCACCAGTTTTTCAGCCAGCACCTCCCCTCTCGGAAAATCCAAACATACATATAGAAAAGTTAGATGACATCTGTCAATTAAGGTTTAATGGTATTTCTACAGAACATTAGCAGTAGGTATCATTTAAAGATACAAATATTCTTTTCGGGTAGGTATGTTTGTTTGTGTTTCTTTTTTACCATTTTTATTTTATTTCTTAGGCTTTTTAAGTTCTACCTATGCCACAGCAAGCAATGACAATCAAGAAATCTGCTCACTCTTGTAGAGTGGTTTGCAGCTATTGAGAGCACTGCTTAAATCCAAGCTTAAAATGTGTTTTTAATTGAAAAGGAGAGCATTAAGGGCTTTTTTAATCAGTTAAGAATTATTTATATCAGAAAAACTTCCTAAGTATTCTCTGATTATATTCTCATGCAGCCAGAGTACTGTACTTTCAATTGTGGTTTGCCCAGGAACTGTACATGCCAAGTGAGCAATTTGTATGCACAAAGGACAAAGAACAAAAGACTGCTGAAGGACTTCAAAACATACAGCTAAAATGTATAACCCGTTCAGATAACTGATTAGTGGTATACATCACAGATCTTAAAAAGAGGCAAACGTTTACTCAGTAGTGACTCTCTTGCTGTCAGATTTAAATATTGGGTGGCCATTAACACACTCAAATTTAGTACCCAAGCACTGTGTTATCTATAAAAATTAATCAGTCTTTTGGTAAAGCAGACAATGCTGCCTCTGTAACAGCCTGACAACTTAAGGAAACTGCAAAATAAGATTTTGAAAACTTCAGCAGGTTGGCACTTAACATTTCCTAAGTGTGACTTAAGTTAGGAACACGAAGAATCCAATTCCAGTACAGCTAGCTCTAGTATACAAGTCCTGTATCTGCTGTGCCTGTCATAACCCTAACCCTAATGTTAATTTCCCACTAAGAATACAAACCATATCTCACATATTAAAGCCATAATCTCTGAAACTGGATCAAAACATTCAAGGATGAAAAACAGTCTCTGCTTTTCTTTGTTAATCTAGTACTGGCAAGTGCAATGAAGTTGAAGTTTAGTACAGCTACACTCAGTACAAGCTTTTCAGTAAAAAGAGTTTACTTCAGCTTTTCCTTTTATATTTTCAGTGAAGGAAATAAAATCTCCCATTCCACCCTTGAGAGAGATTCAGAAGATTTGTTTTCCCCTTCCAATCAAGCATGCAACTTCTTTCAACCAGTCACCCAAACATTCAAAAAAATCTAAAGTAATTTCCGAAGTACATATAACTTCAGATCATCCATTTTGTCTCTCAGGATGAGGGTGGTAGACACATTCTTTATTGTTTTTTCCTTGTAAAGCAAAAGAAGGGCAAAAATTTTTTTACAAGGAAGGAAAGGGGGATAGAGAAAGTAATAAAACAAAAACTAAACACAATTAGCAGACAAGAGATAAGAGAAGGTGCTGCAGCTTCTAAGGCATGTAGAAGAAAGCCACGAGCACTGAGTACAAAGCCTTAGAAATATAGAAAGCACCTCAGCATGACATTCTAACATTCACTCACTAACTCAGGGGAGAGGAGAATCCAAGACCCACCTCCAGGTTTTGTTAAGAACAAGTTGATACTGATCAGCAGTTTCATTAGGTTCACATGCATCCTGGTAGTAGAACTCTGACTCATAACAAACTTTTGAAGCTACTTAGCAATATGTTTCCATAGTATCTCAGACTGTAAAAATCAAGTGTTTGTGTCTGCCCTATTTATGCCATGAATGATTAGTCTGAATTCATTCATTTTTTCTTCCCCACTTTGTATGAAAATTTTGAGCTAGAAGGTGAAGGGTTTCTGTTGTTTTCTAGTGGGAGTGCGGTAGTGCAGAAGGCTGGGTTTTGTTCCTCTTCGCTCTTGGGGGTGTATTTCAGAAACTTCATCACAATCTACTTACATATTCTACAAGAAGAACACATTTAGTGTGCTATGATATTACATTCATTAATAAATAACTAGGTGGCTTCTTGTACCTTCCTTTCTGAATATGAGTTTATACTTAATATTGAATCTATATCTCTAGACCTGTTCCTGAAATCCAGTGATTCCAGCTTCAGATGATGAACTAAAAGGATTTTTAAGAAAGCCAAATAAATGACAAGCTTCTCCATTTAATCAGAAATACCAAACTTTTAGCCTTAATTTAACAGAATGATAAGTTGCATAAATCAAAACCTACTTTCAGTCAGTTACTCAGATAGTCACTAATGGACAATTATATTAGTAAAATATATTCCTGACGTAAACCTAGGCCTTAATACCTGTTCTGTTCCCCGCCTGCTGTAAAATCTTAAATTCATAATCCTTAATAATCCTCTTCTCTGTGCCTGTAAAAACAGAAACAAATCATTTGATGAAAGACAATCTCATATATTATTTTATGCACCAAAAATGAAGTCATATCTCAAATAGTAACAACTCTGCAGGATTCTTTAAACTTCCGTAAGACTGTCTACTTTAAAATAATACAAGGATAATAAAATCCAGTTTGTGCAATTTTGTCTACTTCATTAGGTATGTAACATGCCACAGAAAAGCATTACTCATTTGCAATTAAATTAACAGCTTCCTTTAATACTAAGCAATTCCTATATAAGAGTAAATACTGGAATTTATCCTGGTATATTATAAATCGATTTAAGTATAACCAAGTTGTTACTAAATCAAACATTTACTTCTACTAGAAGAAATCTAGAGCCAGACACATTTATTTCAGGCGCTGCCTTTTGCTCTGAAGTAATAAAAGGACGAACTGGAATTTTTTTCCAACAAAGACATATCCCAGTATACAACTAAGGAGGTACATACATTTTCATGCTACAATACTTTTTGTTCTTTCTTGTTGTTTTGGGGTTTAAAACCACAAGTGATAACCAAGAACTTAAAAGTTTAAATTGTACTACAGAAAAAGCAAAAACAGACATATGCTGGAGGGGAAAAGATACCTACTTAGACATCCACATCATAGCTCAGAAAACAGCAAAACATTGCATTAAATTCTTCTTTCGAAAAGATACATATTGAACTTCTAGTCAGATAATTCTGGCAGTGACAATATTCATCCAGTAAAATGAGGGCATATACTTACTGTTCTAATGTCATCTTCATAACCAGTGACCTGTTTGTAATGGGGAGACCCTGAAAGAATCCTCCAAGCAGATATCCCACAACCAGCTGCTTTAGATACTCCATCTTCATCTGTTTCACAGCCTCCTACAAGGAGAAGTCTGTAAAATATACAAAGGCATATTATGGCTTCATATACTGCCACAAAATTTTTTTTAATAATCTTAAATCTATAGCAGTTTGCTTGCAGTAACAAAAAGACCAAATATACCAAGACACTTAACATTTGTCTGTGAATAAATACCCTGCAATATAAAAGTACTTAAATATTATTTGTGACAGTTGCTATTTGTGGCATTTATACCTATCCATTCTCATCTGTAGCTTTCCAGATGAGTCATAATTCCCAACATCTAAAATAAAGTAAGTTGGTCTACAAATTTGAGTTTCTCTCCTACCTTCAAAATTACAAAAAATTATAGCTTAAGCATATGAAAAGTTCTGATCATTGTGTTCAGTCATTACATTTCCATTTATGCAGATGTGGCACAAAAGGTACATCTCTTTCACTGAGAAATCAAAAGCATCAAGGTTTGTCAGTTCAGTTTTCTAAAGCCACTCTATCAATAATACATGTGTGCATAATAATTTCATTGCACACAGTAGATGGCATTTTAAAATATAAGAGACATAACTCTTATAATTATTGCTGATTACCACTAAACTGTATGAAAGTATTTTCCCTTGAAGGCCTTTCACCTTATTAACAAGCAGTTCTCTATTTAACGGATGACTACTTTGATGAAAACCTTGAGAATATGTGTCTTAAATTTGTTTAGAAGTATTTAAATGAATAACCCATCAAAAAGCAAAGTATCTGCAAAAAATGGCACAATTGCAAGAGCGCACAGCCCTGTTACCCCTTTTCCAAGGCTGCATCACTACTGCAGTGCTCTGCTTCCTAGAGGCTGCCGCTCATACAGCTCAGCTCTGACCTGAGTGCATTTCAAGACTTTTCCAGCAAAAGTCCAATGAAAGAAAAAAGAAAAAAATAAAAAGGGGGAAGAAAATCTTCTTCTGTGTTTAATCCTCTTTAAATAGTTGGTAAAATTTAATTAATATCCCATGTCTCATGCTATTCACAACCATACAGCAAGCTGATGTGTATCATGGACAAATCACAGAACCAATTCAGTTGGAAAAGACCTCTGAGATCATGTCCAACCTATGACCAAACACCACCATGTCAACCTGGCCAACTCCAGGGACAGTGACTCCAGCTCCCTGGGTAGCCCATTCCAGTGTCTAATCACCCTTTCTGAGAAAAAGTTCTTCCTCATGTCCAACCTAAACCTTCCCTGGCACTGCTTAAGACCATGTCCTGTTGCCAGCTGCCTGGGAGAACAGGCCAACTCCCACCTGGCTACAACGTCCTTTCAGGGAGTTGTAGAGAGCAGTAAGTGCCAGGCCTCGACTGCAGCCAACATCTGCAGCATTTTGTGTAGCACTCTGCAGGAAATCACGGCCAGAACCCGTCTCTGCACATGTTCTGTACCATTCTGGTGATGTGCTGCCGGGCTCAGTCCCCAGCAACCCCTGGAAGGGGCTCCCCCAGTACATCAGAGGCCTTGAAACAGACAATGCTCCTAAGGGAGGATACAGATGTGCTGGTCTTGGATTGCAGGGACCCGGCTCCAAGCAACCTGCTCCAACTAACCCTACTGTGAAGGGGAATGGATTAGATCTCGAGCGCTTCCTCCAGTCTCAAAAATGGCTGCTCTTGCAGTACCTCAGGAGTACTCTATTCTACAGGTTGCTACAAAGTTGGATTGAAGATTACCAGTGTAATAGCTCTTGAGAACAAGTTCAGTTGAGGCATCCAGGAAAAACCTGATATGCCATTCTTGACTCATCAATTTTGGTACAACAAGCAAATTTCAACTGAATCTGAAACCCTTCAACTCCTTCATCACAAACGCTTCATTGCAAACTTTAGGCTTTAACATCAAACATTTTCTGTAGGAATCTTACTGCAGATAACCCTGAGGTGAGACATTCAGTTCCAGATTACGATACTCAAGCAGTTGTTGAACCACGCATTAGAGCTTACAAAGAGCTCACACTGAAGCAGACATTACAGTTTTGTCAACTAAAGTGCATCACAAATTCCATCCTAGATGATGGCTGGATGACACGAGGGCACCAACATTTGGTATCTAAATTAAGGTACGTAACACTTTTCAACAACAGTGAAACTCATTATTAGACTTTTCCCCAACACTATTGCTTCACGGTTTCCTATAGATTCAGATACACTCCCTACTGACATATTCTCTTTACAATTATCATACATCTAGTTGAAAAAATTAAGTGTATTAAGTTCTTAAGTGCTATTTTATTGCTCTGTAATTGGTAATATGCAAAGTGTGGTAAGTCAATCCTTACAAGCAGTGAAAACAGACCAGTGTAAGTTCACCATTTGAGACTGCATGAAATGCAAGAAAGTACACAGTGACGAAGTTGAACTTCTGCTAAGGGATCGAAGCTCACATTACTGAATATTAAGACACTGAGGTGTCCCTATATATCTACAACTTTCTTTAACGTGTAATTTTAAAGTGCCTGCCTTCACCCCTTTCTGGAGGGTTTCTGGATAAGAAGATTTCAGCAAGACTGCTCATTATGTTAGAGTCCTCCAATGTCAAACGTAGGAGTTTTCTACCACAAAATAAATTCAAAACAGAAAAAACTTGCCTACACAACAGACAAAACATCAGTTATCTTGCTTTGTATCCATTCCACCCAATTGTGCATTCCTTCAAGTATCCATTTTTCAGCTAAGCCAATTAATTGGCTGCACATAGCAGGAGACTCCACCTGACTAGTTTTACGAGTAATAGTATTTCCTGATAAAAACAAGCAATTTTCTGAATGTGTATGCCACACACATTACAAAAATGTATGACATCAGCAGCAGATAGAACCACATTTCTCCATGTAAGGAAAGGTCATTTCTCTCCCTGGAAAATATGGAATATGGATAACAAAAAGACATATGCCAACGAGAAGGTTCCACAGAAAGATAATTTTAATTATTAATATTCCAAATAAACTTTCTAAGTACAAAACTAGCATTGTCGCCTATTCTTTTACTTCACACTAATGTCAAGTTTTAAAAACATTAACCTAAGATCTTATAAGAATAGTAGGAAAAACAAAGCTATCACTCTCATGGACGTGCAAGGAAAGAAAGAAAACAAAACTTGACATTTTTACCTTTTTTCCCCCCTTCTCTTCTAAACCTCTATGACAAGAAGTTGCCACTAGCACACACAGAGCAATGTCCATAATATTTCGGTGACAACTATGCCAGCTGATTTGCTATGTATTTTCTTGCTAATGGTTTCATCCATCAGAGGAGTTTAACACTTCTGACATCATTTATTCAGAAACTCACCAAAAATGCAAAGCAAGCATATCCATCTATCCTAGTATCACAATAATTACTTGAGAATATTACCCAGCATTCTTTACAACACTTACTGTTACAATAATCTACTTCCTAATATTAGGACCAGAAAAAGTAACTTTGGAAATGGTGTCGGAACCATTAACTCTGGTCTGATGAAAGGAAACAGTGAGTTGGTTCTGTTGCCTGCTCAGGTAATGCTACCAAAGCTCCACAACCCTCACCTATTACATCATCTATTACTGAATAATAATTATTGTGAAGTTACTAGATACAGATTAGGCAGCAAGAAGGAATCATACAAAAAATTAATCTTTCAAAATAATAAGCTAGAAGAACATTACATCTCATTAATAATAATTTTTTTTCCAAGACAGATACGACAGCTCACTTAACATTGAAGAATGAGAAAAAAAATTTTTAACAGTGAGTTTCTTCTGTTATTCTATAGCCTAGCCTAATTTCCATTTAAAACAGTGATATAACATCTTGCACTGATGGATTTGATCCTAGTATATCTAAAAGAAGAAAAATATCTAAAATGAAGTTTAGTTCCTACAACTGAAGAGAAATAGAAAAAATAGTTGCTGAGTTTATCTTGCTAAATAAGTTGGTACTAAAAAAGTACACACATTTTTAGCACAAGTAGTAGGCTAACCAGGACCTATTCCAACTACATAAGTTTGAAGAGCAGGCTGTCAGTTAGTCCACCTTTCAAGTCTGGCTTAACCAACAGGTTATTAATAGAGAAAACACATCAGAAGACAACTCCACTCCTGGCAGTTCCAGTCAGAACACTAGGGAAAATGGGCTGGACAACAAGTCCAGCAATCAATTCCAGATTGAAACAAACCAACAGGAAAACCCAACCAAACTTATGTATCAGCCTTTACCCCCATCACACTGAGAAATGTCTTTGGAAGCTATTTCTGACATTCTATGAAATGCATGCTGTTCATGCAAGGCACTCAGACAGAAAACAACATTATTAGTTAGATAATGAAAGTCAAGGTAAATGAGATGAACTAAGGCTTCTTTCCTAGGAAAATGAGACATGCCTTGTTATTACTGATGCAGTGAATACAAATGTTAAAAAAGATTTTTTTTTTCTGCCCCACCATATCCAACACACTTTTTTTGCCACTTTTGTTCATCATTTACATATCACTCTCAGGTAGCAAACAGAACACTTACCTGTGAGCAGGATGATAAATGACAGTTGTTATCCCATGGGTGTAATGACTGCTAAAGCTGAAACTATGACTTTCTTGAAAGCTTTGATTTGTTCCAACACTAAATATGCAGAGAAAAAAACCACACGTATTATTTCAGATTCATTGCCTTTAAAGAGTAGAAAGTTCACTGTACCCTATCAAAGCAAGTCAAAATGCATGCTTACCTTACAAGGTAGCTTCTCAGTTCTCCACGGTAATTAACAACAAGTAGTTCAGCTGACCACTGAGCACTTGCTTTGTATTCTAGAAAGATCAATCCAGCAATAGCATAACTCAGATCTCCTGGAAAACTTGCTGTCTTTACCCAAAAAGGAAGGCAGACATGAAGAGAGAAAGGGGATTTTAAAAAAAAGGTCTTTGCTACTGAAAGAACTAGAAAATTAAATACACTATATTGTTTTAAAAAGTAAAACATTTCATAATTTGCATTAGTAACAAAATAAACTTCCTTTTATTTTAAAGAAATCTTATTATTAGAAAGTTTGCAAAGACAACACACTAAGGAAATACACTTGAGTCACCTCCACAAATCAGTTTAATACAATCTTTGACGATACAAAATAGAAAATATATTATGTGGGCCTTGTCAACAGCAATTATCTACTACCATACCAAGCAAAAAAGTCCTCATATTGCTCTAGCAGCCATATTTCTTGATATATAATTGAGTCTGCATATGAAATGCAGATTTATAATCTATTACTACGAACTGTAATTGTTTGCACACACACTAACTAGGTGATTCTATACTTTCACTGTCTGAGGTACCTGCAGATCTACCAAAATTCCAAGACAGATGTATAACATGCCCTTTATGCTGTTGTAAGGGCTACAGATGACTTCTCTTGATCCTATGATGGATATATTATAGTTAAACTTTTTATGGTTCATTTCTGCATCATAGTCACAGTGTAAGCATTTATAGCAAACTAAGTTGTGATTTAAAAAAGGTCAAAGAATGGAAATTATCCATGATCCTTAAAAAAAGTTCTACTATATTAATATTTAATCCAAGAGAGCACATACCGGTGAAATGACCAAAAGCTCACTACCCATCAGGTCAAACACTCTGACTGTTCCAGTGCTTTCAGCATAAGCAAGTAACGTACAATCATGACTCCATGCCACTCTCCTCCATTGAGGGTTGGGATCCTTTGGCACTATGAAAAAGAAATAAAGTCATTAATGAAAGTGAAATATAAATATAATCCCTTAAACAGAACAAAAAGTCAACTGCATCAAAAAAATGCAGGTGCTTACCTGCATTACAAGCTTATTTCAAAGGAGTCAAAGAAGAAAAATCATGCTATGTCTCCCAAGCCCATTAATCTTAACTATCATTGCATTTCACATTCAGGTTTCATATGTTAATCACCATGAAAAGAAGACACAAAGGGAGGGTAACGGAGCTAGTCACAAAGCAAAATTATTGCAAGATTCTTCCCAATGGTTTTAAGAAGTTACAATGCTATGATTAAAAATAAACCAACTTCATCATTTAGCGATGTATGAATAACAAAGAGTGTTGACACTAAGTAAGGATGTAGAGGTTGCCATACCTTGACATTTTCCAACTATGGATACAAAGTCATCTTTTGCAGACCTGCCGAAAAAAAGACTCATATGGATTTAAATATGAAAAAAACATTATTCAACATTCCATAATAAACACTAGAAAAATACTCAATTCTAGGACCTGTGCGCCTCTAACTACTTGTTAAAAAAAGCAGAGTAGCCTTAACCCTTAGGCAGCTACAGTACCTAACAACAGAATTTCAGAAACCCTATTCCCACTGCATAAATACTAACATCCCTCATTTATTCATAATGCTGCTCAAAATAGTATAGCAACATTTCAGCGCTTTATATAACTTTTTAAAAAAAAACTAGTCAGTATTCTCTCGGTTACAATTTTAGAAACAATGCAAGAATATAGTTGCATTAATACAGCTGAAACAAGATTTATTTTATAGTCTATAAGCTGACATTTATGGTGTTCACACCACTTTTGATTGAACAATTTTCATACACTTGCTTCTTTTACATATAAATAGAAGGTCTGACCTTCTAGCAAATGGATTTTTGTGAAGGAAGTAAACACACTCAATCAAGATCTGTTCTACAGCTAAAATGTGCTCTTGAACTGGTGAAGGAGAGCTTGCTGTTAAGAGAGCAGGCGAAAAGGGAAAGCATCAGTCTGGATGGCAATCCACTCTACTTGTAAAATAAGGTGAAGCATTATACACGCCAGCTGCTCCACAGAGAATACTTGCTACTTTTCCCATTTGTTAGGGGAGAATTTCTAGAGGGGACAGAAAGGCAAAGGCTAAAAAGACCATGATTTGTGTTGAGTATTTTAGAGCATCTTGACTGTTTCTCTTTCACATCTTGAAAGAGAGAGAGGTACTTACATACAAGTATCTATAGCATTTATAACTGGGGGGTAAAGGAGCGATTTTGTTTGTTTGGGGGGGGTCTAAATGGGGAACGGCTGAAAACTATGAAGAAACAGAAGGCTTCTGCTTTTACGGTTACATGGATAACTTTCACAATACACAACACTGCAAAAACACAGACAAGTCTTTAAAAGTACATTTAGTAAGTCACTATAAGCACTTTGTCAGAACTTCACAACTCTGGTCATGAAGCAATAGATAATACTAAGTTACCTGATTTCTACACATTGGTCTTGAACAACTGCCAACAGTTTACCATTACTGAAAGAGAAAACACAGGTTTGAAAGTTCATTTAAAGTACATTCTGTACAGAATGTGCATCAGAGTCCTAGGTAATTTTCTGCAAGGTTAGATATAAATTGCCTCTTTCATAAATCAAAACAAATTGAGAAATATCAATTTTTTATTAGAAAGAAAATACCTGTTCTATGAGAGTCCCTTTATGTCACCAAAATCTATCTGCCACTCTTTTCCAGTAAGACTAAGAAAACAGAAAAAAATGTCTAAAATCTCACTGCAGGGGAGGTCTGAATCCGATGTTCCTTATGGATAGCTTTACAACAGCAAACATCCAAAACTGCGTAAGGCTTTATCTGGGATAAACAACTACTGTACTTCAGTAAGTTATGTAGTCTCCTTAGGAGCAGGTCTCCTGACTTTGTACCTACATACACAACATAAACTCAAACCTTCCATGCTACTTTCATGTTATTGAACCATTTTTCTGTATATACTTATGCTTATTTTTAAAAGCCAGTGACCTTACTGATGTTGCTAAAATTACTGCAGAACAGCTACTTCTAGCCTTCTACACTTCTCTGTACATGTGCTAGCAGACAAGTCTTGAGGGTATACATTCACCTTCTACAAATACAAACTGCGTACTTTAAAATTACGTATCCTTCCAGGTTTAGTCTTTAACCAGTCAAATTCAGGACTTGAGTTTGAGAACTTTGCCTCAAAAGCCAGACAGATGTTGAGAACTGAGCAGAGGTGCATTAACTGAAGGGAAGAAGGTGGAAGCCCCTTAGGCAGCAGACTGAGCTTTCTCTCACAAGGTTACTTGTGAAGTAACTCCAGTATTTTTCTTGACCAAAAAGAGTAACGTGACTTCAGCACAATATTGAGTGAGCACAGTTACCAGCAGAGATGGCAGACAGAGCAGAGGAAGCATTGGTACATTCACTGCCATCAAAGCTGGAAAAGGACATGAGCCAGTTACCTTGCAAGTACGAGGTGCCAGCTGATCTGCTTACTAACGAGGCGAACCAGTCCAGTGGGCAAGGAAAACTTCGCAGGGCTGAAATACCAAAAACATTAAGCTGAATCAAAACATACAGCTAACAAAGGCAGTACCTGACATATACAGAGGGGATAACACAGCTTTCAGGCAACCATCAATCACCTGGGAGGCTTTAGCAACCGAACATGAATCAACACTGCACCCTGCCAACCACAATGGGTAACAACAGCCTTGTCTGTATTAACAGAACAAGAACACTGATTACTTATTCATCACCTTCTATACTCTGGTCACCAGCCAGTTTTGGGACACCCATTAAAAGAAGAACACCAGTAAACAGGAGGGCCACCAAAGAGGGGTAGGTGACTGGAGCACTTGCCCTATAAAAAGATGCTGAAGGAACTGTACTTGTTTAGCCTGGAGAGGGAAGGCTTTGGGGAGACCAAACAGCAGCGCTCTGACACCTATGAGATTACCATAGGATGGGAGCAACTGAGGTGCATGACAGGAATACAAGAAACTATGATCAGTTCTTTGGAGGACTTGGCAGTGCTGGGTTAACAGCTGGACTCAATGATTGTGAAGGTCCTTTCCAACCTAAATGTCTCTACAATTATAAAACAGGTTCCAAGCTGATATAAGGAAGACATTACTTCACCATAAAGACAGTCAGGCACTGGAACAGGCTGACCAGAGTCTTGGGGATCTCCATCCTTTAACCTTTACAAGGCATAGCTGGACAGAGCCCTAAGAAACCCAGTCTGAATTCAATGTTCCGCTTTTAGCAGGACTTTAAACTAGAAGCCTCCCAAGCTCCCTCACGAACACTTTTATTAAATACATGAAAATAGCAACTAGAATCAATTATAAACGCTTGACATTAGACTTTAAATATGACTGCTGGAGGGAGAGAAGAAAACTAAGTTGATTCTGTCTACAACTGAATCCTTTTAACTAGAGTTATATGACTGTATGATGAGTATAAACATCACCCTCTCACCAAAAAAGGGGCAGGCAGGGGCACAAAAATAAAATAGAACACCAGCAACAGGGAAAAGAGCATTTCCTGCCAAATTCAAGTATAGTGTTGTTTCACAGGAATCCACGTTAATGTCTCCGTCCGTATATCTCAAAACCAACAAAATACCCTTTAAAAGGGAGAACTGATATCTTCAAATCTGCTAAGTGTATCAACAGAGTAGTACAACCACAGAGCTGAAATTCTCCAGAAACACTTTATTTACCCCAATGTATTTCCGGGACCGCTTAATCACTTTTTGAATCAGAACTTAAATTTATAAATGGCATGAGTGATGTTCAAGTAGTTATCAAGCTTTTTGTATGACACTTTGAATCATCAAGGAAAAAAAATTCAAAATTATTACTGAAAAGGAAGCAAACCCTGCCATGCCATCATATTTGTCCTTGAGGCTTAAGAAAAAAAAACACCCACAACAGCTTCATTTGTAATATCTCAGTTGGGAGTGGAGAGGACAAGTATGTGTTTGGAGAAAGACGACGTTCCAACTGCAAATCTACTTCAGCTTCTGATAAAAGCACAAAGTCAAATTAGTACACACCAGCTCTTTTTTAGATAGCCTTCAGCTGCAACGCAAGAAGAGAGACTACTCCAAACATTGCTTGGACAATATTCTAAGCAAGTGTTCAATTTTTCCCTCAATAAGAATTATTTTCCTTCAAATCAAAAAGCCATAAAAATATTGCCAAATAGAAAAGTGAAGCAATGTTCTCACCAAACCTACCTGTGCCAGATGTACTGAAGCAAAAACAGTGCAGGACCTACAATGGAAAGAGGTAAAAATTACATCTCTAGTAGTCTTAAAACACCCTCCAGCTTACAAAAATTCTTACATTAGAGTAAATGCAAATGGCAAATCACAAAAAAAAACCAAAATCACTACACATTTTTGGAAATTTTAACAGACATTCTTACTGGACTTACATGAAAATGCAGTTTCGTTACGGCTATTTAACACTTTGTTTATGCAATTGAATATAATTAGAACGTAAAACTTCCTTATAGAACTAACTAGCAAACAGCACAATGCAAGAGCTGGCAGAGAAAAAAAATTTAAAGACTCAACAACACTTCACAAAACACAGAGCATAAGTTCTTAGATGTAGGAAAGCTTACAAAACTGACATAAAAATAACAAAACAATACTGACAATCAGGAAACATCTTCCTGAAAACACAGCCTGTACTCCATTTCCATTACAAAAACCATTCTAAAGGGCAGAAATTGTAAAATTTACGAGTAATCCAAACATTCTCAAAAGTCATGAACATAAAAACAAGTCATATTTACCTGTAATGGCTCTAGTGATGATAAATGATGCACCATGTTTTCTGCTGCCTCTTGGCTGCAATTACAACAGTAATAATCAGATACTATGTCACACATTTTAACTTAAATACAACATTCATACATGTATTTACTAACTAAATTTGCCTCCTAGCCTGTAAGTTCCTTATGTATTTCCTACTACTCACAACTTCATATAGTGAGCAATTTAACAGCATAAGCTAAAACAGGCTATAAAGCCAAATAATTTAAATGCCAAGATGCAATAAAAAAAACGCGGTATAGATTGTCTATTGATTCAACCTTGCCTCCATCTTTGGGTAGTAACAAAAGACATTGACTTCTGATTATGTTCTCCTGTAAGGTATTATAAATCATTCCTTCTTATGCCAAATGAATGCCAGATTGATCTGTAATGCCCAGAAGTCAAAGTACTTGGTGTTAAACATATTATGCTAAAATCTAACTGGTAAGATACATAAAGATTGCTCACGAAAGCTTCAGAAACATGAAGAAAAACAAAGAATTTCTGAAGACAAACTCTTTTACATCCATTTGTACTAGGTAAGACAGCCACCCTACTTCATACCATCTCACACAGCCTTGCCAGCAATCCTGCTCTACTTTAGCAGAGAGGAACTACATTCACTATATAAATGAAAGCCCTCTCCAACACAGAAAAAGGGAATACAAAACAACACAGGACATTTATTCTTAGCTGTAAGAGATAAAGTTATTTGCCAGTAAGAAAGCAGAAAAAAGTTACGAAACTGAGAAGATAATAAAGATAACCAATAAGGAAGGAATCACACACAAATCTTCAAAATAAGCAGTCATGCTTATACTTTTCTAATGAAAATATTAGAGCACCACAAACTGAGCATTAGAGCAGGTAATGAATGAATTTCCTCTTCCCTTCAGTATAGAACATGCAGAGCAGATTTCACTCAATAACTGAAATACTCAGACCTCACCAAGTTATAGAGCAGCAAACACTGAAAGACATACAAATTTATCAACACTTTAGAGTGTGTCAAAAGGAAAAAAAAATCTGGGTTCCCAAGTTTAAGTTATTGAAGTAAAGATTAGTTTTCTAGGCAAAGTTTGCAATCCATAAATAGTCTCTCAAATAACCAGGCTGTCATCTGACAGCATGTAAGAAGCAAACACAGCTGTATTAACAGATCATGTTCCACATTCAGGTTGATCAGCCAGGAAATAACAAGGCATTACAGTAAAATAAATAAGAATATAAATTATTTATTACAGCTCTCCTAGTACCTCAGGGAGAACTGTAATTTCCTAGGGACCTTAAAAGCAGAATTTGCAGAATTTGTTAGTTTTTGGATTAAGAAAAGTTGCAGCAAAAACATTTCCCAAAATTGCTTATATCTGTTCAGCACTTTTTGAATATTCTAGGTGTCCGCTCCTGAGCCTAACTACAATTCCACATATCTTAAACTCTTCAAAACTGATCTACTATTATACTCTGAAGACCTGAATTTTACTTTTTACAATATATTCGTATCACCTCAGCAACAGCAACAACTACCAGATCTGCTGTATTTCTTTTTTAAGTCGTTCCTGTTTAGGAAAACAACTTCTCGTTCCCTACAGCATTCCAAAAATAAAATCTACTTTCCTGCGGACAAGACACTCACTTGATTTTGGATTTTTTCACACACCCTGCAAGCTTACCAGTGGGAACAGGAGGTGGAGGGTATTGGGGAAGCCTCAAAACATTAGATTACAATGAAAAAAAACCCAGAGCCAAGCAATACATTTTGGACTATAAGCTGCAGAAAAGAGTTCAATTGGCTTGTATTTCCACAAACCATTTCATGAGTTCACCCTTGCAAACCTTGTCCACCACCACTGCCTCGTTCAGTGTTTTCTCGTTTCAGGGTTCTCAGTGAGAACAATCATCTCACCATACTGAATACAGACGGCTTGATTTCTATACCACTCTCTTCTCTGGCATAGTCACTTCCTTGCATGTTTCCTTCACAAGTAACCGTTATATCCCCCTGACCCTTCCCTACCCTCCAAAAAAAAAATCTTATTGAAAAATTCAATACAGGTGAATGACAGTACTAGCAAGAACTAAAATTAAAGCTAATTTGGGGGCCCAACCTACAAAATCCATGTCAGTTTTATCAGTATCTTGAATTTAACATCATTTTACATCATCACAGCATATTTTCAAGCCTTCCTATTTCTGCCATTCAAAATAGGTATTACCTTAAATAGGCAAGAAATATCAGGTTTAAAATAGCCAGTACCATTTGCTGAAGTCAAGAAGCAGAATTCTAAGATGCTTAGAAATTCTGACTACCAGGGCAAATGAGGACTCTCACACTGGTTACACAATCACTTTAAACTGGCATCCCCACAGGCTGCCACTGAACTTGACTCAGCGTTGAGTCCACATAATATTCACATCCCCCTTGGTACCCACATGAGTACTAGAGGGACCACTCAACAAAAGGAAATGAAACAACACAATTGTTACTCAGAGCAATCAGTTCTTTAATCAACCAACTATACATCTTCAAGAATAATAACGGCAGCAGAAGAGAAAGGATATTTGTCAGAAATATATCCCTTAATGCAGCTGTAGAACTACAGGCTGGTGTCATCACACCTAAGTCCTCCACACGGTCTGCCAACAGGTAAATCGATTTCATATATTACAAGAAACAAAGATAATTCATCATTTATCAAAACACAGTTACATAAAGATACATACGACTGCCTATTCACCAATATGAACAAGCTACTAAGTTAGTAATCAGTAACAGTGCAATCATATTTTCCAAATATCCATATCTGTTATTGCAATTGAATATTTACAGATGAAGAGAAACAAAATTTAGAAAAACCCACAAGCTTTCTGATAACCAAAAACCTATTTTTATGAGCATGGCTCTAGTAATTATTAGCAGGTACATTCTTTCACCTGTGAAGGTTTTGCATCTTTTCTATTCAGATGTCCTCATTAAACATAAAACTTAGTTAAAATACTTCCATAAATGATTTCAGGTGGGAAATGCATGAACAACTTTGGTTGTTTCAGTGGACTTGAAAGCCACTACAAAAAAAGAAATAAAACCAACTTATTTCCATCCTTTGTGCCCAAACCAGAAAAGAGCAGCTCAGTACACTGCACGGGAAAAGGTGAAAAAGAAGAGATGAAAGTGCTTCTCGGCGTTTCCATCGACCCATGAAGAAGATTATCTAGAAACGAGGAAAACCTTGTAGTACAAGAACAATGTTTTCTGATTTCTCAAGCTTTGACATCCGTTTGTGTGCCTTATAGACACGAAGTGACACACTTTTCCCTTTTAGCCCCCTCCTGCAAATGCTGATGGAACCATCCCGATTAAGAGTCCGGAGAGGGATGTAGTTTTCCTCATGCAAGGTAAGCTCAATGAAGATCCTGCTTTCACCAGGACAGCTGCCACAGCTGTACAGTACTTTCCGGCGATGAGACCTGGACTTCACTCGCCACAGCCCCCTTCGTATCAACTCAACAGCGAAACCAGACACACACGTTCAATGAGCAAGAGACACTTCGGGGGCATCCCCGGCGGCACAAACCAGGGTGGGGATTAACTGACAGGAAAGCCCAAGGGCCGGAGGGCTGCGGGGACACCTTTTGTGCCCGCCAGGGCCGACCCCTCAGGTACCATCCGGCCACCGGGGCGCGTCCCCGCCCGCGCCGACGGGGCCGGTCCCCTCCCCCTCCCCCGCCCGCGGCCACACGCACCTGCACCTCCGCCTCCGGAGGCCACTCGGTGTTGACCAGCAGGTCGTAGAGGATGTTCTCCTCGCCGCCGCCGCCCTCCCGGGCCATGCCACGCTGCTGAGGGGCCGAGCCGCTGCCCCCGCCGGCGGCGGCCATGCCGGGCCGGGCCGCCCCCTCCGCGCGCGGCACCGACGGCGCGCTGCGAGGGCCAAACCGCGCCGCGTTTCGGTCCCGCCCGGCGCGGGGGCGTGAATTAAACATCGCAGGGATCGGTCACGGGGGGGGCTTAGGCTGAACTGAAATTTAAATGCTGGAACTAGGGATTCCGGGCAGTATGGAAGCTCTGTTGGATACCCGGGAAATACTTCAAGAAGAAACAGCTCCTGAGAAAAAAAAATGCCTTTTGACTGTTTCTTAACATTTCTTCAGCTCTATTTGACAATGTAGCTTGTGAAACAATGATAAATAGTATAACATCGTTTTCATCAGTTTCAAAGAATTGGGGGAGATTTATAGTAAATTACACTCCACATTCCACACCAACAAGCAGCACTGTGTTTTGACACCGAGATGCGCCTACAGACACATGTTCTCAGAATCACGGTTGAATCTGTACGTTATTCCTATCTCTGTCTTTAAAAAATTTTTAGTTTTGTCATTTATCTGAAAGCGTGCAAAATAATGACTGGCGGATATAGCGAATAATAGTGAAAGAAAGTAAGCACATCAAAGGAAGTTACCGCCAAAGGCATTATTAATGTGTGAGAAACCATTGAGATGTAAACAGACAGGCACTAAAGGTGTAAAATACCTGCTCAGTTTCTCTCTGTACGACACCTGTTTTTACAGAGCAAGTTTACAGTCAGTCGGGCACAGGAGGTTTTGAAAAAGGTCCTGAGACAAACCTGGGCCAAAAACCATCGACTCGCGGTGTGGCTGCAGGAGCTCAGTGTTTTCACTGGCCATCCCTTTTTGGTTTTATAGATTCGTGCGTTTGACGTCGCTGGGGGTTATCCCAGGACACGATTGTGCGGAATTCGGGGAAAGGGGAGAGTTTGGATAAAACCAGGGAACAAGGTTTGCCCCTCACACGGCGCGCGGGGCCGGAATGCGGCCGGAACGCTCCGCGCGGCGCCTCCTGCGCCCACCCGGACCCGTAAAGCGGCGCGGAGCCGCGCGCCTGCGCGCTGCGGCGTTCGGAGCGGCCCCGGCGCGAACATGGCGGCGTTCTCCGGTACGTGCGCGGCCCGGCCCGGGCCCCCTGTCCCTGCTGTGAGACACCCCCGGCCCTGCCGGCCGCCCCTCCTGGCCCTGCCCGCCGGCCCTGCCCGCCGCTCCCCGGCTCGGTCTGCGCAGCTCCCCGGGCCGCCCTCCTTGCGGGCCCGCGCTGCTCTGTGCCTGAACACGTATCAGGCTGCAGGTCGAGAGACCGGCCTGGATGTGGGTGCTTCTCCCCGCTCCTTGGGCTTCTACAGGCTGTCAGGAGTGGTTATCGAAATGGGTTGTGGGTTTTACTGCGTGTGTGGGTCCCGCAAAGAAGCTCCTGAAGTGTCAGGCTCGCTCCTCAGACTTACTGGTTTCAGGAACAGAAGGTTTCTCATAACTGTTGTTAGTATTGCAGTGGATAATAATTGGGTTTTATAGGTGAATCTCTGCTTGTGATATACTTTAGTAAATAATATATATATAATATACGTATTATAACAATGTAATATATTTATTATATTATGATCATGGCTAGGCTTCGCAAATTAAGATTTGGGAAGGGAATTTATTATATATTTGTATTATAATAACATATATTTCTGCCTGGTGATATAGTTTAGCAAATATATGTATATGATAGTAAACCATAATCCAGAAGCTTACTGTTGAAGGAGGAAGCATCACTGTTTGTGTCCCATCACCCCTCAGCCGTGCACACACATGCACAAAGAGGCAACCAGTCAAGATCAGGGTTCCATCAAGTTTTAGTGTCTCTGAAGTTTTTAATTTGTTTTTTTAACTGAACTTCTTACACCTAATCATGGAGGAAAATGCTGAAGCTTCTTCCCTAGATCTGGAGATCCCTTTGGGTGCTGTGCAGCAGGATTAATTTGGATGTAGCTGAGGAAAACATCATAGTACTGTTGTTTAATTAAACCTGTATATTGAATTAAACTATGTGAGCTGGAAGTATATTAGAAATGGAGAAAAATAAGGTAGGGATTTATTTATAATTTGCAATCAATAGCCAGTTTTATTGCTGTGGAAAAGACTTTGGCACTGTGGATTGCCTAATTTTGTAGGAGTACAGGCCAACACTTACAAGTATTAAAGCTTTCTGAAATCACATGACAAATAAAACAGGTTTCTCATAGCATTTGTATTACCACAAAAGGAAGCATAATTTTTGGCTGCACATACCTGTGCATGCCAGCCCAGCTCTCAGTATGTGCACGTGTGTGCTATGTCTGAAACCAGCATGTGGCAGTGCAAAGGTTAGCGTGTAAAAGCTCTGTTGTTATATTTTCAGTTGCATATTTTTAGTTAAAGATGTTGATTTAGAGTAACCCCATGTACCCAAGAAAGTAACCAACAAATAAATTGTTATTTTGATGGTGTACTACCATTGTTTGTGTTGGTTAAGATCTGTTTTCCTCTTGCTCTTCCTGAGTAGCTGCAGGTTTCTTTTGTTTCTCTTTTTAAATACGGAGAAATTGTTTATCTACATACAGACATTATTTTGCTTTGTATTTAACTTGTGTCTGAGGTACAGCCATCAGGCCTTGATGTGAGTTTGCCAGAAAGGTTTTCCAGGGAAAAAAAGCCTTTCAGAGGTGGATGTGATTAATAATTGTATCAGAATCAAAGTTGTCTAGTTATTGTATGTGCTGTAAGTGTGTAAGGCAAGATTTGGTGAATTACAGTCCTTACAGGATACAAGTGTGTTTTTTTTTTTTTTTGCAAACTGTTTGCCCCTCACCTCTAGAGGGAGTCGGGATTTTTGTGATAAAGTCTTCCCTGTTGTCTGCATAGGCAATTTCCTTAAATGTGCCAAGATAAGTACCTTGCCCTTGAAAGGTGCTTGGTTCCCAGTGTGTTTCCTTTGCTGCTGTGTCAGCATCTGCCCCTCTGCTCAGTGTGTGCCTGAGTTACTCTGCTGTTGAGGTAAATAACACTGCTTGGTCCTTTTTTTCTTGTCTTACAGAAATGGGTGTTATGCCTGAGATAGCTCAAGCGGTGGAGGAGATGGACTGGCTGTAAGTAGGAGTGCCTTTGGGCCTGGCAAGCTCTAATTTGCCTTTCAGCAGTGTATGACATGTTTCTTAAAATACCTCTGCTGTCACATTAAAACAAAGTGGATCTGTGTTTTCCTTTAGCTGTCATTGCATCTCACGCACTTCAGTGTGAAAGACTGAAGAACACAAATTGTGATTGCAGTGGTAACATTTAAAGTTGAACAAGCAAAGCATGACTGCTTATGTTTCAGTTCTTTTGTTTGATAAAAACCTCTGTGCCTCTGATTTACTTATGTATCATGGGACTATTGGATGAAACTGTCACAAAACTGATGCTAGTTTAGTAGATGTTTTTCCAGACTGTAGTCTAAGTTCGTGTTCTTCAGACTTAATGCTTGTGTGTCAGTCTTCTAAAAAAGTCGTTACTCCTGGTTTTGATTACTTGTTTGGCCAAGTTGTTTCACCTCAGAGTTGGTTTTGAGTTGTCACTCAGAATGTTAACCGTATGGGTCAGTTTAGTGACTGTAGGGTGTTTTTTTCTCCTCTGAATAGTATTGATTACCTGTGATTGTCTGAAAATGCTGGTTGCATTTAGCTATCTTTACCTTTTTTTCCAGTTCTGAACAGAAATCTTGTAAATGAGGACTATGTAAGTGGCTTTAAAGGGAAAATGCTTTGAAGAAAGCAAGTAAGGGAATATATAGTTACTCTTTCTTTTATAGTTTAGCATAGTGATGTGAGATGTAACCCCCTTGTCAGGGTGCAGCTGAATCCATTGCATCCATTAGTCACTTCTGTCAAGGTACATCTCCTCCTTTTCTCTCCTTGTAAATGACTCTCCTTGTAAATGGAATCCTCTTCAGTTCCTTAGCTGCAAGTCAGGAGGAATAACATTTAACTGCTAGGTCTTGGAGATGACCATGGTTTCTGTGAAATCTTATACAAGCAAAAATCTCTTTTTCTACTGATAACATCAACTTGTGTTAATGTGTTCTTTCCTCTAGTCTTCCTACAGATATCCAAGCAGAATCCATCCCACTGATCCTGGGAGGTGGTGATGTACTTATGGTATGTATTCAGGATAGCCCTGTTCATAGAAATCCTCTGTCTTTTAGTTGTTCTTTGTGTGGTCAATTTCAGTCTTTCCAGAAGGTTCTGTAGTTAGACTCACTCTCCTGCCCTTCTCCAGCAGAAAGTATATTCTTCAGCTAAAACCCTCTATGAGTTCCTGGTGTGTTTCCAGCTGTTGTTGCAGATGGAATTCATTCTTTTTAGGCTTTATTTTTTTGACTACTTGACAGACACTGCCATATGAATGAGAGCTGTCTGATTTCACCTGCTCTCCTTTTGGCTGTAAATAGCTGACATAGATCTGTATGGAATCTGACTCATACTGCCTAAGCCAATGCTGCAGTGTCAATAACTTTGAAGGCACCAGATTAGTGTGCCTTTTTCATCATGTCTTTTGCAGATCTCTCTGTTCTTGATTCCATAGCCGAAGTAACACTTTCTAAAATGTAAACTTAGTTTATTAAGGTAGAATTCTGGAACACTCCTTACAGTCTTGGTTAAACTCTTCGATTTTTCTCCCTATAGGCTGCTGAAACTGGGAGTGGAAAAACTGGTGTAAGTAATCAAACTTAAATTAGCAGAAGCTAAAAGTCTTAAGTGGTAGAAGTGGTGTGTATGCACATACACAGAGAGAATGTGTATATGTACTTAAGCATTATTATTAATAGTCTATACCAATATACACGTAGGAATGTTTTTAAGTGTTTCTGATCCTGGGTATTGCACTTGAAAACCAGAATGGAAGTAACTGTATAAATTGTGGAATGAAAATAACTTTTTCTTTTTAGGCTTTCAGCATCCCAGTTATTCAGATTGTTTATGAAACGCTGAAGGACCAAATGGAAGGCAAGAAAGGAAAAGCCAATATTAAAACTGGAGGAGCAGGTGAGTTTTTGTATGTCGCACTGCTTAAGTTTGAAACCTTCCAAAGTGAAGTTAACTTACTATTAGATAAGTATTTTTTTCTTAATTTTGGGTAACGTAAATAGAGTATCATCCCTCAGGATTTTATTAAACAGTGAATATAAATTTGCTGGTGGAATCACAGCAAGAACTGGTGTGTATTGGACAGCAGTCTCTTAGTAATGCTCTTGTCCTCAGCTTAGTGCTGGCTGATCCACACCTTGCATTTCAGTGTTCTTCTGAAAGCCAGACTAGTTTAGTGCCTTGCCAGACTAATTCAGTGCCTTGCAAGATGTGAAGTGGTGGTAATGTCCAGCTTAAAAGGAGTTAAAAAAAGTCTTTCTGTTGAAGGAATAGATGAGACACCAGCTATGACACCACACAGTTGATTTGGGCCTCTTAAGTGTGCTTGAGCAGAAGGCTCTTTTAAGCTCAAGCTTAATTATGTGGGGCTGGGATAGCACTGTAGGTTTTTCAGTTCTGCTGTGCTGACTAGAGCTGTTGCACACCTTTTGGCACCTAGCTAGTTTTGGAAGTGAATAAAAACATCCTGAGCTGCATGTTTGTACTAGTAAGCATTGAACTGAGCAGGAAATGCACAGGGCCAGAACTGGTGATACAGAGTGGATTATAACCATGATTGTGTTCTCACAGTATTTGAGGGTTTGTTACGTATCCATTTAAATAAGCTTGCAGCTGTAAAGCTAATCACCATGTACAGTCTGGCATATGAAGATTGAGTTTTATGTCAGTGACAGTACCTGCACAAACAACATTCTGAAGATGTTGCAGAAGTTCTCATCTTTTAGTTTCATTATAACTACTGCTACCGTGATGACAGTACGGTCACCTTAACAAAGAAAAGTAAAAATAAAATCCTCTTTGACAAAATGTCATATAAATACACAAATACACTCAGTAAACCTGATCGAAATAGCATTCTTTTTTCTTTATAAAATCCTGTATAGGATTTTATATTCTATATAAATAGATATTTTATATCCTTTATATCCTTGTATAACCTCTATTGTGACATGTTATTGGCATATGAAAAATGAAGTAAAACATTTTATGTACATGCGTCTTAGCTCTCTAGTAATGACATTTTAACTGATGTCCTGCCAAATATCTTAAAGTACAGTTGGGACAGAAGGCAAATAATACATTTCAAAATGATTACTCTTCATGTAGTTTTGGATATTTTATAGCTGAATTTGATTGTGATTATGTGGGAAGTCTGGCTTATTTTGTAAAAATTTTCATTGTTTTCAGTTCTATTTTTAAATAACTTAATCTACGCTCTCTTTAATGGAATAAGCTAAACTTCCACAGAATAGCTTTGCACTGTGTGTTTGTGCCCCTCTTTCAAGTTGTGGGCCTTCATTTTGACCTCCTATGAATTGCATTGGAACCAAGATGTTTCCCCAGAAAATTAAGCCAAACGCTGTAGAGACAATGTGAACTTATAATTTGAATTTTCCAGGCTTGCCTTGTTGATTTAATTCTTTTTCTGTTAATGTCTTTCAAACCTAGTGCTCAATAAATGGCAAATGAACCCATATGACAGAGGATCGGCTTTTGGTGAGTTGTCCTAATGTGCACTTTAAAATGTTCACTTGGTAAAAAAGAATAAACTAGAGGAAAGCATGCATGACATTTTATTTTTAAAAGCAGTAGAAAGACAATTTCTTTAACTAAAACTGTCTTGTAATTTTCAGCAATTGGATCAGATGGTCTGTGTTGTCAGAGCAGAGAGATTAAAGAATGGCATGGATGCAGAGCAACTAGAGGCGTGACTAAAGGTAGATATAAAACTGTGTTTTGTAGAGACTTTTCAAAAAGTTTCAACTGAAATGCCTGCTTGTCACCAATTGTTAATGTTAATGGTTGCATTTAAAATTTACTATCCATCTGTCCAAATTTAGCTGAAGATTTTGAAATGACAAATACCTCTGTTTTCTTCTCCTTGTGTTGTAAGTTATCTTTTCCCTGATAGCAAACTGAGTCAGAGGATACAGAATTGTAGCTAATACTCATCAGAATGCATTTTATTAAGCTGTTATTGTTAGGAAGTAGCTGTGCACGTGGTACTTCCAGTTGTTTCCTTGCGCACTTCACACAGACATGTGCATGCAAAAGTTTCATGGTTCTGTGATTGCAGCAACAATAGGGCTGCCAACCCCAACACTTGACTCAGAAGCAGAGGCATCGTGATAGTCCAGTGCTTCTAAGAGGGTGTTCAGAAACAGTCTCCTTTCATCAGGTGTGCAGATATTTGTATAGTATGTCTGTACAAAAATGCCAGTTCTATGTGCTTCAGGTTGCACTGACAATTGTTGGTGCTAATGCATGCTGGTGGTCTGGTAATGATTCGGCAGAACCTGATGTTCCAAGTCTGTCAGTTCTCACGGATTCAGTAAAACCACTGCTCTCTCTTGCTTATTATTCCTTTGGAGCTTTTTACATGTCAGTGTGTGCTTAGTCTCTTTTGCCTGCTGTTTCTTCCTTCCATACATAGGCACCCACTGAATCTTTTCACACAAATACGATCGGGGATTTTATGACACTTTCAGCAGGGGTGGGAATGTTAGACTTTCATGGGCTTGGAAGTAGGCACACTGAACCACCTTGATGAATTTGGGTATTGTTTTAGATCCTTTCTTTTTTTTTTTTAAAGGAAAATACTACTACGAAGTTTCCTGTCATGACCAAGGCTTGTGCAGGGTTGGTTGGTCAACTATGCAGGCTTCACTAGATTTGGGTGAGTTTCCTTCAAAAGAATCACACAGACAGTTTTCATACTCACATGGAATGGCTGGAGTTCTGTTCTAGTGCTGCAGAGAAATGGGCTCCTTGGGAAGGATGCCAGTATCAGGAAGCTGAAAACTTTCTTTACAAATGTTTCTCATCCTCTAAGAGGAAATCTCCTTAGGTGGTGGCCGTGTTTCTTGCCTTCTGTGACTTTCTGCCTTTCACTTCAGGTTTGTTGGTTTTTTGGATTTTTTTTAGTGAAGATGACTGGAGATAAGTAAAATCAATAAGTGTACTTGTACAAAAAATACTGGTTTGAAGTCTGTAGTTAGCACTATGTATTATTTGTTCACATGGTAGTGAAAGATTTCAGTTGCTGGTAACAAAAAGAAAAATGCATAACCTGTCAACAGATAAAAGCCTATACTTTGTTTTGTCTTCAGGCACTGATAAATTTGGCTTTGGCTTTGGTGGCACTGGTAAGAAATCTCACAACAAGCAATTTGACAGCTACGGTGAGGTAAGCTTGAATTGTTATTAAAAGTTTTGCATGTTGTTTTTGTGCTGTAACAATCAACTGTCTTTTGTAATAGTGCTAAATTGTAAGGGAGACTCACTGGGCAAAACAACAATGAAACACTGAAACATTTTTTGATAAAAACTTTTTAACAGATTTAACAAAAGCAATTACCAGCTTGAGACTTAAGATTGTGGTTAGACTGCAAATATATTGACTCTCACCTAGAAGTTAAAACTTTTCTGTGTGTTACACGTTAGAGGTTAACTGATCTGTGGGATTTATGTCTTGATTTATTTCAGTTTTGGCTTGAACAAGCTAACCCATCTGTATATCATTGTGAATTTCCAAGTAAGGGCATGGTATTCTGTTCACTAGTTAAAGCAGAAGTAATTGCACAACTCAAATATGTCAAAAAAATGTCAAAATGCATGATTAAATGCGAATAAGACACGGTTAGTGCTGTACTTCTGGCTTTTGAGTTGAGTTTGCCATTACCTTAATGTAAACTTCTGAAGTGTCTACTGGGAATATCTGTGGTGTTTTTTGTGTAGTGTGCCAGTTGAGTTCAGATGTTTAACAATAAATTACATAAGTATGAATATTACAGCAGAAACTCAAGTCTTTTTTGTGGTATTTATGAACTCAATGCCATGAAACTTGAAACTTTTAGGACTATTGTCTTACAGCTTTTATTAATAATGTCTCTTGAGCTGTTGATAAGAAACACTTTGTAATATATAGATTTTATTGAATACCTTAAACAGATTTCAAGATATTTAAATTATGTATTTAAGAATACATAACATGCCTATAGCAGCACCTTCAAGAGTTAGTCTTTTTATATAGTCAAAATACAGTTTTCTGATGCCATATTTGGTGCTCTATGCTTAGACTGATATTGTCTAATAAATACATGACTAATGTGCTTTTCCATAATGCAGAAAACTTCCAGGTAAATGACTTAAACGTATCATTGTCAGTGTGTTTGATTTTTAAAGTAAATTTAAAGCACTAATAAATGTCTAAATATCTAACATTAATTGGGCAGTTTACTGAAGATTTGTAATCAAATAACGTGCAAGCTGTTTACAGTGGTCCTGCTGAAATGGATTGGTCTTGCTTCTCTCAAGCATCAGCATTCAGTAGGGAAAAGTGGGAAAACTGAAGGGTGACAGAATGTAAGCACTGTCTTTCTAATACACTGAACATTAAAATCTCTCAGCTTCACAAACTTTTTTTTTTTAACAGGAATTCACTATGCATGATACAATTGGGTGTTATCTAGACATAGATAAAGGACAAATAAAATTTTCCAAAAATGGTAAGTTGTATTCAATTTCTTCTTTAGAATTTTATTGGGATACTTGTATTGGGTGAGGGACAGGGAGAGGAATGCACACACATGCAGAGTCTGACTGAACTAACCCTACTTTCAGGGAAGGACCTTGGCCTTGCATTTGAAATCCCACCACACATACGGAACCAAGCACTTTTTGCAGCTTGTGTACTGAAGGTAACATAGGAATATCACAGATCTCCAAGATCCTTATAATTGTTCTGGGTTTGATAATGAACTACCTAATGAATGTGTAAAATTCACATAGCCACCTGCAATTACTGTAGATGTGCTCGGTTTTCTTTGGTCTACCAGTATTCATTACGGAAGTGGTCTCAGCAGTGTGTGTTAGCTTTGAGTACCATTGAGGTTAAATGTTCAAATTAAAATTTTAATATTTGAATATGAGGGTAGAATAGCATGGATAATGAGTTCCTAATACCGGTGCTATCTTGTGTGTATTAAATTTTAATATACTATGATACAACAGATAAAAGCAAATAGCTGGAATGACCCAGAATTCCTGTTTCAATTCTTCTGAACTCTTAACATTACAGTAATGTGGTAGTATGGAGTTAGTCTTCCTGGGTTGATCTCTCAAGAAGTAAAGGTTTTATCAAAACGTTTAGGTGGTTAGAAAAATGTAAAATTTCAGAAAAAGTGCTTTGTTTTGTTGGCTTTTTTTTTGCTTGTTTGTTGGTGGTGGTTTTTTTTTTTTTTTAAAGTTGTAGCATGATTTCTGTGACAACTTGAGGATGGGGAAAAAAAAATAAGACCTTCCCGTCCTTGTCTAGCTGGTTTCTCATTATCGAATTGTTTCTCGTTTTGCCTGGTCTTCCGAATCTGTCTGTATGACACAACTTTGTTGAAATCTAGAACGCTGAATTGAAATTCAATTTCGGTGAAGAAGATTTCAAGTTTCCACCAAAAGATGGCTATATTGGCCTTTGCAAGGCTCCTGATGGTAGTGTTGTAAAATCACAGCATTCAGGTAGGTTAGATTTTTTTAAACTTCTATTCTTTCTATATTCAGGTTGTATCACAGAGTATCTTTTGATCCCTTTAATTGCTACCAGAAAGATCTTGAATACAGTAGTACTGAAGAGATATTGGTGCTTTTCTTTAAAGAATACCAAATTTTCTTCTTCTTAAACTACCAATAGGCTTTAACATTTTGAATTTAGAAATGCATCAAATAAAAAGAGAAGTTCAGCTAAGTTACTTAGCAGTGTTATCTTAAAATATAAGTGTGGGTTTTTATGCTCTGCAACAGAATGAATTGATGACCAATATACCCACTCATAATTCCTGAATATTAATCTGAAGCTATTCATGGTTGAGTGAGCAATAATGTCACTCTTTAATGAAAATTTAGAATTACACTTTCAGTTATTAATGAAAAATTCAAGTTTCTTTCTAGTCAAAAATTCCATGATAAAAATGTAGTTTGTCTTAATGTCTGTTTTTTATCACTCAGGTAATGCACAAGTGGTTCAAGCACAGAACCTTCCAAATGCTCCAAAAGCACTGATTGTAGAACCATCAAGAGAGCTGGCAGAACAAACTTTGAACAATGTGAAGCAGTTCAAAAAATACGTTGATAATCCCAAGTTAAGGTAACAGTGAAGATATTAGTTGCATTTATGGTATTGTCTGTGGATGTGACTTCATGGGGGGATGGATAGTGTTCCATTCTGTAGCTAAGTGGACCTTAATCTGTAGTGCTGCTGATAATAGTCTCAGTAGTAATCTGCTCCCAACCAACCTTCTGACTTTTCAGCTACAGTCAGACCACTTAGGGGCTTTTTTCATTTACTGTGGTTTTCTGGTATGACAGATCTGGTGGGTGAGGGGGTTTTAATTATCAATTATTATAATTAATATGATACTTCAATGTTTTTTAGTCAAGAAAAGCCTATCTGCTAACTGCCTTTCTTTCTTGAACATTGTCCTGTGCCCCCATCTCCCTCTGCCCCGTCATTTTGTTTGTTTTTCATCTCCAACAAATAGTTACATACCGGCTCTGCTCTGTTTACATTAATGTGCTTACAGAACAAATTATCATGGACATGCAATTCTGAAAAATGAGTTTTCTGCAAGTTGCTTTGGTTTAAAAGTTTCTTCTGTTTTGACTGGTCTTCTGAAACTGCAATGTATTTACTAGAATTGAAGGGGGCTAGCAATGGGATGAGGCAAGCTATAATGCAGGATTCTTTTGGTTTACTGTTTTTTGCGTTTCTAACTTCAAAGAACACGGGGAACTATTAAACTAACATGTCATTTTTAAAGTATTCTTAAGGAACAAATTTTCTTTTAAGACTAAATTGGTTATGGTGTTAATGTGTTTAATACAGCGGTGATACAGTAATCACATTCAACTACAATTTAGTAACAAAAATACACTACATATAAAGGGATGAATTTCAAAATTCATTTTTTCATATTCTTAAAATTACTGTTTGTAGCTGTTAATTATTAGCTACTAATAAAAGAATCAGCCTTCAGCCAGCTGTTAATGTAACTTCTGAATATAATAAATGGGTAAATGTCAAATATATTGATGTCATTTTAGGGAACTGCTAATTATTGGTGGTGTTGCTGCAAGAGAACAACTTTCTGTATTGGAACAAGGAGTAAGTTATGTTTTTTCATGATTTAATTTTAGGTTCTGAGTAACTCATGATGTTGCTAGAGAGTAGTCATGGTGCTTCTTGCAACTCCTGTAAACCTGTTAAAAAGATGATGTGCCATTGATAACAAGTGCACGTTGCACCAGTCTAGCAATTCCTCTACTTCCATGACAATTGTCAATACAAGTGCTTATAGTACTTAGTCAAATTCAGTTGAAGCCTGTGTACTCCTGAAAATTTTAAAAGAAAAGGTTATCTTCTTGTCATTTGTCCTTAACCAACAAGACAGTTTTCCTGTTAACTTCTGTTCCGTTTTTATATGAGTAAAACTAGTCTGCAATTAGCAGGGTCAATGTACACTACAAATCAGACCTACGTAGAAGGAACAGGTCTGGCTTCAGCAGTATGGAACGTAGAGTCAATTCAGTCATGCTGTAGGGAGAACAGAGTCAGGTTTTTATTTAAGGCTCACTTCTGGAAGTGAGAACAAGTCCCTGTTGATAATTTATACTTTGGCAGCTAGAATCATGGGAAAATTTTTCTGTTAAGCCTGCTTGAACTGGAAGATTGGTAGACTTTTATGTGAATGCTAAATTCATGATGGTGAACCCTTGCGTCAACAAAATCTTAAGTTATTTCTGTAGTTGACAGACTTTGTGTCCTTCCACAGTGAGAACAGTAAAATTTATTTTATCCTCATGTAAAAATAAATCTGTTTGTTGGCTTTTGATAACAAAGTTGAACAGCTTGGGGGGCGGGGGAGGAGAGAAGGGGCCCAACCCTTCCCAAAATAAGGGAAGGCTTCCTCCCTGAGGCAGATTCTGCTAATGAAATGGCCACAGAAAGAGTGTTTCATAGAACAACAAAACAGTCATAGAAATTCAGATTGCCCAGGGCAGTTGTAGAATCTCTCTCCTTAAAGACACTCAAAATTGTCTTTGTCAGCGACCTAAGGCAACTTGGAAACTGTCCTTGATTTGCCTGTGATGATGGGAGTGGAGACCAGATGATCTCAGAATGCTCCCTCCAACCCAAATTACTCTAGGATTTTATGAAGTTAGAATTAATAGAAAATAAGACATTATACTGATAATTGTCTCGTGATGTTAAACTTAGATAAAACAGGACCAATTTATACTCTTTATGTATTTCATAGGTGGATATTGTCGTTGGAACTCCTGGAAGGTTGGATGACCTGGTCTCAACAGGGAAGATTAATTTATCGCAAGTTAGATTCCTGGTTCTGGATGAAGCTGTATGTTGAGAACTAAGTGCTGCTTAAATTTTAAATGCAATAAGATATTTACAAAAAGAGTCAATGAAACACTTGTTCTATAGTATTTGATATTTCAGTGGAACAACAATTAGGTACCTGTTCCAGCTTAATCCTCTTGTTGTCTGTAACCAGAGTAACCTGCATACTGGTTTTTTTGCCCTCATAGCCTCTCTGTTGAATCTGTTTGAAATTTTTCTGATTGTTTGAAATATATTTCTCTAAGTAGTGAAGTGTGTCACTGTGCAGGCAACTTGTAGGACAAACACAAGATCAGAATATTAGTTAACCCAACAGGTCTTGAAGCCAGTGAAAGTTTCAGTCAGTATGCTGTGAAATTAGTGCAGCTCTCTGATCTGACATAGTACAAGTGAATATTCACAAAGGTTAAATGGCTTGGAGTATTAGTTAGGAGAAGCTGCTGTACTTGGAAATACTCCAAATTTTTATTCTTTTTCTCCTTAGTAATGGTATCCCAGCCATGCATTGACCTGTCCAGCTAATTAAAAGCAAGAATTTCTGAGACTGCAAGTGTATGAAAAAGAATTGCAGCTTTACTACTTTTATTCCCATATAGGATGGCCTTCTCCTCCAGGGATACTCAGATTTCATAAACAGGATCCACAGTCAAATTCCTCAGATAACTTCGGATGGAAAAAGGCTTCAGGTATAAAATGTGCTTGTGGTTTTGGTTTGTTTTGTTGGCTTTTTATGGGTGGTTTTGCTTGGGGATTTTTTTGTGTATGCTGTGTGCTCTGCTTTGTTGTTGACTATTACTTGGCATGGAGTGTGCTTCTTTGTAGTGGAGTTTGTTATAGCTCTTATCCAAAGTTGTTCATTGGATGCACTAATTTTCAGTCAGTGTGTGTTTTTACGATTCTAGATCTTAAAGCCCAGTGTTTAGCAGTTTCCAATTTAATTTGAATTATTTAGATACAAACATATCTGAAAAATGAGTGAGTATATAAATTATGATTTCTACTGTGGTAATAATCTTGATTCATCAGCTTTCAGTAGTTCTGCTTTCTTCCTATTGGGTCTTTGTAAGAAAATAGTTAAGCAAATTATTTTTTGTCTTAACTCCTGCCAGCTGAGTGGCTCCTATGATGAGGAAATCCAGTTAGGGACTTTTTCTGTTGTGCTACATTATGCTATTCAACTACATAACATTCTTCCAGTTCTACTCTCACCTTTTTGGGCTGGGAGAATCCTACCTCCAGTGATATTCATATGTCTCTTCTCAGGTGATTGTGTGCTCTGCAACACTCCATTCTTTTGATGTGAAAAAACTGTCTGAAAAGATCATGCATTTTCCCACCTGGGTTGATTTGAAAGGAGAAGATTCTGTCCCTGAAACTGTACACCATGTAGTTGTGCCTGTAAATCCAAAAGCTGATAAACTTTGGGAAAGGCTTGGCAAGAATCATATCAGAGTAAGTGAAAATTAAGGCTATTTGTCTTATGTTTACTAACTTAACCTTCAAAACATGGGCCTCACTTTTGAAGGATCTTTACTGGCTATTGAAACAGCTTAGTGTATCTGAGATGGTTTATTCCCTGGCAGTCAGCATCATATTGATGATGTCATAACACTGTTTCTGAACAGCTAAGTCTTACAAACATGATTGAGGAAGAGCCTGATAGAATAACAGTCTGATTTGTACTAGAGAACAATGGCACTGCGCCACCTTTTCACTCATTTCACAGTTAATGGCCTGTGGCTTAACTGTAGTTTCTGACCAATAAGATAGATCATTCTGTAAGGTAGTTTTGTCTCTTAACCGATGCGAGATGAGCCATTTTTAGAGGAATGGATTTCATATCAGATTATATTTAAGACTGAATTCTACATTCACCTGATACCTACCCATGTGAGAAGGTGGTGGTTGTTCAAGTCTTTAGTCTTCAAGTTCTGAATAACCTGTGGCCATATTTCATTCTCAGCAGTGCTTGTCAGTTACAAATCTAAAGGTTTTCTTAGCCCCTAATCTCTGGAACCTCTGTTAGGTTTCTTAGTACCTTTCCATTAAATCTTAGTATGCATTTATTTCTCTTGGGTTTTCTATAAATAACTGATTCAGCCTAGCACGGGGAAAAAGATAAGGAACAACTGTGTTTGTGTGATTTAGCCATGTTTTACAATACCTTTGTTTTCAGGTTTCTTTGGGTTTTTTTAATTCTTCCTTTTGTTCAAAGGTATTTTCTATCCAGTGTCTACATAAATAATTTTACTGCCATTTTTTATGAATAAGTTTTTGTGCTTAAACTCAAGACTTTTCTTTAGCTAAAGGTAGATTAACTTGTCTGATGGGAGAACAGAATGATAAGATTACTTTTAAACTTGAATTTCTTGCTAATTATAAGTTACTGGAGTTCAGCATTTCCTCTATGAAGTGTAAACTAATGACTTGGTGGGGGGGGGTTGTCTATGTTTTTTCTAGACTGATGAAGTACATGCAAAAGACAACACACGACCTGGTGCTAACACTCCAGGTAATCAGCAACAGTAATTAAGTAATAGCTTCTGAAATACTCCTTTGTCAATGTTATGAAATAAAGGTAAATTATAGTGGATATTGGCCTTTAGTCATGTTCGTCCAACGTTTTGTTTCTGTGTTTTCACAGTTGTGAAGAGAAATGTGTTTCTGTAACTGGGAAGTAGGAAAGAAAGCCTTGAATATATATTTTGCAGATCTGTAAACAACAAGTGTTTGTGTTGTGTGTGTAAGAAACCCAGAACTTCTGAGTGGTTTTGTTCTTTCTCTATTATATCACCTTGGAAGATGATAATGCAGGAGGGAAGAGGTAAAAACTGAAGGTTTAGCTTACTTACTCTGATAATAAAAGCTTGTGTACCAGAAGGCTAGAGAAAACTTTAAATATAGGCAGTTCAAAGGTTCTTTGTGTTTTTAAACAGTTTGAGTGAAACAATTTGTTTATGTTTATTTAGAAATGTGGTCTGAAGCTATTAAAATTCTAAAAGGAGAATACACCGTTCGGGCAATCAAAGAGCACAAGATGGACCAAGCCATTATTTTCTGCAGGACTAAAATTGACTGTGATAATATGGAGCAGTACTTCATCCAACAGGGCGGAGGTAATATTTTGCATATAAACCTTACTCTACTCACTTCCCTGTCTATTTCAACACGAAAATTTTATGATAGAGGTTACCAATGTTACAGCCCTGCACAAATAAAATTGTGCTTCAGGTTTTCTGATGTACTGACTAGGCATAAAAGTCAGGGTTTGGTGGCAGGGAGCTGCAGGGGTACCCTTTGTGGCAGAAGACCGTGAACTGCCCTGTACATGTTCCAGACAGCTCTGAAACGGCTGGAAATAATCCACTGTCCACCAAAATTTGAGCCAATGAGAAGAGTATGTGGTGCCTCTGCTGAAACATAGATTAGTAAAAGTGATACCTGGCAAAGGCAAGAGACATGGGAAGAAATCTCTGTACAATGGTACACACATGAAGATACGTAGAAGGAGAAATGTGAGAGAAAACACAGGAACAGTGAAAGGGGATATGTGAGGAGAAAGATGAAGACTCACATTTGAAGAAGTGGGCAAATCTAGAGCAGGAAGGAGTGAGGAGAAATGCCTGCACAGACCTGCTCTGGGGAGGAAGGAGGAAAGGTGTTTAACTACTTGTTTGGCGTTTTTTCCCCCCCAACACTGCCTGTGTCAGTAATTAAAGGTATATATTAATTGGTAATAAATTAAGTGAAATTTCTGTGAGTTGAGACTTCTGCCCAAAAAACAGAACTTGGAAGAAAGTATGTATAGTTCTGTCTCATAACTTATCATTGATGTTATTAATGCATGTCAACTCGGTCAGGCCCTGACAGGAAGGGACATCAATTCTCATGCGTCTGTCTGCATGGTGACAGAAAACCTCAAGAAAGAAAGCAAAACCTGGAAAGATTTAAGGTGATGTAGCTATTTCTTGAAGGCTTTTTTTCTCACTTGCCAATATCTGAATTCATATATTAGTGTTCGTAGTTCTCCATTTAAAATAAATTGCATTCACATGCTCTCTAAGTCCCACCTCCTGATTTCTGTAGGCAGAAATCTGTACTGTCAGTCAATATGACCTTTGTGAGTTTCAGTTGAGAAGATGGGTTTTATTTCAAAGTAAGCCAGCTAACTTCAAGCTCTGTAGCAATTACATTTTTTTTGAAGTCTTCAGTACTTCATTATTAAAAAAATGTTATTTAAATATTAAACTTTGGTTTTGATTAAGCTGTTCATTGATTTATACTTGCCTTATGCTGTTGGGGAAAGAAATAAGGATGTAAATTGGCCAAGCTGTGCATGGTTTATTTGACGTGTACAGAGACACTTCAAGGTGAAGTAAGTGCAAAGGATCATGGTTTCGTTGCCTGGGATTTTGTTTGCTTTATTTAGCACAACACTTATTTGCAAGTATGTTTTTGTAGAGAGGAGATGTCCGTTTCTTGATCTGCACAGATGTTGCTGCTAGAGGAATTGATATTCATGGTGTTCCATATGGTAAGATATAACTCTTTAAACTTAAGCTATTGAATTGCACAGAGCTTCAGTGTATTAGCAGTCCTGTCAACTGGTTAAAACAAATTTGACTTGCAGCATAATGTAAAAAGATGTAGATGTTAAAGGCTTAAACTGGACAACTTTTAATTAGGTTATTCACCATGGCTTCTCAAATACCTAGTGATGTTCTGCATTGTTGGGGATTCTTCATTTGGTTTTTCATTCTTGCCAAAAAGTAGTCTCGGAGAGAGCAGTGTGAGAGTGGAAGCCTTAGGTATTGCAAGTAATGACACATGGAACTGTTGTAATATAACACAAAGTATGTACATGGGCTAAGGAGAGGAATTGCAGCAATCAAAATCTTATTTTAGGTGTCTGGTCTCTGACTTTAGACCATATATTTTTAAAAAAATTCTTGTGTTGCCTGTGGCTTGTGTCTGTCTTACACAGTTATCAATGTGACACTCCCTGATGAAAAACAGAACTATGTTCATCGAATTGGGAGAGTAGGCAGAGCTGAGAGGTATGTATGTGTTCAGAGTAGTTACCATGACTTCTTGCAATTTTTTTGTTGTTGTTTCACAAGTTGCAGGTAGTTACTGAAATACATTTCTCTCTCCCTTCTCTGTTAATATTTCAGGATGGGTTTGGCAATCTCCCTTGTGGCAAAAGAGAAAGAAAAGGTAAGTACGCTCCAAAGCAAAGGTGTACAGATGTTATTTACTGAAGTTCTATCCACAGCTGCTATCTGAGTTTAATGTCCTGCATTGAAAAACTGTCTTTGTCCTTGCTTAATTGAAAGGGAATTTAAGCAGAAGCCTAAATTCTTTTTCATGCTATAATTAGTCAAAATAAACATACTAAACTACATTTCACAAAGTTTGCAAGTTGTTTTCTTCTATTTCTAGGTTTGGTATCATGTGTGCAGTAGTCGTGGAAAAGGCTGCTACAATACTAGACTGAAGGAGGAAGGAGGTTGTACCATATGGTACAATGAGATGCAGGTAAACATTTTGCTTAACCAGAATATTCTAATTCCTCTAAAAGACTCCATGATACAGTTCTTGTTTTAGCTGTGTAGTTGAAGTACGAAGATAGTTTTGGGGTGTTCATAACCACTGATTTCATTTTAAGAAGAAATTAGAAAACTCTGCAAGTTTTATGTTCCGTAAGTTGCTTAAATATAAAAGCTGATTTTAATATTCCCAGATAATTGTGTTGGAATCTTACTTTCAGCTTTCCTATAGTCTTCCTAATCAAAATCTGTTAAGCATTACAGGATGTTAGTTACACACTTTTGTTTAGATGGTTTGATGCCAAACTGTAAGTAACTTAAAACTGCTGTTCCTCTAACCTGGAGATAGTGTCACTTGAATAGGTTTTCATTGGGATTTGTATACCAGCTATATAAGTGCTATATAAGTATATAAGTTGAAAAGCAGTACTTCCCTTCTTTCTGTAATATAGAAGGGCAAATGATGATCTGTGGTAAAATAAGCTTGGACTATGAACTTTATATTATAAAGTAGCCTCATTCACATAAGTAGGGTAGAATGTGAAATAATGGCTTCTGGATAGTGTAAAAACATACTGACACTGGGCAGGGTAAAAACACACTGGAAATGAACTTGTATAGTCTCAGCAATAAAAAATGTGTTAGTCTTTGGTGTCTGGGACCAAATTGTTTCCTGTGTACCGTTCATGTTGAAAATGTGTACCATTCACATGAATGTGACTGTTGAGAACACTGGTTTGACTAATCTGGAACTGTATGGGTACTTAAGACTTTTTTTTATTTTTCTTAGTTGCTGGGGGAGATTGAAGAGCACTTAAACTGCACTATTTCCCAAATTGAACCAGACATAAAAGTACCAGTGGATGATTTTGATGGGAAAGTTACATATGGGCAGAAAAGAGCTCTGGGTGGTAAGCAATGAATTACTCTAGAGTTACTTTGCTGTGTGGTGCTCAGTGTCCTGGTTGTCTCCTGTGTAACTGCAGAATGATAGATTATAAAAAGTTTCTGGTTCTTTGCTGTTTTCTGCATTTGTTACATGCTGCCTGTGGGTTGCAAGTGACAAGTGTGTGTGTGTGTGTATGCCTGGTTTTGTTTTGTTTGTGTTTTTTTTAACAAGGTAACTAAGTTACTTAAACTTTCTGAATCACTGTTGAGCATTGTTAGTTCTGCTGAAAAACAGCTTTGAACACATAATTTAGACTGTGTCTGTTTTGGCAGGTGGACTTTATAAAGGCCATGTGGATATTCTGGCACCTACAGTACAGGAGCTGGCTGCCCTTGAAAAGGAGGCTCAGACATCTTTCTTGCATCTTGGTTATCTTCCTAACCAGCTGTTCAGAACATTCTGATTGTGCCACACTTGAGACAAGGGTTGAGTTAATAAATGCTCTGCCCTGCAAATACAAACATCCCATACTGTCTCTCAGTAGTGTAGTTAGAAAATGATTAAATATACTTCTTGCATGATGAATAGAGTGTTCAGCACTGGTAACTCGTGAGTTAGCTGTTGTCTTAATAAAATAAAACAAGTCAAAGGTGAAATGGTTTTGTTCGTTCTCTTGCCTTAAAGGATTAATTTGAAGACTCAATCTTCATATAGATTTTGTTTTATTGAAAATAGAAGTGTAGTTAAGCAAATCTGGGGGGAGAGTTTTATATTCTCCAATGAAAAGAATTAGTTAAAATTACTGGACAATATGTGTACTGTAATTTTTTTAATGCTGGGCTTTTTAAAGATGCGTCCATGTTCAGACAGCTGTTTATATTTAAGATAATAACAAAAAACCCCAGACCTGAAGTATTTATTTGAAGCCCTTGGTTATCCTAAACCCCTGCATCTAGGCTCATAACTGCATTTTAATTCTATAGTTCTAGATTTGTCAAAGTTAATGTGTTTTAAATTTCTAAAGTGGATCTTCTACAAAGAATTCTACAGTTCTCTTGAGTGCATAGGACAGCAACATGCTAGTATCAAAGCAGTTCATAAATCTGCAGAAAAAGCTTTTTCATGCAGCAGTATAGGTTGCAGTACTTAAAACGTCTTGTGCTGCTTTCAAACAGGTTCAATTTGTTCAGATGAAGTAAATGTAACCTGATTTATAATTTTTTTTACCTTTTTTTCTCTAGTGACTATTCTAATGATAATTAGAAATTTCAGTGACTTTGCCTACAAATTATCATCTAAAATGTCACAGGTCATATGGAATGCCAGACAACTGAGAATCAAAGCAACCTTTTGCCTTCCTGGTGAAAACTGTTTCACAGAACATTCCATCCCCTTGCAGAAAACAGTGACAATCAGATTAAACTCTGAGCAAATAATTTTTTTTGTGTAGTGTTACCTGGAGAGGGCAGACTGAGAGTCCCAGGTATTATAATAAAATATATATATTTCTCATTAATTTAAACAAATTACTACATTTACAGTGGCTATGTGATGTTATCTTATCTTGAGGCGAGGGGAGGTCACACGGGATGCTTATCATTAGAACTCGGGAAGAAAAGTTCTACCATGTGTTGCTTTGGTCTTGTCAGATGAATAATGAAATCTGCAGACCATAAGTTAATCAAAATTTATTACAATGCTGAAAGTGACTTTTAATACAGAAGAAAACAGATGCATGTTTGCCAATTGAAGCTGAGAGTAAAAACAGTTTCATCTCATTTAGACATACATTGGGCAAGACTTTTAAATTAGGAAACGGTAAATAGAATCAAAACCTTACGAGAGTTGATCATTTTGTTGATCTTTGTGTAACGCTAAACTTGCTACATATTCAAAGTCCTGATATCTTTCAATATTAGCTATTGGCTATCCAAACTTCAGTGAATAATTACAAATCATGACTATTTAGTCACGCTAGAAATGAAAATTGCTTTAGGCATGTAACCTTAGGTATGCCAATATTTACCTAAAATTTGTATTTCCTTGGTGCAAGAGCTGACATTATTACAATGGCCTCACGTACTTGCTTTCAGAAGGGTTTTGCTGATGTGCCTTCAAATGCTGTAGGATGAGGGAGGTACAAGGGGGAAGGAGTTTATGATTGAGAAACTGGAAGTTGTCTGAGATGTCAAGAACTTCACTTTATCTTGTACTAAACAGTAGAAGATCTCCACTGCCCTAACAAGAAATCTCTAGAAGAACTATTTAGATGAGATGGCACACAAACTACTTGCATTTATTTTGGGGTGTCTGGTTGGAGTTTTTTGTATTACTTCCAGTTACTGCTGTCTTAAAACACTAAAAAGATGAATTTATTGGAACACGTATTTTCAGAAAGCAAGGACGGTTATTTTAAAAACCATCTTAATAAAATAGCTGAATGGAATTAGACGAAAATAATACCAGACAATTGTCCCTGATATGAAGTCCCTGGATGTTGCCCTGTCTTACTATTTTTATTTGAAAATGCACATGCCTTTACACCGGGCAACATTAAGTGATGAGCCAGGTTGGCGGGATTCAAGTTAAAAGCTTTGACTCCTCCTCTTGAACCAAGCACTGACTTATATTCACATCAGTCAAGAAATGAAGATATTGTTGCAGTGGAAGTTCAAGTCAACAGGTGTCTAAAAACAGAATTTTTCAGCATCAGGTGATGTAGATTTCATAGGGAATGTTCCTAGTGATAGGCAAAAAGAGTTTTCTTGTTGAAATTGTTACCTCAATTTGTGTCTTTATACATAAAGGTACATATATATGTAGGCTGTTCTACATGTGTACAGTACAGGTCTGTGATGGTGAGTGGGGGTTCCAGATGCGCTTTTGGCTACTCGCTGTCCACTGAGTAGCCTTTGCCTGCCTCGTGGTGGTGCTGATGTCTCGTGTAAGGCATGGGAGGCCTTTCCTACACCAGCCTACTGCTTCCAACTGGGTCAATTACATTCTCCCTATTTTTTTTTCTTTAGAAACAAACAAACTCCTAAACAAAAAAGAACTTAAAGCTGTTAGAGCTGTTTGTGTGGAGCACAAACTCACAATGACGGGCCTTTGCTTCGTGCTGACTGACTCCTTGTTGCAGCTTAATAAACATGCAGTCTAAACTGTTCGGATTGTTAATCCACTAACTTCTGCTTTAAATGGCTTGTTCCTCCTCTGGATACAAAGCTAATTCTTGCTACTGTACATGTCAAAACTGTTTATTTTTCTTCTCAGTGTTGATTTCTAGGGCTGGCTAACTGAAAACGGCACCAAAAAGTAGGCTTTCATAAGTGCCCCCGACAGTATTTGTTGCAGTTTACTGGCTTTAGAATTCTGTAAGCCAATCCCATGTAAACATGCTTGCTGTCTTACAATTTTTCTGACCAAAAGGGGGAAATACATGAAATTCAAGAACAGCCCAAATAAAATGAGCAAAATAAAAGTGCTAGTTTTAACCGTTTTTTTTCCCTATTTATATTTTAATAATAGCAATAAATTTGGCTTAGGGAGGTATTTTTGTTTGGCTTTTTGAGTTTATCACTTGCTTATTGGAGCACCCTTGTTCAATAACTTTGTATTTTGTACTAATTTGCTTTAGTACAATGTCTTTGAGAGAACTCACATTCTTATTGGATGATTAACCATTTATAACTACTGGTAGTGTAATCTTTCTTTGTTTTCCTTTACACTTCTGAAAAGGTTCCTTTTATGGAAGGGAAAAGGATACAGATGGTGTTTGCCACTCAGTGTCCAAACTGCTGAGCTGGGGCCCCCTTTTAGCAAGCTCCAAAGGCAGGAGTTTGCTGGTCTCTTATTCTTTAAGTATGGTTCTGTTTTGCTACTGTGAAAGCAGACAAAATTGCTGCTGGCAACACAAACTTGTACTCCAGTCTTCTCATATTTATGGAATCAGACGTACAAATAAATGTGCCTGGTCTATTTGAAGAGGTAATTGGCCTGTGGTCACTACCATATGTGAATTTCTGTGTAATGCAATACGCTGGGCTCCTGCTTAAACCAGTTAGCAAAATAGCTGCATCTCAAGTAGATTAGATAAATGTAAGAAGGGGGGAAAATGGGGTGGAGGATTCAAAGGATGAACTTTATCAAGGAGTGTGTACTCCTCTGCTTCGCACCTCTGTTTGTAGGTAGGGAAAACTGTAACAGCTGGGGACACTTCAAGAAACCCTTTAGCGCTGCAATTACACCAACACTTGCAGATAAAATGAAGTTATGCAAGTAGTGAGGGAGAGGAAAAACTGGCTTGTGTAAGGCATCGTGTAATAAGTTGCTTGAAAGCAAAGTTGCTATTTTGCAGAGTTGCTACTTGTTGCGGATACTAATGCATTAGTGAATGATGAGCAAACTCTTTTATCATTTATTAGTATGTGTCTAAAACCCACTGTGATTCTTGCAGTGCTTTTTGTCTGTAGTTCTTGCTTTCTCACAAATGTGTGCAGATCCACAGCTGGAGAAACTGAGGTAAAGAGGCATAGCAATCTGCTGAATGTCAGCCAAGACTGGCAAGAATTGTCATAATATCTTTGCAACATTAATATATTAAAGGCTGTTTCAAGATACTCAGCACGTGACTGTATTAGTCTTTTTCGTAATGGTTGTTTTTGGAGAATATAAAGGTACATTCATGAAGCATATCCTGTGTCTGCTGAGCACTGCTGCTTGCTGGAGTGCCCAGGGTGCATAGCAGAGTATTTCTCTTGTCCTGAAAGGATTTGCTTGGTCTATTGGCAAACAGCTAACTTGATATGTGGAGAACAGATTGCTGGAATTCAGATTCTAGTTAACATGGAGTTAACACTATTGTGGGTGGCAGGATATGCTGCCACTCTAGAAATTACAGGTCTCCTTCATGTAGGTGCTGTGTTGGACCTGCCATTGCTGTACTGAAAATTCAGGTAGCCTGGAGCATCTAAACAGTATCAAGATCTTGTGTTTAGACAACTTGAACCATCCCATATGTATAACAATTTAAAAATTCTAACACATCTGAAATTGTCATAGTACTCATATTTCATGAGCTGTGTTGCCTCTGTGCTCTCTGTTTCCTATCTTTTGATAGCACTGAAGTGTTGCAGAATTGTCCAGTGATGACTTTCTTCTGTTTACTGATTATTGCAATACACAAAACTCAATAAAGGGTTTAGATGGTATCACTAAAGCCATCCTTCCACAGATCCCTTGTTGGGAACCAGCAGCCTCTTAACCAAAGCTGTGATTGCGTTAGAATGAGTAATGAAGAATAAGGTAAAGAACAACAAAAACTACTACAAATTACATCCAAATTACTTTTGTTGGTGTTTGTTGACTATTTGGTATTTTATTAGTATTACGAATGGCTGTTATTTAGATTTTAAGCAATGTTTTCCATTTTAATAACTTCTGTGATTGTTTTTTGGTTGTGACAGTTCCTCTGAATGATAATGGCATTTTTAAATGCTTCAAAATAAGAAGTTGAAAAAATGTTAGCATACAATGTATACAATTATGCTTTAAGCAGCTCTGTTACAAATGCAATAATAGATTGGGGGGGGGGGGGAATTATTGAGTCTTAACCTTTTCTGGAAAAAAAAAAAAATCTTGAACTGCTCTTAATGTCCTTATAACGAGGATTTAGCAGTGTTTGGCTGAAGTGGTTAAAAAGAAATAAGTTTTACAAAAAGGCAGTCTATTCACCTGGAAGCAATGGTCCTTGGTGGTATTTATAATGGCCTAAAACAGTGAGCACAGAATTTAAATTCAGTTAAAAAAAACTATAAAACAGTTTGAAGTCATCTGTAGTTTTCTGTCAGCAGCCCAAACTCTGGTTAGGAGTTTTGCCAACAGCCATTGTTGCCAGGTGGTGCTTTTATACTAGAGACTTCATTTAGTCCAAGTTTCTAAAACAGAGTAATGCTTAGTATATGGTAACTACACTTAATTTTTCTCTATTTTCATCCTAAGTTTTAACTTTTCTGGTATGCATGTGCAAACAGCTTTTCCTGATGGCTTAAAAATAGTCTTTATAGCTAAAGAAGGAAAAAGTGTGTTGTTTATCTTTTTCCCTATTAAACTTGGGGTTTTTTCTGAATAATGCCTGTGGTATCAGAGGCTTCCTCAATGTGTTTTACTTATCTCATTTAACTGTGTAGGTAAGTCATGTAAATGCTATGCTCCAGGATGCAGTCTCCTTAATAAAGCAGGAAATCCCTGGGAAACTGTCCAAATAAACACTGCACAGGCTACTGAAACAATCAGAAATACAGGTTTGCATATGAAATGTTTTCATCAAGCCTATATAATACCCCCTTAAAGTCACCTTTTTTTTTTCCTAAGACATCCTATAAAGTGACCTTTCTACTTGTCACACCATGTGTGCATCCACTTGCCTCTCCTGTTACCCTACTGATGAAAAGTGAGTTAACTTTTACTCCTACATCAACAGGTTTGTTTGCATGGTGGCTTCCAGTTTACAGCTCTTGAAAATGAGCAATGGGCTGGGGAGAAAATGTATCAGGGTAAGATGAAATGTAAACTCCATAAATTAAAGAAAGACTGTAAATCAAATCCTGACTGAGACCTAAATTGCCAGTTTGAAAACAGTCTTCTAAATAAGTGTTTCCATAAGTGACATGATTTGGGGTAATTAGGTTTGTGATGCCCAAATAAGCTGTGGTTTTAAGGTTCTGAGCTTCAGAGATCAGTGTCCTATGATCTTAAATGTATGGATAATCTTGACTATGCAAATCGGTATGCAACAAATATAAATTCTTTTTACTCTCTTGTATGTTCCTATTGTCTAAAGCAAATTAAAATAATGTTGTTTGATATGCCATGATGAAAAATCCCCTCACTGAAGCATCTGTGTCTCAACAAGACATGAGTCTCTACAGCTCATTCACAAATCCTAACCTCAGTTCTGTTCTGGTAAAAGATTAGGTTTGTTCTGAACAAAATAGAGTGTAACAAAAGTAAGCAGGAAGCAATTCCACCCCCCAGATGAGGCCATTCCAGTTTTTATAAGTGTTTAATACGAAACTTAACAAATTGCCAACTCAGGTAGAGCTTGTGCGTTGTTGTTGTCTCTTATAGTCATGCTCTGTTCAAAGTGTAACATCCAACAGCCACACTTTCTCAGGCAATACTTACCAAACTCAAGTCTCTAGCTCATTTATTTGAAGAAGAAATCCCTGACTCCACTAGACTATTTCCTGCATTAAACTAATTAACCTTCACACAGAAATTAGGTCTTGCAGAGGTGGTTATGTTTCCTAAGAGAGCAGCAGCACTCCTGACAAGTGTTTGATGTGGAGAAAGTAAGTTTTTAAGAAGAATGAGTTAATTTCCAAAGGTGCTGCTGCTATGAGAAACAATTTCCAGTAGTACATGTGTTGTTGGCTTATCTTAACTATATAGTTAAATGATTTTTTTATTGTATCAGCAAGTACTCATGTTTTGTTTACCACACAGGCTTTAAAAGGTTTTATCCTGCAAAGTTTTTGTAGTAAAATTTTTATTCATGCATCATCTTATAGGACCAACATCAGGAATTTGCTTTATTTTTAATAATTTAATCTTTAATAAGAAAAAGAAAACTGGAGTGGGAAGATAACACTGGGCAAGGGTAGCCCAGCCAGGACTTAATCTGATGCAGTGATAGGAAACAGCTTTTACCTGGAGTGCTTGCTTACACAGTCTCTGTGTCATAGGTAAGCGCTCCCTTTTTATGAAGTGACCCTATTTCAACCTTCCATTTGCATAATGAGCCATTTCATGGTTCAGTTGCCTGTGCCAGGTGTTACTGCTTTCCCTTACCCATGATGTAGGGGATGTGCACAAGGAAAGACTGAAGATACCTGGGGGCTGAGACAGGAGGGTATGACGCTGCTCCGAGGATACCTGATGACATAAGACCTAATAAGGGAGAAATTAATAGCAGCAGTAGTGTGCTACTGTAAATCATTCCAGGTTTGACTGGGAGGTGGGGGGTGGAGAATAACGGTGAATTACATGGCACAGTCTGCTTTGGTCTTCTAAAGTTCTTGTTTTGCCACTGTGGTAGATGAGAGCTTTCCTGATGTGAGATGAGCCATTCTTGACATTTTGAAGGCATCATTTTCCTCACTGCCCTCTGAGGAGAGAATTATATGAGCGCTTGGGCTCAAAAACAGTCTTTTGAAGGAACAAGCAGGAAGGCTGAGGCTGAGAGCAATGACCATAATGAAGAAAGGAATGAATTTAAGATGATCCTGGATTTCTCTGAGCAGCCACTCCATCCACCACAAAACCCATTTCCTGTGCTGGTGGAAATTAATTTTTTGTGTGAGTTCTGCTGTGTCAGGAGGAGAGAGGTGTTTTTCTTTCTGTGCCAGACAAACTGTCCTTTAGATACACTAGTTTCTTTGAGAACACATGGAGTGGTTCAAGATGCTGTTTCATGGAGCACTTCATGTAACGAATGAGATCATTATGGTTGGATGAACCTATATAGCTGAGCAAACACGTGAACCCTGAGTTTGTTGGAAGTGAGTATAAACAGATTTCATGCCCTGAGAGGTAATTCCTGAATGGTGGCAAAGATGTGTAATTATTGCTAAATTTGCCAGCATAATTGAAGTCCTCTAGTCAATTATAGGTGATAACATTACTTGTGCACACTGACAAGAACTTATGGGAATACCTAAATTGCAGGTTAGTTGGCTGGCTGTGTGTGTGTGTGTGTGGTTGCACTGTGTTTGGAAAACTTACTAAACTGCCTCCTGTGCTAAGGAGTGGTCTGTCACACAGGCAAGGACTAGACCAGGGACTATATTTTGTTTCATTATTTCTTGTATGGCAAAGGTCAGATTGGCACAGTTTGTAAAGGTATAGAGAAAGGTTGCAAGGTTGTTTTACTTATGTGTTTATTTTCTATTTTCCACACTTTCATAGAATTACAGAATAGTTTGGGTTGGAAGGGACATTAAAGATCATCCAGTTCTAAACCCCTGACATGGGAAGGGGCACCTTCCACTAGACCAAGTTGCTCAAAGCCCCATCCAACCCGGCCCTGAATGCTGCCAGGGATGAGACATCCACAGCTTCTCTGGGCAGCAGGTTCCAGTGTCTAACCACCTTCAGAGTGAAGAATTTCTTCCTCATATCTAGTCTAAACCTACCTTCTTTTGTTCCCTTGTCCCAATTATTACATGTCCTTGTAAAAAGGCTCTTTCCAGCTTTCCCTTTTCCCTTGTTCTCTAGCTCAGAAATAACTGTTGAGGGCAGAGTGAGCAAGGGGTGTTTTATTGTGTATCCAGACAGAGATTAGGAGCAAAATATCAGTCTGGATTTGTCTGAACCAGACCATAATGCTGCATGCCAAATAAAGTCTCCTGGACAAGTAGGGTGGACATGAGAGAATGCTGATTTTTATCAACTAAGTGCACATTGATATATCCTTAAAGAAGAGTGGAAAGATGGAGCCTATTTGTATTGCCACTAAGACTCCAGATAGATCACGTGCTTGACAGCTACCTTATGTTAGCTGGGGGTGACATTGCAGCCTGTCTGTGAGAGGGACCCTCACAGAGAATTATAGCCCCTGCTCTTCTTTAGGCATTGTTTCTGCTGTTGTACTGGATTTGAGTTTTAATTATATCCATATATATTTGCAAATGTTTTCAAAATGGAAAATTTCAAAAATGGCCTTTGGACAGTTTAGTTTGCCTCAACATTCCCTTGCTGCCATTTAATTTGAGCTAATTTATTCCTTAGTTAAGGAATTGTAGCCAAACAAAACCCTACTCTTGCTGACTTGCTGAAAGAGAACAGTAAAGCAACATGACTATTGGAATCCAGCTGCCTTTCTACATAAGCACTGGTGGGAAAATTCAGAAATAACTATTCAAAAATCTATTTCAAAAAGTGAGACACAGTTTGGATGGTTGCTTTGCAAAAGGTCTATGAGTGCCATTGTACCTTATAGATGTGTGACATCAGGATCATGGAAGTACCCCAAAGGGCCATGTGGTACTGGTGCTTTGTACTGTTATTTTTTCTACAAACACAGGGTATTTATTTAAAGATGCTAATGATAATCAATTTAAAATGCTTTTGTCTTTAGCTGCACATTTCTTGTGGAAGTTTTGAGTCATGGAAATCTAAAAGATACTGACATGCTGATGACAAAAATGGGCATCCTTTAACTTAAATTGCTTGCTATGTTGCTAAATAATTTTTGAAAAAGCTTTATTGTGTAACATGTGCTGCAACTCAGCTTTCCAAAACAACACAGAAAAGACAAAACTCTCATGTGTTAAAATAAAACTGTGGCATTAAACAACAACCAAAAAAAAAAAAAAAAAAAAAATATCAGCCCTGCAAGCATACTCTCTAATGATCTCCATCTTGAAATTTAATTTGCAAAGGTGATACTAAGAGCGCACATCCCTCACGTTTCTATGTTAAGCTCCTATAAAGTTGAAACTGGATGAAGGATTTTCTCTATAAATCTGGTATCTCCATGAAATATGAGTTCACAGAACACAGAAAAATTCAATTCATGCACATTAATCCTCTTGTGTGTCAAGGAAGCTATTCCTTTCATATGCTTTTGTGCTTCTCACAATGTAGGATAATGATGCTGTATATATTAAAACTTAAATATTTTACAGATGCAACAAAAAAATCCTATTTAAATAAAATTAAGTGCCTAAATAAAATATAAAAGCAAAGAATCTTAAAGCCTGGATAGGAAATTCTGGTCTATATCATAATCTTCACCACTGCTGAGTGCTACTGGATTGGCTGTTTTGCCTAATCTTGCATTGACCTAGGAAGAACCATATATAAGTTCTCCTTGTAAGGTTTAAATTTTTTTAAAGAGGAAAGTGAAAATACAGATTTAAAATTTTCATTTTAAGATTTACAGGAAGTTGCCTACCAGATACATTTATGTAATGAGCAAAATTATAGATCATTGTATTAATTCACATTTTATTATATGCTCCTTTTTTGTTTTGAAAATCACATGCTGATCAGAGGAGACAATGTTCAAGTCTATATGGAAGGACACATGGGTTTATTTTATTGAGTTTCCTTACTTCCAAGTGCATTTCTACATTGATTACAAGGTAAAAATTTCTTCTATGATAGAGCATAAGGAATTCTGAATGAGATCTAGAACAGCAGTGAAGTGCAGCTTGCTTTTGAAATTCAGTTCCTGATATCCTGAAAAATATTTTTCAGATACTAAATATAAAGTTGCCTTAGTTCTGCAAATCGTTTCCTTACCAAATTGCAGGGGTTTCATGAGCCTGAGGTCTTCCTTCAGAAAGTAACCAAAAGTGGATCAATAGGACAGTGGAGAAGCTGGAGACTGTTCAGTGCATATTCAAGAGCTACAAGCTAAATAGTTCTCCTTTCTCTGTCTAAATTGTCACAGATGCTTTTCAGAGAATGGCTGATGGGGGTATTCTCAGACAACTGTGTTCCACATCAAATGTAGCAACATGCTTTTCTTTCTCATCAGTGATAGCTTTTGCCCTGTAGATGAGTGGTTAGAGCATTACCCAAGGTAAAGAAAAATGAAAAACACATTTTTATTTCTGCCTTGAATGTTTCAAATCCTTTTCTCCTATGTCACAAGAGATTACACCACCTAAATAGCTTTCAGCTAGCTTTGGGAGAGAAGATATTCACTTCCCACCACAACTGTGCAGAACAGAGTTCAAGAGTATTGGCCTAAGGGACAGACCAGAGAGAAAAGGACTCTATAAACAATAAGTTATTCAAAGTTATTTTTTGAGTTTTATCTTATTGCTAGTCTAACCTTTCTAGCCTAGGATCCTAGAAATAGAAGCTTCATCTTCATCTGGACTGAAAAGCTCTTTGTAATTAAATCTTGTTCTTAAATAAGTACCTAAAGATTATGGTAAGGTCATGTCTTTGATTTCATTGATGTAAGTTATTTTACTGAATGCTCAAGTAACTCGTAAGAAGTAAGTTTTTTAATCCTCACATTGTTCCTATGACTTCTAGTCAAACTCTAATTCCCCAGGATGGTTCTTTATCTCTGGGTACCAGCAGTGGGAAGGCTCCAAATTCAGCAGCAGAATTTCCAAGCACAGAGTTAATGCAACCTCCCTTCCTATATGCTTTTTCTACCCTTTGCAAGTAGGGAACAGTGCTGAAAACTGTAGTTCAGCTGGCAATTCACTGGTATTTCTCTCTCTCATTCCTTCCCTTTTTTCTTCCAGAGATTCTTAGAGGTTATAACCTAGAAGCAGTGATTATTCTCCAAGGGAATACTCTATATGCAGCCATATTTAACATCAAAGTGCTTGTTTATGCTTGGGTTATGGGGTGGCTTGTACCACTTTGTCAGTTTGTTTCTGGTTTTTGATACAACCTGTGGGGATCCAAAAAACCTGCCTTGTTCTCAGTTATGTATGTCCATTTGCAGTATATTTGGAGACTTCTCAGTCACATAATTTTACTGATATGAGCTATGCTACATTTTTGTCACCATAGTTTCTTAGCTAATAAATAAATAAATGATTGCCAAATCAATACTGTAAAGAGATAAAAATATACGAATTCTCCACTCCATTTTTAACTAAACTTGTAATTTCATCATAAAAGATACCAGTTTAGATTGATGTAAACCCATGTTGATTGTCATTAGTTGTATAATCCTCCTTTAATTTGTTAATAAAGTGCTACATCAGTCAGTTACTTTACTTAAAATCAATGTCAGTGTGACAGGTCTATAATTACCTGGGTCATCTTATTTGCCCTTTTAAAATATCTTCAATGCCTGTATTGTTTCATGCTGTATTGAAAATCAACACTAATGGTCCAGAGAATTCCTTCACAAGCTGTCTCTGAAACCTTTAAAATAAGTTGTTTGGACACTCCAATGCCTGCTTTTAGGAGCTACTTTTTAATACCTTTATGAGTTACTATTAAAATGGAGAATATATTGACATCACCATCAACTAAACATGCAGGGAAACTTTTTTCATTAGTGTATTTCGGAAGTCTTTCTGCATTTGCACTACTGCTAGTGATATTTTTTTTTGTTTGGAGACCTCAGCCTTTTGATAATGATTTTCAGATTCCCCATCTTGTTTCCTCGCAAGAATCAAGCAAAACCCTGTTAACTGTGTTTGACATCTCTTTGCCATGGAGATCACTGTAAAATCCAGGACTAGAGCTGCGTTGTCAGAGGACACAAGAGAAAGAGGGTGAGATTCAAGGTAAACATTATATATATGGTATCACAGACTCACCTGGAGGCCACAAATAAGATTTCTCTCTCCGTATGGTTTCAGCACCAGATAGTATGCCATGAAAGTGTAGAAAAAAGGGACCCTTAATAGAGCTGAAAAGGGGACATGAAGAGCAGAGCCCAGTGACACAACAGTTTTAGTTAGTGTTATGGGGAGGACAAACATGTTTGACAGCCTGCACTGAAGCATTGTACGAGCCTTGTAGCGTTGTTTTAAGATAAATGTAACCCATGAACTCTGAGACCCACTGATGTCTGTCAAACCCGATGTTCATTTTCTGAACAAGAAAAACATCAGAAAAGCATATATATCAGTTAAACTGTGCAAGATAAAAAAGCCTCTTTAAAACTGAGTAATGAGCAATAAATGTGGTAGAGGGGGATGCTTGATGGGCTCACAGCCCTAGTGCTGTGAACAGCTCCATTGTCAATTGTACCATATCTCTGAACGTCACTTCTGGTGCTCTGGAGCTGTGGGTCTCCTCGCTGGTGGAGTCCTGCCATGCATAAACACCATCAAGCTGCTGCTCAGTAGTGGTAGAATCAGGGAAGGCTTCCTGTGCTGCTGCTGCAGCTGATGGTCTGGAAAAGGAATGCTTTTGAAATGGGCTGCGGTGTTCACAGCACCCCTTGATTGTTTCCATCTCTGCATCAATCCCCGACTCAACACAGTGTGAGCTGGCTGTGGGTGAATGTGGGTGTCCATTTGACAAACAAAAAAAGGAAAGTCCTATACCACCTTTTATGCAAAATTTATATACAAATGTATCTACAAAATGTCTGTACCTTAATTTTTAAAGCAAAAGTCCATGCTGAGTACACCTAGCTTCAGACAGAAAATTATGTGCATCCTTTATCTCTTTGTGGCAGTACATTTCTCTCTCTTGGCTACATCTGCGCAGATGGATTAACAGTTTCTTTTCAGTGTTTCCTCCCAGTCCCTTTTTGTTGAGACTGGAGGCATATTCTGTTAAAGGTAAACTTAAGAAGCCAATGCATCCTATTGCTCAACGTCTGATGGTAATCTTGTATAAACCACTATGAAATGTCAGGTTAAAACAAGGCAACAAAAGGTTCATGTTTTACTGGAAATACATACCCTTCAGTATCTTGATAACTTCACAATGAAAATAATCTCCAATATTTCATGACCATATACTTTCAGTTTCCTGAGGGGCTAGATCAGAAATCTCTTAGAGCCAGGAAAGATCAGAGGAGACATTCCTTATTCTACCAATAGAGTCTCCAAAGGCTTCTGATCATGTTAATTATCATTAAAAGTTTTATTTCAGCAAACAAACAGATAGACAAATATGGTTTATACAGTGATTTTCATGAGCTCAAAGAACATTATCAGGGAAGACTCTATAAGGGAAAATACACTACTTTTACTGAACTGATAAAACTGCTTTATAAGATTTTAAATTCCCAGTGCTTGAATACCTTTCAATCTTCCACAAATCTATAAAGGATATATAAATTAAATGTAGAAATCATAGATCACAACCTTTTTTTTCCCATGTATTCTAACACAGGAATAAAATTATTTTCACCAAAAATGAACTTACATCTTGTCATTCTGCGTCCTACTAAGGAATAAAGCTTCTTGTCCCCAGTAGTGTGGTGGTAGAGTCAGCCCCAGGTACAGAGATCTTTGATTTAACTATAATACAGAACAACAGATAAAAGACAGATAAAAAGCAGAGGAACAGTGGTGGCATGTTTTTGGTGGTGTTAAAAGGGAAGGGGGATTCTAACTATTGCTGCTAACTTTGTGGAATTCATTACCATGGAAAAGAGAGGAAAAATCAAAATTATATAAAGATTATATAGGATGTCTGTAGGTAGATAAACATATAAATAAGGATGTGATTGTTAATGATAACAAAAACATTGTGATAATACAAAATTTTCTGTTTTCTATTGGATTAGGAGAACCTTTACTTTGATCATGTAAGGCAAGAGCTGTGCTCATATCCTTACCATCATGGGAAAGAGACTGCTCATTTTGGGAAACTGATGATAGAACTGTTTCTTGCAAAGACTTAAAAGGAAAGGTAATGAAAGGTAAAGGAAACATGGGAAATAATTTAACAGGGAAAGCATCTGACTACCAATAAAATTCTATATACATTTAAGGTTTCTACTTTTTATCCATGAAGTTCTAAATCTAGCCTTTCCCTCCAGCAGTCTCTCTCTCTCTTGTGTGTTATCACCACATTTGCAAATGCCAGTGAGGCTTGAATTGTAACCTTAATATGAAGGAGAGTAAATTTCCAAAGTTTTGTACTAAATAGTCTGCTATCATTTAAATATCTCAGGGCATGTAGCAGAGCACATCTCTTTTTCTAGACATCTGGGGGGAAGGGGATTAGGTAGTATAGGATGGACAGAGTTTAAGATAGAGTGGACTACTGGTATTCATTAATAACAGATAAATATTTAAACATTCAAAGATTATGACAGCTTGTCTAGAATGTAACATCAGTCCTTTATATTTTGTTATTGAAATAAGTATTCATAACCATAGCCAAATTTTTGTGTCTTGCTGTCGTAGTTGCAGCTAATAAACCCTCTCAGTTGCTCTGTTAACTTTCTTCATATATTTCCCCAAAATTACTGATACTTGTCTGTTTCCTTCCAAGCTCTCAAGTCCAGTAAGAAACCAGTGATTTTCACCTGCTTTCATCAGTTTGTTAACTGTAAAACTATGGTAAGCACTTTGCTGGTTTAAAAGCAATTGTTTGGTTTCTAAGGATATAGTATTGAATTTAATCCTTAATTAATAGCATATCCCTGTTCTGTAAGAGAGAGTGCAGAGGCACAGTGTGCTGTGCTCACATGGCGAGTCACTGCTGCAGCTCTGGATATTGTGTTCCAAAACTGTATGCTGCTGACATCTCAACATTTCCCACCAATAACAATAATATTTATATTGTTCTATGATTCTGACTTTGTTCTTTAACTTTGTTTTATGATAGTATCAACTCTTTGACTTGATCAGATCCTACCGCCCACTCTCTGAACAAACAGGTGACAGTAACCAGAGACCCATTAATCTGGTATCTTTAAAAAGTGCAACTGCTTGGCCTGCATTTACTATCTCATTAAACTGGATTGTAATGTTCAAGTTTCCATGGCTTATGGCTGGATATTTAACATGCTCTTTGATTACTGATGTATTTGTGCTTACAGGATTTACATATTGTGATCACCATTTTTGAATGGCTTATATTGTAAACCTCCATTCTGTTTTTTATGCTGCCTAAAACATAAAATAAAATCAAGGAACTAGGAAGCAAATTCTCTCCAACATCATGATTGGTGTTTCCTGAACTGGCAAATAGTGATACCCAGTAACAATTTTTTTTCCCTATTCTTCCCGCTTTAAAGTGTCCAAATGCACAAACAGGAGTCGTGCCAGGTTAAGCGATTGGCTGTTAATGAAACCTCTCTGTGAAGACCCTCCCTAATCTACTGAACCCTTCAGAGATCAAACAGAGAGTTAACAGAGCAGAGCAGGTTATATGTGATGGATGTGCGTATATAAATCACTTCCTCAAAGCCAAATTGTTCCAATTCACTCAGTGGCAACAAACTGCAAAGATTCTCACAGAAAGGTATCACTCCCTCCTCCTCCTCCTCCTTGGTAAGGATTATTGTCTGAGAGTTAGAAAACCCCTGGGAATCCAGGTAATAGAGTAACAGGGTAGGAAGCAGCAAGTCAAGTAGGGAATAAAAGCAAGAATGTAAAAGAAATAATCATGATTTTTGTCTTCTGATAAGCATTTTGTTGCCCTTGAGGAAATCCATACTGTTACTTTAGGTTTTGGTGTTGTGCAAATAACTTTGCTTAGATGCTCTTAAAGAAGGTAATATTAAATGAGATGTAGCGGCAGAAGAAGAATAAGTGATGATTCTTTAAGGAATTACTTATGAAGTTCTGGAATAAAATTCAGCTATGAATCACAAGCTCCAAGCTTCTGACAATTGCTACCCACAATCCACACGTTTTTTTTCTGATTTACTTTTGTTATTCTGATAAAGTAAATTTTTGGAATCTGGTGACATAAAGAACAGTTGTCTTTGCTCTTATTAATGTCTTTCCTGTGCCTGCCTTCTCAGATATCTTTTTAGGAACTCAGAGCTCCTAGAGGAGAAAAGTTCAGTGCTTGCAGACTGTGCTGAAACTAAAACAATCTGATTTAGTTTGAGAGAGAAATTTTGCCCTTCATTATTATTCCAATGATATCAGTAGATCCTGTTAATATAAACAAGTGCTGAATTGCATCTGAGGGAAATTTTATATGATTGCATAAATAAAATTCAATTAAATGGGTTTCTATATTCTTTTTTCCTATTTAAAATTATTCTTCATATGTTTATTTCTAGTGTTTTCCCCTCTGCCTTTTACCCTACTCTATTTCTAATATGCACATTTTCTTCCTTTTCCTAATATCCCATCCCAATTATTTTTAGATTTGTCCATCCTCCAGAAAAAGACTTCTGACAGAAAAAAAAATATATATATATTTATCGTTTCCGTTCATTGAAGCATTGATGTTTATGGATAGTTGTTGTTCAGTGGGAGTTTCTGCTGAATGCACACCATAGAGTAAAGGAAAGTTGAGTAGGTCATGACTGTAACTATGTGAAGAGTTAGTTTTGGAAAGAAAAAAAAAAAAAAAGGCGTGAAAGGCTCAGACTCTTGTCCCTGTTTTGTATTTTGAGTTTATTATTTACACTGAAGACAATGAAGATCAATATGCACATTTCATGGTATGGTCATGGATCCAAATATGATAATTTACATCTTTGTCCACAGAAAAAATACTTACATGTGAGATTAATGGAGAATAAATTCCTTGACTATTAAAAGAAAAAACATTAACAATGGGGGAAAAATCTAAACAGGTAATCCCTTGTATAAAAAAGGTGCCTTCAAGGCATTAAACGTCATATTATTTCTGTGAAATTCATTTCACTTGACTTTAGATGACTGCAACTCAGTCACCTTTAATTTCCTTCTTACGGATACTCTCAGGTGTGCCTATGGCAGGACATCTCACTCTACGGTTGATGTCTTTGGATTAAAACAAATCACACCTTTCTTTGGTTATGTAGGATATGTGATTAATTGAAATACTGACATCTACATATGGACATCTCCATGAGTCCACAATATAGACATCTACAGATGTCTGTATTGTATAGACATATATATATTTTGTCAGATAAATCCTGCCCAAAGCAATATATTCAGCAGCCCTACATTTTTCCTTAAACCCCTCTACATGTACATTTCTAAAGACATTCAAAGTATAAGGTTTCAATTTCAGAGCAGCATGTACAAGCAGACAAGCTTTAGACTTCAGTCAAATATCATTTGTAACAGCTGAGCTTAACAACAAAAAAAAAACCCTCTTTTTTTTTTTATATAGTGAACATGCTGACAAATCCTGTTATAATAAGTGTATGGATGAATATAATAAATTATCATTGAAAGCCAACCAATGTCACTTCCTTCCATACATTGTGGAAAACATAAGTGTGCCTTTGTACACAATAAAAATTAGTTTGGTTCTATTTATTGTGTGGGTAAATCTAATCCCTGCTTAGTCTTCATGCCAACTTTTGCTCCTAACTTTGAAGATTTCATTCCAGAGGTTCAGATGAGTCAGTGCAGAGAACTATGTACATCTCACACTTGATCAGCTGGGTCATCTATATCTAGGGGAAAGGGTGGTGGTGGTGGGAAGTCAAACAACAGTGCAAAATAATTGCTTTTTCTCTTTTTATATAGAAAAAAAGGAAATTTGTTGAAATGGGTAAGTCTTCAAAAGGCCATTTTGCAAAACAGAAATACACTTAAAAGCATATAATCTTTAGCTGGAGGCCAGACTGAGTATGTTTCTGATTATACTGGTGACCCTCACCCTAAAATCCCTTTGTAGAAATGCCTTTATTCTAGACAACATACTGACTAGCAAATGATCTAACAGATTTCACAGCACATAAATTAAGACCTAATAAATTATTTCAAATTCAGACTCCCTAATTACAGAATCAGTGAAGCATTCCATTTACAATTGCAATTATCTAAACAACTAATAAATACAACTAAAATGATTCATTACAGGAAAAAATTCTTGATACTTACTTATTATGGAAAAGACAGGTTAAAAATTTAAGCAGCAGATAAAGCCAGTAAGGGCTGGTTAAAGCCTATTATTCATGGTTGGTCTAGGTACCAGGATAGCAACATTTCATTATGTTAGCTTATCTAAGTGTCAATGCTCATCTATTAACCTCTGTTACTGATTAATTTTAGAAATATTCTACTTTTCTATTCTTTGACAGTGTAGTAGTGTACTAACTTTAACAGGAAAAGTTTTTGAAATGTAGACTATATATTAGATATATTAAATATATACTTCCTATGTATTCCTTGGAATTTATAAATATAGAAAGAACAATGGTACAATTAGGAAATATACTTCGTGTATAGGTATGACTATGGCTGTAAGTGGATGGCTCCAATGTGTATTAGTGGAATTTAAATACATTTATATTCTCTCATCCTCCCATATAAACCTAATAGTGGGAATGTGTATCACCTATAAAATATAAAGCAGCTCACCCTGTGCACATAACAGTGCTCTTTAAGTACCCTTCTTTTGTCTGTTTTTTCCTGCTTGTCCAGAAGCAAAAATCAAACAAAGAAAAAAAAGAAATGTAAGTTGCTGCTATAAATTAATTTATTTGAGGTTTTGGGATATCTTTGATGAGAAAATTAAGACAGGCTATCTATAAATGACAAAGAAATCAGCATGTGTGTAGGTATAGGGTGCTCCTGTCCCAGTACTTTGCATTCTCTCAAGCACTGTTAGTAAGCAATAATAGCACTGCTGCCCCAGAACTTCATGTCTCCATGATTTCTAGGGATTTCATTGCATCCAGTACAGTGGGACTTCATTTATTTAGGAACTGGCATCTGAATAAAACACATGAAGATATATTGAATTGTAGTACTGAGCTTGTAGGAAAGGTCCTCGTTGCTCCCCGTGAGCCTGAGCAGCAGAAAGTTGTTCATCAGTGATGGAACTTGAAGGCTGACCACATCAAAAAACAGGGAAAGTGGAAACAAGACTGTAACTGCTATTGTTTATTGGCTGCCACATGTAGGTGCCTTCTAAGTCAGGTGATGCATTAGAGAAGATGTTGGGACCTTGAGGTCTCATTTCAGAGTGTTCAGGAACTTTCAAGAATTCTGTGACTTCCATGACTTCTGTTCAAACCATGGGTTCAAACTCTGTGAGAGAACCACTGAAATCATCATCATCTAATAATCTAATTAATTACTCCTTAGGATAAAGTTTTTCAAAAAGTCAGTTCTTTCCAGAAACCATCACTTAAATCTGAGATAACACATTGGGATTGGGAGTCAATTATGAGCTTGTTAACAGAGTTTCAGAGTTTAGTCAAGGAACCAGGACTAGTGAGGAAGGTGCTGAGAAAGGTTTCCCTTGCATTTCCTGCATGTAGGTCTAAAGGAGCTCCTGCCGTGGCTCTTTCCCAGATTCTTTGGATTTTCTGAGATCACAGACTGCTGGTAGAAGAGTGATAAAATAATTCATTCAGCTGGCTGAAATACTGAAAATGAATCTCTGTTTTAGATTGCTGGTGGTCCACCAGAATAACCTACCATATCTCAGATACAGGATTCTTGTTCATGCAGTTTGTATGTTTTGCTAGGCATAGATTGGTCCATACAAAACCTGAAATAACAAATTGTCTTTTTACCATAAATAGGCTATCAAACATTGCATATTCGTCCTTGACATTGTCCCTAACTACATTAAACCTTCTTGCTATGTACCAATCACATCTGAAATATTCCATAGGATTGTAAGAAATTTCATGCTGTTCAGACCACTGACCAACACAACCTCCTACTCTGCTTCTGCTACTGGAAATAGGACACTGAACATCAGCTGTGTCCACTCGTGTTCTCTTCATCAGTCAACTTGTATTCCCCCTGTCCCACTTTTCTTTTGTAACAGTAGGTGGTAGGGTATTATTACTAGTGAATTTAATACTATTTGTTACAAAGGCAGAAAAATTCTGTGTAGCATTTATTCGAAAAGGACTTCGAAATGTGAATTTTGCAGCAGAGCACAACACCTTTCCAATGGAAAAACCCTTCCACTGAATTAAGATCAGTGCTATAGTAGATCCTAATCATATCAGATCTTTCTAGAATCAACTCCTGTGATCCTTACTGAGTCAAAGCTTCATTCTGGAGTAGATGGAAGTTTAGCCTCAGTAATAACAGAGTAGTTCCAAGGTATGTCCCTTTGTAAAACTGTAGCTTTCCACATATTGCTGTAATATACATTCATCTCCCTTTTCACTCTCAGTCTACACAGGAAGCTGTTTATATATTTTATGGAATGCCAAGAAAACAATCACAAATCATCTATTAGCAATTGCATTACATAGTCTTCTAAAGCTGGTTAGGTTTTCTTTGCCAAATATATTCTACTCCTTTTAATGCAACTTACTAAGGAAAAACTCCATCAATCTGCTATACATGATCTCTTTTCATTTTAATTGTTGTCATTTCAAAAGGAATGCACATGGGTCCTAATATGCACAAAGAACTTACTGTACATTTATTTGCAATATCAAATTTCATGTCTTGGTGTAAATGATATTTGCAATATTGCTTTGTGTCATAAAATTGTGGTGTATTAGTTATTGCACAGTCTTAATCTTGTTACCTTCAATTCTTGGACTCGGTTTTAGCAGCTTGAAACAGCAAGAGAAGCATTCATGCTGAAATTCAAGGAAAACTGTGGCTGTTAGGCAGGGATGATTCACTTATGTCCAAGTCAAAAGGTGGTCACTCTCTTGAGCTGCACCTAAGGAAAAGGAACAGAAACCTCATCTCTGATTGAATAAAAAAAATACCTTCCTGAATAAACTAATATTGGAAGGTACGGCACTGTTTAACACCCCTAAGAATGGGTTCTTCCAAATTTCCAGTACAGCAGCACCAAAAAATTGATTGCCAAATCTGGCAGTCTAGGCCTTTTGGAATAATTTATGCTATGTGGATATGTCCATCAATGGGTAGCTGAAACAGGTAGAGTTGCAACACAAACCCCTCCTTTGGGAGTCAGCAGTTTCTCTGGAAGCCTGATCATTGCTATTTTAATTGAGGATCATTTGTAAAAAGGTAACAAAGATGCAATAGCTTTAATTCTACTTGTTAGAAAACTATTACTAATGTACATTATTATTCTCTCTTTCATACCAATTAAAAGCTTAAGACTTGTTCCTGATACATCACCTACTCATTTCCTCCTAGAAGCATGATTTGGTTTTCGGCCAACACTCAGGTTATAAAATAAGAGAAAATCAAAATCCATCTCAAGAGTCTCTTCTGCCTAAATTACAAAGCAGTCTGGTACAATGTTTGAGTAAGAAACTGGAACAATGAACCTAAGAGCTGAACTCCTGACCTGAGTTCCTCTGAATTTTCCTCTGAATCTTTGCTTGAATTTTGTGTTTCAGTTCCATTCCAATAGCCTGTGGTATGAACCAAATGCTGTCTCTGAGCCCAAAGCATTTTTAAGGAAGGTGAGAGGAACTATTTATAAACATGTTTAATTGAGCATCTGAACAGACTAAGGTGTAAATGCAGAGCTATATTTGTTTTGAAAAAGTAACAACTAAATCTGGTTTGCCACTCTTGCATAACAGTGTAATTGAGTAGTTAAGGCTGCCCCTTAGAAACCAACGCCTTCACTGGAAAACTTGTATGTCCTTTGACTGTACCTCTAACAGCCTGTGACTGACAGAGTGTGTTTCCTTGTTTTCAACTGACATTCACAGATGTGATTATAATTTTAAGGATCCCGTGATACATTCCTCACACATCTGAAACACCCAGCAAAAACAGCAAGAGGTTTGCTGGAATGCAGGAACCAATGCTTTGTAGTTGTTGCTCTACCTCTTCTGTTTTTTTCCTTTTAAATGTTTAAAATGTGTACTAATCAGTCAGCTTTTCCATCAACTGACATTACTGTATACATGTCTTCTTCTTCTTCACTGAAGGCATTTGTACCAGAAAAATACAAATGGTCAGATAAATACATTCTGTGCATTAACTTCACTGTCCCTAACAGAGCTAAACAAGGAGGAAAACTGAGTATAGATTTTCTTTGTGATCAAACCTTAGACTGATGTAACAGAATCACAGAATATGCTGAGTTGGAAGGGATCCACAAGGATCATCAAGTCCAACTCCTGGCCCTGCACAGGACCATCCCCAAGAGTCACACCGTGTGCCTGGGAGTATCCAAACACTTCTTGAACTCTGGCAAGCTTAGTGCTGTGACCACTTCCCTGGGGAGCCTGTTCAGTGACCAACTACCCTCTCCTCTCGGGGAAGAACTTTTCTAATATCCCGCCTAAACCTCTCCTGACTCAACTTGAGGCCCTTCCCCTGGGTCCTGTCACTGGTCACCACAGAGAAGAGATCAGTGTCTGCCCCTCCTCTTCCCCTCACAAGGAAGTTGTAACTGCAGAAAACAAAATCAATCTTAAAAACCTAAAATCTACCAGAAATACCTAACATACTATTTGATCTTCTACTTGTGCTATTTTGCTTCAATTCACAATGAAGTAACATTTCTGTTTCAGCAGCCCTCTATGTAAAACTGCAAATGAGTATGTATAGCAGCACAGCTGCCTTGAGAAAAGGAGAATATACTGTGCAAAATATACGGACAACTGTATTTGAATTTATGAATATTGTAATTCTTTCTGAAAAATGTGAACTGTTTAAGCAAATAATCCTTTTGTAAATGTTTACTCTAGAAGACTGTATTTTCTTTCCCAGAAAATTACACACAGCAAGAGCTGATGGTACTGGGTGATTTGTCAACCATGGCATTCAAAAAGATGAGAGCTTTCAGTTTTCTTTAGAAACTGGACAAAAAGAGACTCTGGTACTCAACTAGAAAATGCCTATGAAAATAGTCAGAAAAGAAAACAAACAAATACCTCCTGCAGTGCAGGTTTTAAGGTTAACCCCAAACACATTTAGATGCGCATAATATTTGCCTCCCTCCACCCTTGTGTTGAGGCACCAGCAATAGACAGGTTCATATCTGCATTTGGGCACCTGAGTACCTCAGAAGTGCTATGTAGAAAATCCTGTCAAGAAAGCGGTTCTCTTGCAGCCCTCTGTGTTGCTGGGAGCCCCCATCCCTGTTAGGGAAGAGTGGTGGCTTCGAACATAACACGGCCAGGTGGATTCAAAGAAAGATTCCCCAAAGTCCTGTCTGTGTGGTCATTAGGCTTATTGCTATTACCCAGTTTGCCTCACAGATTTCTCATGGTGGAGAATAACGTTTGCCTTTGAGAAAGAAAAAAGGTAATGAGTGATCACTCTAGGAATATCCCTCCAGGCATGCCACTGCCTACTAGTGCTTCCTCAAGGAGTACAATTGACCACCCTGACCCAGACACCATAGTTCATAGTACATTGAATAGGAGAGAAATGCGTTTGAACATCCAGCACATCAAACTGGACAGTGTCCTGTGAAAGAGCTGTTCTGCTGGCAGTGGAATTATTGACATCCTAAGGCATCCAAGACTGGTAAAAAAGAGGGATGCCTGTGAAGTTTGCTGTTTCATCTTGAGCTTAGATTCCTACCTGCATCTGTGACTTAAATGTCTCTGAAGGCTAAATTTAATAAAACAAACCAACCAACCAACCAAACAAACAAAAAACCCCACAACAACAAAGTAACTCTTCTAAGATGACATCTCTTAGAGTGCAGGCAGCTATTTCACATATATTTCAGAGCACAGCCAGAGGAACAGAGCTTCCTATCATTCACACAAGAGCTTAGTGGCTGCAGACCTTGCTGAGACTCTCAGATTACTGGCTTTTCTGTCTTACAGGACTGACAGGAGCACAGAGATGGGTTAGCTCTGAAAGCAAAAGATTAGGTTACTTTGCTGAGGGGAGAAAGTTCTGGGTTTTCAGTCATTCCCTCAGTATTTCTGGTTTTATCCAATACTTGCTTATTGTGCAATATATAAACATCTAAGGTACATTGCAAGTTCGTGTATGATTGATCGAGTGGTTATGTGGGGATTTTGCAGATCACTCATCTAAACTGCTGTTTTCAGTGTGGGCCTGAAAGAGACCTCTTGTCATGTGCATCTGGCTCCAACTTACTGTGCATAATAGAAATAAGACTTACATAGCACTTCTGTATCAGATATTTAGCTTGTAGAGGTACTACCAATGATTTTAGGCATGATTATAACAATATAATAAAAAACTCAAAAATAAATGCATTATCAAGTCCATTTTTTCCTCAGCTGCTTGTCCCAGCAGGGCTTTCCTGGGCTGTTAGCATTAGCCCTGTGTAAAGGCAGCAGGGCTACTTCAGCTGCTTGTTCAATGATTTGAGATAAGCAGAGAATTCTTCTGCATCAGTTTGCTGTGGGCATCTCTTGAGAGAGAGGAGATTAATTTCTCTTAACACTCAGGTTTCCATAAGACTTCATGAAAACATGTTCTGTTCTTCCATGCTCCAAGCAAGATTCACACCACCTTTAGAAGTCCATGATATAGGTGGTTACCTCTGGGCTACAGACACTGGCTCTTTTTATAGTCCATAGAGACAGGCATTTCTAGCAAGCAATTGATCCCTTTCTAATCTTTGGGTTATTCACACCCTATTTTATTACCTGAGTCGCTCAGGTGCAAATGTCTTGTGTTTGGCCAGAGGGTTTCCAGCCTTTTGTGCCTAACTGAAGTGACAGCTTTAAATGACCCCCGAGCAAATGGCCACTATCACCCTGTGCACATTTGTAGGGAGAGGTGATTAAAAGAAGTGGTTGCATGCCCTTTCCTCTCCATTAACACCCTCAGTTCCTACATGGATGCTCAGCATCATTTGAAAACCTTAAAGGCTGTTCTGCCCTCCCAGACAGATATCAGCAAGACCCACACCATTATGTTTGCAGCTATTATATCTTATAAAAATAAGCATAACACCTTTTTATTTTAGATGCTTTGATGTCATCTGCATCTTTTGAACTCCTGATGTTCACTGATCACCCTTCACAGATCTGACTTATTCTGTATCCAGTTACAGGGTTAGTTTGTTTGTTTTTTCCATCAAAAATCTGATGGCTGAAAATGTGGTAAATTTTGCCAAAAAACAAAAAGGAAACTGGAGAGAAAATCAAAGAAAACTTTCTGAGGTACCAAATGGCTTCAAAGTTTTATCTAAATATGTTAATCTGTTTTGCAGTATTGAAATAACTTTAAAATGCAAAGAAATATCTTATCCAATAACAGCTGGTATCTGTAGTGCTCCTAGTGTACTCACATGTGTAAAATATTTAGATGTTTCAGGAGTGGCATTAGTTAAAACACTTAATTACCCTATCTGCCTGGGTTTTTTTGAGTGCAGGGCAATATTGCTGCTGTCAGTTAATACAGCAGGTCACATCATCAGCTGGATAAGAGTTCATCACAAGTATGGCACTGTTTAAAAGAATGACCCTTATAATCTACATAGATGATTTTGTTTTTTGATATATTTTTATTGCAAAGCCAAATAATTTCCCCTCAGCATTTGTTAAACAATAGATCACTCCTAACATAAAATTACCGCAAGGTAACTATTTCTATATTGCCACCCTTTAAAATCACATAACTAACAGTTACAACTGCAACTTTATACTGACCTTTTTTTTTTTCAAATAAAACCATCATGACATAATTTGAAGCACTTTATTTAACTTGCAGCTTGTTACCTATCTCCTGCAATAAAATGTTTTTAAATTGTAATAATTCAGTGCTTTTAAATCTGGTACTCTGCTAGCACTAGGGCTCCATGCTAGATGTCAGTGGCATTCCATGTAGGCACAGGAATCTCCACTAATGAATCTGAAGCAGATGAAGGTCATCATTAATGTTTGACTGTGTATTTAGAGAGGGAGATTTCATGGGGAGTATGGGCAAAAGTAATAGATCTCCCACCTTGCTTCCTTATCCGTAAACACTGCTCGAGAACAAGTGGCTTGTGTTTGACTACACACTTAGATGGATTTCAGTCTGGCTAATGACTAAATAGCACTAAATTTCCACAGGCACATGAATATTAAAAACTTTTTTTCCAGAATAAAACTTTGGAATAAAACTACATTTGGACACAAATTGCATCACATGCATGTCACTCATGGGCAGCAGGGAAGGAGTACCTTTCACAGGCTGCTAAATTAGAGTGAAAATTCACATGAATTCTGCAGGGGAGAGGGTACCCCTGAGCAGCCACCCCAGTGCACAGACAACTGATTGAAAAGCTTCCACACAGTCCACACCACCTAGTTTCAAAGGGCAGGGGATTAGGCAGGGAATCAGCCCATTGACTTCAACTGGCTTTAGATTAATGCAACCTCTTTGCTACAAATCCATGAAACTACCATGAGAACCTTTAAAATGTATTCTTGTATATCCCATTCCCACACCTTGCAGAAGGGCAATTATTTGGCAAAGCAACTGTAAAACACAGTTCTCCTTAGCTTTAGTACCCTTTAAGACCTGTCTAATAACATTTTTGTACTATGGGTGATGCAAAAATATTCCATGGAGCTGTTGCTAAAGCTACTGGCAGTACGCCACCTCTAAAGACACTGTAAGATTAGTATTTTTTTTCCTACTGAATATTATTACTTCTGAAATTAGACTGTATTTATGCTGGATAAAATCAAACATGCCATGGAGCACAGGGCTAGACAACAAGGTCAAAATACACTTGAATCCTACCTACGTTTTATTTCTCCTTGTGAGTGCCAGCAGCCAGTTGGGTGATGAACTGTGTCGATGCAGATAGTGGCAGAGAAAACTCATAAATAAATGGTGTTGGTCTCACATGGTGTTAGTGAGAACTGAGCTGGGGCCGAGTGGAGAGAACATGACTGTGTGTGTTCGTGGGGTTGGAAGGGCCATCATGTTTCACAGATTCCCAACAACAAAATCTGACAAGTGAAAAATGTTTGATTTTAAAATGTCACACAGATCGCCTTTTTTAAACACTTTCTGTATTTATTTAACCTAGTAAATAGGTTTATTAGCAAGGTTCCATTCTTTGTAGTTTAGGTAATGGATTTACCATATGTTTATGCTTTAAGGACTTGTGTAAGACTGCTAACACCTATTTCTCCACCTCCTGTCTCAGGGGTTAAGACCTTGGTATGTTGCCAGTTTACTGCTGTGGTCCCTTCCCCTTGTATAATTGCAGTCCTTCCCAGGGAGAAGGAAATTCCCCAAGCTTTTGCTCTAACTAGCTACAATATTTCACTACAAAAAGGCACTTCTTTAAAAAGAATAAAAGTAATAAAACTTTCACATTATTAACTTTTTCCTTTTTAAAAGAGGCTGAAAAATGCCATTGTACCACATTAAAGACCTTTACACAAGACTCACCATTGGCTAATGAGCCTTGCTGTACAATCTACCACATGCAACTGCCTTCAAGTGCTGCTTTTAACTTAACCTTGATGTAGTGCCAGGAATGTGCAAAGGATATACTTTGATGGTGGGGGCAGTCTACTCCCCACCCCCTTCCCCACCCTTTACCATACTGATACTCTTTAAAATATCTGTAACATTTAAATTTTACTGTTGTTTAGGAGAGAAGCTACTTTAAGTCCTGTAAAGGAGGAATTAATAATTATCTGTCCTATAGAAATAAGCAAGTAGATCAATTGTTTATAGTGGAAATTATAAGAAATTATTGATACTTTGTACTTGCACAGTGACTTTCTTCCTGTAGATCCAGAGCAGTTCATCAGCATCCTCACAACTTGCCTGTGAAGAAAGTATCATAATCTCTGCTTAATCATTAATAAAACAAGAGTGAGTAACTTTCCAGAAGATGACAAAGAATATCAGTATCAGTAACAGGATCTGAAGAATTTTTGCTTGCAGCTCCCTCTTTGATTATGAGACATTTCCTCTCAGTGCTGGAGTGAATTATTTTGGTAGTAGTATTACTGGAAACTATTTAAACTTCATGTTATGGTCAGATGTGTCCTCTACAGAAACACATATTTGATTTACATAATAATGTTTATAACACAGGTGATGTTCTGAAGTGACATTATTCTTTTCTTGAATAAAATTACTATGGTGTTGAAATGTTGAAAATGTTGAAATGTTGTATGTTCTTTCCATGAAGAGTATTTATAGCAATGCTGTTTCTTGAGTTTTAGACTTAATTTTTGCCAGTTATTTCCTTGATTGCATGCTCAAAAAATATGAGCTGTTATCTAAATGTTTTGCATTTCCATAATTTGAGAATTTTGTGAATTGAAAGAGTGGCAGATGTTTTTGAAACCAGACATGAAACCAGTCATTCACAAAGAATATATTCAAGGGTGAAATGTATGATGTAGAGCATGGGAAAATGAATAGTGAGAGGCCAAAAATAGGTTTTGCTATATGCAAACATGAACATTTTATCAGTATCTTTTCAAAGCCAGATTGGATGGGGCTTTGAGCAACCAAGTCCAGTGGAAGGTGTCCCTGCCCATGGTGGGGGTGTGGAATTAGATGGTCTTTAAGGTCCATTCCAACCCAAACCAACCCGAACTGTGATTCTGTGATTCCCTAAGAGTAGCCTATGAATTTTCAATGTATCAGGATAGCATAACTGATAGAATTACTAAAATGCTAAGCATGAGTTGCCTCCTTTAAGTAAAGACTGAACTAAGTCTTTCAAAAGTAAAGGTGATTTAAAATGAGGCTTCCTTCCATTCCATCCTTTTCACAGTCAGGAAGGAAAGTATTTTCCACATGCCAGCTTTGACACAGTGGGAGGAAAACTGGTGCTCAGTTTCACAAATTACCCAGCTGCATGACTGCAATAACATAGTTGAATCAAAGCAAGTGAAAACCAAAAGATTACAAAAAGGCATTTGTATCTCTTCCCCTCTCTTTCTATTACTGCATATTAACCACTCTGTCATTGTCTTGAGCTTTTGTCAATTCAATTTTCCCTCTCCCTTTCCAGAATAGTATTCTAAAAGAGAAAAATAATTTTCATCATGTAATTGTAATTTTTTGCTGGAAAATATTGCTAGTAGTTATAAGAAATTTTGACCATTTCACAGTATGGAGGACTAAGCAGAACTAGTTGAGATGGATTAAGATTTTTTTTTAAATATATTTCAATGCTCTTTATTTTTTAATTTGAACATAAATATATCAAGTTTTGAAGGTACTTATGAAATGTTTTCTAAACTACTTGAGGTATGCCTTTTTAAAGAAAATCCTATGGTTTTGGTTTTATTCCCTGGTTGCTCCAATGTTTTGTTTTATTTTAAAGGGTAAAAAATTATAAAAAAAGGCAGATATTTTTTGAAAAGGTTAGTTTTTTTTAAAAATACTGTGGTTTATTTCATATTTTGAAAGAAAAAAAGAACCACCAACTTGAAAATATAAAAAAGGCCTGTATGGGTTATGTTGAGACTTAAGTGGGGATTCTCCAATCAATGATTAATAGTAGATGTAAGGTGAAATTTAAGGTGATGGTAGAGGCATGAGAGAAGCATACACAGGTTGAAGGGATAGCTGGAGGGACAAAAGTAAAAAACTAAGATTAAGACTGAGATAGGGCAGGACTTAAAAAGTGTAAAATGAACAGATTTCTTGACCAATTTGTCTTCACCCTCCATTGAACTTCTTATAGTTATTATAAACACCTGGACAGTTTGGATAATTGCAGAAAAATGCTATGTTGAAACAAAACAGAAACTCTTAGAAGACAAAAATATATAAATATATAAACACAGCACTGTAATTTCCTGAAAAATTACCTGTATGTGTTTGGAATGTGATTTCTGATGGGGATTTGGATAAGAATCCACATGAGCTCTGCCTTTGTTACATGTGGTCCACTTACACAGGCAGAATTGTTTTATTTTCTCTTAGTGCCCCTGAGTGGGATTAAATCCCTGTAACATTCTTCCTTGCACCATGTTTGTTAATAACTCTTCAAATGCTGGCGTGCGTTAGGGATTAGTCAAATATGATTGGCCTTGTTAATATTTTTATGGAGAAAAGATCCAACATTTCCATATAATCATGCTATCTTTTTGAGGCAGAGCTTCATATCATTTAATCTAGGATATACTTGAAATAAAGATGTTTTCTTACTGGTTGAAGAATTCCAGGATTTCCCAGAATCCTGTGATATTTGTGGACTTAAGTTAAAATATAGAATTGTTGATCTTGCTTTGCAAGGCACAACTTGCTTTGCAAGGAAAAAAAATAATAGAAATACCTACTGTTCTTCCCTCCACCTAAGGGAACACAAACATCCACTGAAGCACAACAGTTTATTTGATCTTCAGACACATATGGAATGGTGGTTGGATCTGCGTGAAGAGAATCCCATACAGTGGTCAACCAGCTACTATTTCTGTGAGAGAAAAAAACCATCTTTAGTTACTATCTAGTATCTTATGTAGTTATCCTACAGCCAACCAGGTGTGCACATTTATGGGTTAACAAAAATTAGCTGAAGCCCCTGGTATGCAGGATATGCCTCATGATGGGTAATGTAGAAGGCAACTGTAAAGAATTGAAGTGAGAAGGCACATACGGAGATCAAGTTCAAGCTCTTTGCTCAGACCAGAGTCAATGAGAGAGTGTTCTGAGTACCATGTCCGATTGGCTTCTGCATATCTCCAAGAAAGTGAGATTTCATAACCTCTCTCAGCAACAAGTTTCAGTGTTTGACCACCTGCATAATAAAAATGTTTTTACTCATGTTTAGATATAAATAATGCATGTCCATTGTTGCTTGTCTTTTCACTGTGCACCACTGAGAAGAGTCTGTCTCCTTCTTATTCCCCTCAGCAAGTATTCACACACCGCAGTGAGATCCCTCCAGAGCCCTCTCTTCTTCATTCTGAACAGTCCCAGTTCTCTCAGATTTTACTCATAGGAGACATGCTACAGTCCCTTAAGCATCTTAGTGGCCCTTCACTGGGCTGTCTCCATTATGCTCATGTCTCTCTCTTGTGCTGGAAAGCCCAGAACGGGACACAGCAGGCCAGGCATGTCTCACCAGTGTGGAGCAGAGGGGAAGGATCACCTCTCTCAACCTGCTGGCAACACTTTTCCTCACGCAGTCCGAGATGCTCTTGGTCTTCTTTGCTGCAAGGGCACATTGCTGGATCATGTCCAGCTTATTGTCCATCAGGACCCGCAGGTCCTTATTTGCAAGTTTGCTTTCCATCCAGTCGGCCTCTGCTTTGGTGAACATGATTATTCTTCTCCAGGTGGAGAACTCATGCTTACCTTTGTTGAACTTCATTGCATCCTTGTTTGTCCATTTCTCCAGCTTGCTGAGATACACAGGTTGTGTCACCCATTTGTTCTGGGTCTGTATCATCTGAATACTCTGCCCCACCCTACAGGTGGGACATTAATGAGGGTATTAAACAATATTGACCCCTGTATTTGTCCCCTGGGGCACACTACTGGTGACTGGCCCTCTGTTCGACACTGTGTCACATATCCCAACTTTAAACAGTATTGGAAACACACACTGTGAAAAGCAAATTTGAAAGAAAGAGTCCTTGTAAAATGGGCACAGACAAAAAAGGGAGAAAGATGAGTTAAAAATGCCAGCCATCCTATCTGCAATGACAGTCTGATGCTGAAATATTTTGACAGCATCCTGAAAGTGTGTTCATGATCTATAGGCAATCACAGAAATCTCTGGAGTTAATGGGTGTGCTTACCACATTAGTTGGGATTAAATCACAGAGCAAGGAAATATGCATCAGACTGCAATGGAAGTTGCAATTGGGAAAACAAGAAAGGACAGAAGAGCTGTCCTTGCTCACTCCACTTGCCTGGACATGCATTGGTGGAGGTGTGCATGGCTGCATGTGACAGGAGGCCATGACCAGAGTCATGGGTAACAGGAGAATAGGGCCATATACCTGGAACTACAAGGCATCCAAGAAGGATTTATTTTTTTTTTACTGTGAGAAAATACAAGTGGAGGGAACAAGACTGTCAAAAAAGCAAGTATGGGGTTTTGAACATGTATAATGTTAATTGCTCCTGTTTTATTCAGGGATTCAGGAAAGATTTATTTTTCTACAAATAAATTTGTAATCAGTGTTATGATCTTACCTTAGAGAAAAATGGCAACTGTACATTTACTGAAGTGGGTTATTTACTGTCACTGTGTTGTACAGAAAGGATGCAATTCTTGCTAAATGAACTGTAAACACACACATCCCCCCTTTTATCAAGAAGTTCCTTGGTTTCACTGTTGATTGCAGTAACATGTTCAAGATTGGTTCATCTGAAAAGAAATACAGGAAAATCAGTGCAGCAATGGATGTCTGGTGTCTTCCAAAACTAATTTTCACTCCTTTCTTTATATTACCTTATAAGGAATTCTGGTAGAGTTGGAGGGAATGCTGTGCAAAAAAGGGCTCATGAAATGGAACTTTGCTCAGTGTCTTCGGTAATTTAGCACTGTCAAAGGCCACTCCTGTCTAGAACAGAGGGATGACATCATCTTTCAAGTCATGCAGATATACTGTACATAATCTCACTAGATTTTGCCTCCTCCACTTGACATTCTTTATGTTTTCTCACAAGTAAGCGTCATTCACTGCTGGCAGAAAGTCACCAAGGCTCAGAGGAAAATGAGCTTCAGTCTGCGTGCTCCAAACTGGAACAGAGCACAAAGATAGGCAGGACCTGTCTTTCATAGTGTGTTTTACAACTAAGGGAAAACTACTGAGAGTCCCTGAACATCCAGCAACCTCTAAAACCTGTGGGATAAAAATCCACATTAAAAACTATCACTGCAATGTCTGTGATGTCAAGATTACTTCAACAATTCAATTCCTTGTGCTGTATCCTGTTTTAATATGAAAAAATCCATTTATTCCTGTGTTTGCTTTTTGTTTTAGTTCTTTCCTTTTGACATCATTCTGTAGATCAGCCCTTACACAGTTGTCTTGTGTGCACAAGCTCCCCAGATTTTCTATTATACACAAGGATAAATTGTTTACAGTTTTCCAATTCACTTTTACTCCTTATCAGCAGACTGAGTTATGATCACTTGCCTCATGCCAGCCAAATGGGAATTTAATTATTAGAAGCGAGGTAAAAGTGATTTCCTTTACTTTTGGGGCCACCAAGGAGAATGAAAAAGATTATACACACCTTTTCAGTTAGTCAGACTGCTCAAATGTGAGTTTTCAGGTAATGACAGTAATAGCTCACACAGCATATTTGTGTCTATGTTTTAAAGCTGTGTAAAGCACTTTGAGCTGCTACACAATTCCAAGTGCACTCCTGAAACCATGGTTTCTCCCATCATAATTTAAACTCTTGAGGTTCTTGCAGTAACAGTAATAGACTTTGACTGGGAAGGGATCCATGCAGGAGAGATTACTCTCTTAACATGCCGAAGGTAAATTAGACAGAGAAATTACACCCTTTCGGGGGTTTTTTGTTGCCTAAGTCTCATACTTTGCAACTGTTTTCAGCACAGTTCCCTTGGCATTTGTGTGTTGCTTCACAATTCAGTGGATAGTGATGCTCAAAGGCACATCCCCTGCCTTTGCCTGTAGCTATCCCTTGCACAGAGCACTGTGCTCTGTGGGATACAGGTGTTATTTCTATCTTGATACTTCAGCTCAGATAGCAGCAGAACTTTTGAGATTCATGGTGATAAAACCTTTTCTGAGATGCTGAATGCTGTGACTCCAGGCAGCTCATTGAAGAGCTCAGTGTAAAGAATGATTGAGAAATTTTGAAATTCTGTTAAAAAATGGATTTTTGTGGAAAACTGGTTTGCAAGATCTCCTCTTGACTTACATAATGGGTACATAATGGGTCTCGTAGATGATTCTTATTTCTTCTTTGTAATCTACAAGATTCAACTCCATTTCTATATGAAAATGCAGTCCCATAAAACAGATGGTGGGAGATAGAATTACTTCATGGAAATTTTGAAAGAGATTGTACTTCAGGGGGTCATACCTCTCTCTCAGCTCACTGAGGGATTTGAAATCATCCTGTAGGTATAATATTAATAGTAAGCATTGTTCATACAGATTTTGATGTCCCACTTATGGTTTCTAGCTATTGTGCAGCTTAAAGCATTATGGGTGAACAGTAGTTTGAAACACTTTAAATAACAGCTATTTCACACCATTTTCAACTGACAGGCAAAGAAAAATGTCTTGCAAAAGTATCCTGGCAACAGGGCTTATAGCATCAGTGTAATTCTTGTACATGCATTAGAATGCCGTGGAATATCTCTGTGTGCAGAAAGGAGAGCTGCAAATATGTTTTTTATCCTGAAGTGGCAGTTTTCTTGACCTATAGCAGTAACTGACCACCTAAACAAGGGTGTTTGTGTGGAAAAGACAATAAAAGTCAAATAAAGCCAGTTTGCATAAGCACTTCGTAAGACTTTGCCATTATTTGCATTAAAAAGCTCTCCCTATTTTAGAATCACAATCCTCAACGATGGGGCTGTTAATCTGAACCTGGCAGCATCCAGAGATGCCTGTGATGCCACAGGTCTTTAAAATGCTTATGAGTGATTTAGGAGTACTTATAGGAAACATTAAGCAGTGAAACCTGCAACACTGTGAGGGAGGTGGTATTTTTCACAAAGTCCTTCCACAGGGAAAGAATAGTAGTTTGAGCCCAACCAACAGGGCTTATTTAGTCACACGCAAAGTAAACAGTAGCCTTCAGTGACAGACTGCCGGAGATGGCAGATGAGGACATGCAGTGCATTGCTTGAGTAGCCAGTCTCTGCCTCCTACCTGTACAGCCTTCTGCTCTTTCGCTGCTGTCACTGAGCAAGGGATAATGTTTTTGCAGCAACAAGAAAGAAGCAGTGGGAGTAGGAAGCTTAAATTGCCTGGGTTCCTCGCAGGTTGCTGGTCTGGCACTGCTCCTTCGCCTCCAAAGTGCCTTGTCCTCATTTCTGTAGCGGAATGTCAGTTCTGTATACACTGTCAGGAAGCCTTAAAACCGAGGAAAGAAGTGCCCCAAGTGACCCCAAGTGCGGAATCAGTTCCAAATAGCAGAGTGCCAGGGAATGTCATGGGGTCTGCTAAGGACTGTACTGATTTATAAGTAAAAGAGTTTCAACTGCAATGGCAACAAGTAGTGATATGGAGCATAAAAAGACATCATATACATCCAAGAATCTCTTAAATGTTTCTATAGGCTGCCAGACTTCAATGGGCCCCAATTTGTGACATAATTCAGAACAGAAGGGGGGAAAGAAAAAAAAAAGTGTCTGATATGTGATTACTGTAACTATGTGAAATACTTGACATAAAATCGTTAGAAATGTTGAAGAATCTGTTGTGCATGTGTGTGTGTGTATACTGTTCCTGCAGTAAAATCTACACCTGTGCCTTACTTCAGCTGCAAGTATCCCGTTTTCACACACTTAACATAAAACCAAGAATAACATTGTGTCACGTACACCAGCTAATTCACCAGGAGTGTGCTTCTGCGTGGATGCATGATACAAGCTGAGTCAGGGAAGGTTTAGGCTGGATATCAGGAAAAGGTTCCTCACCCGGGGATTAGTTTGGCACTGGAACAGGCTCTCCAGGGAAGTGATCACAGCACCAACTCTGACAGCTCAAGAAGCGTTTGGACAATGCTTGTACATGGTGTGCCTCTTGGGGTGTCTTGCACAGGGCCAGGAGTCAGATTCAATGATCCTGGTGGGTGCCTTCCAGCTCAGCATATTCTTTGATTCTAAGCTGAATTTGTACTGCAGGTGATTTGGAAGTGCTTAAATTCAGTATTAAAAAATTGCAGAACCACTGAGATTACACAGTGAGAAAACACGAGCTATATTGGCTACTTGTTTAAAACCTGAGATTTCTGGGGCAGGGAGAGTGAACTTGAATAGTTTTCGGTGAAGTGCTTCATTGGTTTAACTTGTCAAACAAAACTAGCTTTCTGCCTACACAGAAATATGCACTGATAGCGACTTTTTTATTCTTTTGTATCCGTAGTTACAACAGGTGTTATGATAAGGAACAATATGGACTGTGCAAAAGCTCAGGTACTTTAGTTAAGCTTTAATTTTTGACTGAGCATATCTCCGAATATCTTGTCTTTCTCAGTAAAATGGGGATAGTTAAGTGTCATATGAAGCATTTGAACATGAAGGTGTCTAATATTGCATAGGTATGCAGAGAGCATAAGAAGTGGATACATTCTTTGCATCTTCACTCAAAGTAGGAATTTACTGAATGAAAAATAATTTATATAGGGCTAAATGACAGCTGTTGTTGCAAACAGCAATATGAAAATTCTGAGCTCTCATCATTAATTAGCCCTTAGCATTTTATTTTTAATAAATTTGTAAAGTTTCAGACTGGGTAAGTGTGTTTTATCTCTTAAAATCCCTCTAAGTACAGTTCCTTAGAAAGCTCTTTTTCCTACTCTGCCCTATAGTAATATGTAAATTTGAGTAGAAGCAGCACAATGTACTGCAGGTGCTGACAGTATTCCAGTGCAAGATGAACTTCTTCATGCTGAACAGGATTCTCAGATGAAATAGAGCTTTTGATGACTTGAGGCTTTTGGAGTTTTGAGTCCCACTGTATTTTGTCAAGATTCTTGTATGTAAGGAGTACTTGAAGGAGAAACAGAAAAGAGTAGACTATGCTGGCTTTTTGCATTGATTCACCAGGCATTTCTACACTGCAGCTGTGAATGAGAAGTGGAAATGATATTATAGGCTTGAGGGTCTAATGACAATGATCATTAAGATGCCTCCTAGTGTAGAGCAGTAACATTAATTTTGTATAACATAGCAGCTTGTTTTAACCACTTTTTCTTGTTTTAATTTACAAAAAACCTGAAATTCCCTTCTACGTAAAAATTAAGATGTTTTAAACCAGTTCTGTCTAGTTCAGTCTAATGTTAAAAGCAGAAACATTGGGGGGAAAAATGTTAGGCAGGGGGATTTAGCTACACAAGTACACATTTATATTTTTTTAAATGTTTGTTTTTATCTTTTCTTTATCATTAAAGAAGCAAGCTAGATAATAGTGTTAACAACATAAAGAAAACAGCATTTAGCAAGCTAAACAATTCTATTGCCACCCTTCATCTGCCTGTGGTGTTACTGTTGGTGACACAGTGAAAAGAGACAAAAGAAGTTATCCACAAATTGACATACTCTACTAAACCCCTTAAACACTTTTTATGGGTGACAAAGACAGGTGAGAGAAGAAGACAGATAAGGAAGAAGGCTAGAGAGAGTTCTTCTGAAACCCTGCGAAAAACGTGTGTGTGAATGAATGATCAGAGGGTAAGGTAGAAAATAAGGCCTGTGCTCAGCAGGTGGACTTGCTGCAAAACCTTTGGTATTCTAAAGAGGACCACAGGACATTTCTGCAGGCCAGAGGCAGCAAAATATTGGAAGGCAATTGTAGCTGTTCTTATTGGCCAGAACTCTGCCAGGCCCACACAAATTACATTCTTGAGTCTGAAAAGGAAGCAATGAGGGAAGAAATAGGGAAAACCTTGGCAAGAGTTTTGAAATTTTGCCAAGGATGGCAGTGACCCCAGAGAAAGGGACAGATGGCTAACTCAGCTCCTGATGCTAAGAGATTAGTAGGAGCAACATGCCCACAAAATTGACTTCTGCTATGAGAAAGATTTTTGGGTAATCAGCAAGATTTCTCAATCATTTTCATCTCTATTATGTACATATTGTATTCTTATGCTTCCTATAAAACAGAATGGACTAAGTGGTCTCTTGGCATCTTCTTAACTGTAGCATTTTTAATTTCTCTGATTTAAAACAACTTGTCAATGTCAGCTTTACTATGAGAAGAAAATTAATTTAAAAATAATTTCCTTCATCCTGCTATGGATACAGACCTAAAAATCAACTCCATTAGGGGGAAAGATTTGAAAAACAAAGATGCTATTAAATATGTGAGTTATCATGTTGTATATAACAAAGACAAAATAATAGTATATTTGAAGGCATTTGTATGGACCTGAAGTGTGGTGGGAGGCAGAAGGCAGATAGAACCAGCAGTCTAACATTTTCTACACATTTTTATAAGCTGTTGCTTCCTTTATTTTTCTGTTTTGAAACACACTTACCAAGATACAGAAATCATTACTCCCTCAGACCCAGCAGAAAGTACAGCTTAGTTTATGTTCTGGTATTTAACATCACTGAAATGAATAATATTCAGGAGAGGGTAGAAGAACTTTGTAAAAGCCTCCTCTTGTCAAAGGAGTTGCTCTCAAGTATCGATTAAGATTCCTTTCACTTAATGGAATGAAATATTCCATTTATTGTACTTGACAAATCATCCTGCAAAAACTGCTTCTGAAGATTGTGTTTGATCACTTTATCTCATGTTCCTTCTCTGATGAAAGAAGCAACAGACTTTAAAAAGAAAAACTAGCAGGTAAGGATATATAAAAATCAGCTTTTATTGACTGGACAAACATAAATGCTACAACTCACACATAATTACATTTCCCAAAATACCTTTACATGTACAGTCCCTTAGTCCAGTTATGGACAATTAATTTTCAGTAATTCTTTTTAAAGGTTTAGTAGTAATGATCTCACAAATATGAGGAAGCAGGAAAACATTTTTAACTTTATCCTTCTGCTTTAATATATAAGGAGGTTATTTACTGCTAATAAGTAGAAGACAATGAAAGTTCTTCGCACGAGAGAAAGTGACAGCTGAAAACTGAGATTTTTTACATATTTTATTATTCTCTGACATCCATCATAGCAGTGGTTTTGCATCAATACTAGAGATGTTCACTTCCAGACTTTTTTTTTTTTTTTAACTTTGCTAAGGCAAAAAAAAAACCCTGCTAAACTTATCTTCTTTCTTAGACAAGGGACTATCTTCACCAAGAAATTTGCAGACTATTGTTGCTACTCAGTAAAGTGTTAGAAGAACTGTTTCTTTCCAGAAGAAACTGCCTACTGAGATGGGAATTATAAATTTAAACATCCTCAGACTGAGAAGAACAAAATCTGGCTCTTGCTCTTCCTCTGGTCTGAATGCCATAACCATCTTTTGGGTACAAAAAAACTGTAGGCAGCATCACCTCTTCTGGCGATGTTTAAAGGGTAAGATATAGCTGTGATCAGTGACTTTAGATGGTACCTGGTATTCTCCTGAAGAGAATCCTTGTCTTTGGATTCAGGTACGTTAAGATGTCTCTTGGAGTTTGCATAAGGATCTCAAAGCAGGCCAGAATTTCAGTAACTGGGATTTCTAAGTAGCTTCTTACTCAGCATGTGGGGTTTCTTCCCGTCTTTTTGAGGTGTATGACTCTTTCCAGTTGGTGTATAAAGGGAGTTAATTTAGACCTGTGGCCTTAGTTCAGCAAACGAGATGGTGTAATGCCTAGTTTGTATCATTCTGAGTTACTTTTATTCAAATTATTCTTTAGCTGTAGAAACTAGTACATGAAATCATCTGTGAACAAAAACTCTGTGAACCTGTTGGATCATTAATAAGATAATCAATACTCCAGGCTTTTCAATACTCCAGGCTTTGTAATTCTGACGGCAGCCTGCCTCTGTCCATCAGTCCGTTTTGTAACTGTTCTCTAAGTATAAAACTAATAGCAACTTCTTTTTCTTTGCCTTCTTATGCTTCCATCTTTGTGAGATTTTTGCTTGCTTCATTGCATGTATTTATGCATGAAGCCTGACTGACAGGCAATAAAATTACCCACTTTTATAAAAATAAAACAATATCTCCAGATCCAAGAAAGCAAAAAGCTGTTGAAAGGGTAGTGGAATTTCTGGTGCAAAGTTGTTACATTAACAGCAACTCTCCCTTGAAAGGGAGGTTGCATGCAAGTAATTAATTATTCAGATTCTTTATCTGTTGCTTGCAACCTGGAGATCATTTACCTGTTTCCTACTAGACAGAAATCAAATCCAATTTGTAAAAATAAAGTATGGCTCTGAATGGATCAATCACAACTGGTTCTCTTTATTATATTAATTGAACTACCTTGTAATTACTGAAGTATTTCTTCTTAATTATCAGTTCTCATTTGTTCTGAATGACTGTATTCTGCTGCATTCCTCCAAGAACAATTTTGAAATATATTATGGAAACCTCAATAGATTCCATTGTGAAAAAGTAATAAGGAATTTAAGAAGTGAATAAAGTGAGTAAAGGATAATGATCATCCCGGAGATATAGCTGTTAAAATACCAGGGAAAATTATCTTTCCAAAGTAAAGCGTTACTTTTCAGCCTTTAATAAAAGTGTCACTATCACATCATGAATATCCTAATGGTGTGATTCCACCAAGGCGCTTCCTCAACTCTGTGTGTTCTTCTGAGTTTAAACAGTCAAATGCACTGCTCTACTCCTAAACTAACATCAAAGCTCTCTTATTCCTCTGAGTATATAGGTCAGCAGCTGTTCCAGAAAGGAATCAGTTACCTATTTCCTGTAAGTTCCCCTAACATTTTTACTGATAGTTTAATGAAATGGGAAAAATAGACTGGTTAGGCACTGTAGTAAAATTTCAAGGTAGTATGAGCTTAGCTAAATTTACAGTTTGGAAAACTTGTCTTGGCTTTTACCACAACTCAAAATACGTTCCTGACTAACCACTTTTGAAGCAAAGAAAGGATTCTGTCTAGAAGAAACAACTCAAAGGTGGAAGCATGCGTGCACCTCCTCCACCCCTGCTTTCATGGAAATGCCTGCCTCGAGGCAGAATAGTTCATTGCTCTGAAAGGCATTCATGATTAATAGACAAATATTTTCAGATGTTCTGTGAGAAGCACTTTCCTTACCATGGTGTCCTGGTTTCAGCTAGGGTAGAGTTAATTTCTTTGCAGTAGATGTTACAGTGTTGTGTTTTGGATTCAAAATGAGAATAGTCCTGATAACACACTGATGTTTTGGTTTTTTGCCAAGTTGTGTTTTTCTTAAGTCAAGGACTTTTTTTGCCTTGCCAGTGAGGAGGCACTCAAAAACCCTGAGAAGGAGCATAGCTGGGACAGGTGACCGAAACTAGCCAAAGGGATATTCCACACCACAGAGCATTATGCCCAGTATATAAACTGGGGGGACTTACCTGGAAGGAGGGGATGATCTGGGTTCAGGAAGGGGCAGTCTGGCATAACTCAGTGGGTGGTGAGTAATTGCATTGTGCATCATTCCTTTTTTCCCTTTTTATTGTCATTATTATTATTTACCATTTTTATTGTATTTTACTTTATTTGCAACTATTAAACTGTTCTTACCTCAACAAACAAGTTTTACTTTGATTCTCCTCCCCATTCTACCAGGGCTGGGGAGAGGCTAGAGAGAGGAGGTTGACTGAGAGGCTACACAGCGCTTCACCTCCAGCTGGGCTTAAAACCATGACACTATGGTCACTTGAGAGTCTGTCACCTGTATCAGAGTGTCCAGTTTCCCAGAGCTGTGTGTTGATGCCCATTAGCTGCTTGGTTGCATGGATAACATCAGTGATGCAGTGCTGGGGGGCCATGGGCACCAGCAGCTGCAGTGCTCCAGCTGTTCAAGTGTGCACTCGCCAGTGGTTGACATGAGACATCAGGGGTCACCATGTGGAATGTTAGAAGGACTGATGGGAGGAAAAAGTACTGCTGTTCTGTTCTGTCATACAGTTCTTCTGCCATCCAGTTTTCTGCCTATGGAAGTGATCAGAACACCTCTCCAGACTTTGGGTATCACAGACTTGATTGTTCCATCAACACAGTGGAGCAGTGAACTTGCTGTGACTCAATATTCATCCACGGTGTTGCTTTCATTATTTGGGAGTTTTGGAGACAATGAGCTTTACAATATATGTCCTTTCATTGTGAGATTATTTTTTATTTGTTTTCACATAAATTAAAACATAAATTAAAGCAAAGTTGTGGTTTTTGTAATGCTCCAAGGTTCCTCATTGTGGCCATTCTGAAACAGGCTGACCTGCAAGGAAGTACTTCTCCTCCTGGGAGTGCCTTGATGATCTTTGTGAGTTCTTTCCAATTTGAGATATTCTGTGATTCTGTGATCACTTAGTACTACCTCTTTTCTTTCTCTGTCACAGTTAAGAACACAAATAACTGCCCATGTGTTTTCTGAGCTGAGGAAGCAGTTCTCTTTCTGCTAAAGCTGCACATCAGGAAAACATTTGACAGTGATGGTAATAGTTGTCAATGAGAAGGCTCTGAAGGCATTTGATTCGCTGTCACCCAAGGTCTCCACAATGAGTGCAATGTACAATGAGTGAGAGACAAACATAGATACAACCCCTTTCCTGCAGAGGGCAGAGAGAGGTGATCCAAGCCCATCAGGTCTTTTCCATTGCTATTAGGTATAATTTATTTGGGAAAATAATTTTTCTCCTCTCTACAACTAACTGGTTTTCTGGGGGCCCTGTATTTCCCTTTCTCTCACTTAGATCATTAACTGTTTGTTTGTCTTTCCCTATGTACACGGTTAAATTCCATTGATGCTCATGGAAAATACATGTGCAAAAGATAATAAACATCTAAATATTTGGATTCTGCTAACTCTTCTCCCTAGGGCATAACAGTAAAAATGTTATAGGCAAATACACTTGTGCATAAGAACCAGAAGCACAGAAGGAGCAAATTTGATGTTGCTTTTTTTTCCCACTGCAGTGAGGTAAAGAAGCAGTAGAAAGTGTCTTTTGATTCTCTTTAGATAAATCTATTCACATAAAAAGAAATAGACATTTTAGTATTACTCCAGCAACTGTGTTTGAGGAACATGACCTGGCTCTGCCTAGCAGGGACATGACATTCATGCTTTTGTCAACTTCCTGAAAGAAGGGAAAGGCCTGGCAGAAGCAGCATGCAGAAACATGTGAAGTCAAGAACTTTACTGATACAACTAAATTAAGAGTATGGGCACTTTTTGCTTCATCTGTCATCAGGGATGAACAAAATCATGACTTCAGGGAAACCGAGATCATAGGTGTGTCCCCCTGTTGGGGGTAGGATGTAGGGGCGAATATCTTGAAAGCCATTAAAAATGTACAGTTTGTTGTTGCTCTGCATTGGACAAATGTGCTACTATATCACACCACTTGAATGGTATCACTAATATCTTCAATTTTGGCCCTGTTTTTCTATCTTTATTACTCTAGAATGGGAAGGGACCATCTATGTCAGCAAGGCCAGACATTAACGACTATTGGCATCCCTGCCCATGGCATGGGAGTTGGAACTAGATGATCTCTAAGGTCCCTTACAACACAAACCATTCTATGATTCTATGAACTACAGGAAACCATGAATGAAGTGGCTCAGTTAGGAAGATCTTGCTCTGTATGTATCTGCAACTCTCTCTCCAGCACCATATGGCAGTTTCTGAAGACATGTACTATAAGACCAAAAGCTGCAATGACATAGTGGCACAGAACTTGGAGGCTGAGTGGAGACTGCCACTGCCTGAGAAGGTGCTGGGACTCATTAAACCCTCTAGATGATCCTAGATAGGAAACCATGATCCATGATGCAAAGAGGTGAAAAACAAGCATGTAAACAACCTTAATAATATGATTCAGGGATTCAAATACCCAGCCAAATCTGGTGATCTGATTGTGTAAGCAGACTGCACAGATTTTCCCATACAACTTAACCATTGGAGAGAATGCAATGTTCTGAATACCAGAGCAACCTCCCTAGCTCTAGCCAATATCCTCCATCCTGGGAGAAGGTGAATGTGTCCTCACCCTTCATCACTATCTCTAAAGCCAAATCAGGAGACCAGCAGAATCCTCAAGTACGGAAATAGGACAGTAGAAATAAAGTTACAACAAGACAACCTGTTTTCAGACTCCTGTGCATACACCAAAACACCAAAGAGCCCATTTTTTATTCAGGGAGTCAGCCCACAGGCAGCTGCTTTCCTGCTCCATGGGTTGCTTGGAAAAAGGGTTTATATATTTGTGTCACAGGAGTGAAAGGGATGTGTTGGGGCAGGGAGGCATATGGTGGCGTTTTGCCACACTAATCTCCCACCAGGGCAGTGTCCATTAAGGAGCTGTGCTGCTTGGATCCATGGGCCCTCTGGTCCACACCAGACAACACCAACCAAGGGAGATCTGCACCGAGCCTTTGGCACCACCATCCTGCTGCCTCTGCCAGTGCCGTTCCGGCAGGGAGCGAGGGGAGCCCGCCCTCCATCCCCCGTCATGCACAGTGGGACAGAAATAATCTTTTGTTTTTAAAAAACTTGTAGGACTGCATTTTTTCCTGGGGTAGTTCAAACTAGCATGAATGTCAAAATTTGTAGCGGCATGTAGTACCTTTGTTCTGTACAACTGAAGCCTCTGGGGTGCCTGGTGAGTGAAAAACAAGCACAGTTCTTTAAATCCAGGGATCTCCTCCATGGCAAAGCTCTAACTACCAATATGTCTCCCCTAGGGCTAGCTACTGGCACCAAAACTATGAAAATAAGGTCACATTTCACTCCCTTTTATCATTTTCCTAGCCCCACCCTCCTGCAAAGTAGCCAGTGGGGAGAGGAAGGTCCTGACACTCCTTTTCCTGAAGGGACAAAAACAGTAGGAAATAGCTGAGAAACTTTGTGCCCCTTCGGCAACTGTAATTCCCCAGAACACACATAGTTATTATAGTGATGATTAGCAAGCTGTGAATGTTCATGTTTCACGTTTTTAGTTTTTATTTTTTTATGAAATTTGCAGGTATTTTCCTCCACTAGAAAAGTGGAAGATGTGTGAAACTGGGAACAAGCTTACTGAAAACTGCAGAACATTTTTATCAACAAGGACATTCAGACAGCCACAGAAATAGTAAACAGCTTTCTGGGCACCATTATTTAAATGCCTTCAGCAGTGTCCCATCCTTTTTGAAGAAGGGTCACAGCATTCCTTGAGCATGCTGAAGTGCTACTGCAACTATCACTCCTGTTATGAACGTACTTGCTTTCTAAACATTCTCAGTGGCATCCCACATAATCTAAGGCACGGTCAGCCTTTAAAAAATGATAAATAGTACTGACTGCAGTTCCAAAGCAAGAAGAAAGTCAGGGGAAAATAGCATAGTTAAATATTCAAGCTCAGATTCCTAATGAGTAAAAAGGGTAATTTCCATTTTTCACTCCAGTGGTCTCTTCGGTTAGTGTTTTAAAGAACCATATGCTTTAAAAATGAAGGAATGGCTTGACAGTGCTCACCTAGAAGCTGCACCTTGTTTTTTTGAAATAAAAGTTCAGCTGATCTTTAAGGTCCATTCCAAACCCTTAACATTCTATGATGTTATCATTTTATGATTTTGTGTGGTTGGAATTAGAGGCAAACAGGGACTCTGTATATAAGTGACTTGACCTACTATGTCCATAAAGACTGAAGACAGAGCTGGTTATTTATTTTTCCTGAAAATATTCGCTGATAAAGCAAGCAAACTAGAAATACTTTTCATCAGTATTTTCTAGTTAAAAAAAAAGCCCCCAAAAAACTCCCAAAACCCCAACACCTGTTTCACATCAATCCCTTGCTCTTTTTTGACCAAGTCACTCCGTGTTTGTGGGAAAGGGAATTAAGAGGATAGAAAAAGAATTGAAAAAGGTAAATAAATGTCAGATAAAATGGATATTTTTAACACAGAAAACAAGATCTTGTCAAAATGTTCTCTTCTTCCCCGATTAACGTCTATCACAAGTTTTAAACCTTCCTAGTTATAATACATACATAAAGACAAAACTTATGCCTGTAGATCCCTCTTCCAAGTTGTTCTTTTTTTTAGTGTAATTCTTTCTGGTTTTTAGCAAGCATAATCTCATTTAATTGTGAGCCTTCCTTAATGAATACTATTCTTGAAACTGTCATTTAAAATAAGTCATTAATTGTTTTCCACCCTGCATTAAATATAATAGGAAGCTATACCATTAATTTTATCACTGCTAAATCCCCATATTGCCAGATGCTGAAGCAGAATGGGACTATGGATTACAAAACATATGGATTTATTTACACTAGGTAACTTCTTTATTAAAATATCTTAACACAGTCATTACTGAGACTTCTTTCCCAAGCCCCTGCTGTCACACTCTGCTCTGCTCAGGAACACACACCACATCTGCTTTTCACATATGCTTTCCAGCCCCAGTCCACCCACACAGGCCCCCCTCTCAGCAGTATGTGCCCCTCCTCCTGAGCCTCAGATGCAAACAAACAGTGGGGCTGTAGCACTAACAGGAGTACAGGAGGTTTAAATTGGCCTGGGCTGGCTTGGAGGACATGCCTATGCCATCCCTGTTCCAGCATCTCTGCTCTTCAGCAATAGAATCTCCAGCACGATGCTGACTGTGCAGGGCCTTCTGTGATAGCAGTGCTCCCTGCAAGCAAGGCAGCTTCTCCAGCAGAAATCTGCCAAGGGCAGATTTTTCACTAGTGACCCACAACCAGGGCTTTCTAACTCACTAGAGAAAAAAAAAAAAATAGAAAGTGAGCCCACACCTTCCACTCTCCATTTCTTTAAGCTACAAGGCCCTGAGCTGTACACTATTGCAAAAGGCAGCCCCTTGCTACTTGGGAGCAAGAAAATAAAAAGACCTGGGTTGAGCTGCCTGTTTCTCTTTCTTTGAAAACTGTTCAGATGCCTTTCTGAGCAGCATAAGAAACACACCTGCTTGAACAGACAGATGGGTTTTTCTGAAGATTTCAGTTTGTCCTTGGTTTGCCTAAGTCTGACTTTCTAACTGCATGAGCAGGCTTGCCCTTCCCTTCCCTATGAAGTTTGTTGTCAGTCTGCAAATAGATAACCAGTAAAAAGTGGAAACTACTCTTAAAATGTGCACTCATTGTTTCCTCCCTGTCCCCTCTTTCCTTAGTTACAGTCTGTCTTTTCCCTATGGGCAGCATGCTTTGACCTGATTTTCTAATTGTCCACCCCTTCAGTGATTCTTTAAAATTTTAGTTCTGAGTTATCATCTTTGAGCCAAAACTAAGTGACCTTTTTTTTTTTTTTTTTAATTAGCAGAAAACACATATTCTAACAAAGGACTTTTGAAACTGCCTCCATAGCAACCAAGGATTCTTAATAAGAGGATCTCCTCATTGCTTAACAATGTGTTTCAAACCACAGCCCCCCTTCTAATGAACTATATTTACAGTGCCTATCACATCACCACCTCCCCATGTTAAAATACTGAAGATGCAAAGTAATACCCTCTAAAATTAGGAAATAGATAATTAAGGCTTAATACTAAGACCAGTCTATTTTTTTTCTCCCCACCTTTATCCCCTTCTTATAACACCAGTATGAATTACTTCTCCCTGCTGAACCTCTTTTGTATCCCTTTAGTTCAGCCATTCTCATAAGGTCAGAAAACATTGATCCTTGCCTTCTGTTCATGAAGACTCCACTTAACCTCAACCCAATGTGCAAACCTCCTCTCACCTGGTTCCCAGCCTCACCCGGGATTCAAGCCAGGTGCTATTCCTTCCTCCACCCACAATCTAGTTTCTTACATTGCCCCTCATCTAACTTCTCTTTTAACCCCATGTTCACTTCTAATTTTTTGTCTCACCACTCCTTGACTCTTGCTCCCCTTCTCTACCTTCGCTTGTCTGGGTTCCTGAGCTCATTTGCTTTCCCATCTCTTCTTTGTCCATTCAAATCTAATTGTCCAAATGGAAAATTGTTCTAGCCTAATTGCTTCTAACCTGAGTTCTGTCTTCCCTTGTTGTTCTGTCTATCAAATGGTCCCATTTGCTCTAACAGGCTTTTCATGCTGACACTTTTTTACTCAAGCAGTTCAATTCTGTTTTGTCAGTTAAGTTCACCATTGCTTGAACTGCCAGGACATTCTTATTAACTTTTAATCCTTTGTAATATCACCAGCATGGATTCATACATAGTTTTAATTACAAATGTCTGGTAGATGGCAGCTCCTTCCTTACTATCTAATAAGTATAAAATGTTTTTAATTATTCGGTAAACAAAATCTGTCGGGGCAGGAACAAGACAGACAATCAGCAACAGTCAACAATCAACTGTTCTTGGAACTGCCTTCCAAATGTAGGCATTGCAGGCAAGTACTTCAACAGTGTGGATATTTCTTTTCTCTCCAATCCCCTTATTCCTCTGATGTGGATTACTAAGGCTTAGTTTGATAATGTTATTTGAGGGATGGGGAAGTCTCCTATGTACTTTTGTTACCACATTTTGGCAGATTTGAGCACAGAACATACATATGAACAGTGATGGTGTTCTTCAAATGGGAATATTTAAGAGAATCAAATGGGGCTTAAACAAGAATGTGGGTATTAATGATGTGTGTCTTTACAAACTCAACCAACATGACAAAATAAGTTGAAGTAATACTAATGAATTATTACAAAATAAATGTGCTTTACATACATCAAAACAGCTTTGCAGAACACCCAGGTAATATCAATAAATTACCAACAGTAACAGTGTCCAAAAATATTGACTGAGAATTAGAAATAACATCTAACACAGACCAGATGTGAGCTCACCAGAGCATTGGCCATATTAACATCAATGGGCTTCCACATGGAACGGTAACCATTTCTCATTAACAACAAAGTTGTCACTGAGCTGTGCTTATGGTGCTAACTGATACTTCCATGTTGGGCCTTCTTCACGGGGGGTTAAAGCAGGATACAGGATACAACAGATTTCGAGAGGAAATTAAATAATTCAAACCATTTACAGCATGTTGACGAGGTTAGGTTTACAATGCTGTCACTCAGATAAAAGCACACACAGGTTGGGTTTATCCCAGGATTTAGTAAGGGTGGAAGGAAAAAGAAGAACTAAAATCCTAATGCTGAGGTTTCTTTTTTGTTGTTTTTTTTTTACCCCCTAACAAATAAACACACTACTCTTCTGCATGCACAAATAGTTGAATTTTGTTAATATTTAGAGTAGTTTTACACATTTTCTTGAGAACACTTGGTTCAAACTGTCCATAATTATACTTTATGGAAGTAACAGGTATTTATATAATTCCCAAAAGATTTAAGTCTTCAAATTTTGAAGATCATAATCTTTGAATTCTGCTTCCTACATTTGACTGCTTAAACAAACCTCATTGAAGACAATGTAATTTCAGCTAATGGAAAGAAGGTGAAAAGAAAGGAATATAATTGTTCAATCACATCACATTTTCCAGATTAAGTTAGCTAATGAGAGTGCTGTAAGGACAGAAGTTAATTTTCCTTTTTGTATCTTAGAGATCTTTCAAGAGGATGTTGTGGCTTTTTTTTTTTTTTTTTTTTTAATGGCAGAAACAGAAATTGACAGTGTTCCCTGAAAGCTACATGCTGCTGGAACAGATATCGATCCCTCTAGAAAAGAAACCACATATACAAGGAGGTGCCCATCCTGCTATTTCGATACACTTTTGGTCCACCTTCTGTCAGTTCCATATCACTGGCACCTCAGACATTACCCGGGCAGTGGCTACAAAGCCCACACTGTCAGAGTTAAAAACTATTGTTTCTTCTCTTAATTTGTCTGCGAGAGCTTTGGACTAGATTTATGCACAATAACAAGGCTGTTAACTGTTTTTCCTCTCCACCCTTTTCCCTCTCATGACTCTATTTCTGTGTTGTACCAACTGTATATCCATATAGCTGAGGTGTCTTCCATTACTCTGACAGGTAAAAAAATATCAATATTGAAATAATTACTGAAGTTTTTAGAGATTATGTTCAAACTGGAAAAATGGACTTTTGGGTGAGGAATAATTCATTATTTATTTTTCTGTCAAGTAAAAGCTGTTAAGAAGTGAAGCTTGGACATATTTTCAGCTCTTCATCTCTCAACCAAACTAGACATGTGTTTATTCTCAGAAACCACTTCCTTCTTACTAAGAACTATGGTGCTGGGGTACATGGAGCAAAGAAATGATCCTCTTTGGGGACCAAGGCCATCATTTTGGTGTGGAGCTTAGGAACTGGTGAATTTTCATGAATCTGTAGCAGCTGAATCATGAAAAAATAGGATGCTGTTTAAACCTGCAAGACTCCGTTCATTGTTTCCACAAGGAGATTTAGAGAACAGGAGGTGCAATACAGCAGTCTGGATGAATATAATTGCAATCACTGGCTGTCAGTTCTAATTAGAAGAAACATGGCCCCATAGGAAGCTACAGGGGATGGAAAAGAAAATAGGAAGGGAGTTTTTGAATTTGACTACATAGAGCTGGTTGCTCTTTAGAGTCTAGTGTTCTCTGTTTAAGGCACAGTCTACCTCCATGGCACCAGCATGCTTTCCTGAGAGTGAGTGACAAATAATTCCAGGAGTAAAGAGGCAAGAGTCCATGAGATGTAGTTCAGAACTTCAAAGAATTAGACAGATTTATTTATTAATTTAGTCCTGAGAGAGTTGAAGTGATTTGTGTGAGTACTGACCTTGACATTCTCTTAATCCGAGAGGGTATGAAGAGCTTGCTGAGACTCATTTGCCCCAGTGGCTGCTGCTTCATGCCAATGTTCATCCATGTAGGAACTCGTGACAGTGCCAGGGCCAGGAACAATGCTGAATAGATGAGAAATCATATACTTCTGGGAAGGAGGGTGAAAGAGTTGAACTCAGAGGGTATTTCAGCTAGATCTTCTGGGAGAAGGTAAAAAGCTGGGGAGAGGACAGATATATCCTGAAGAAGCCACTGCTGAACACATGGTGTCACTGGGAGGGTTTCAGACTTATGTCTAACTTGTGATGAGAGGGAAAATTGTGATGCTATTATTACATGGCAGTTATCACTCTTTATGAATATTTTATCAGTGGTTCATAGATTATATTCAATTTTGGATTAAAGGGTCTGTCCTGTATTAGAAACTGTGCAATGTTTTGTGATAGTCAGAAGGCAAGGATATCATAATTTTCTCATCATTTTATTAAAGTTGCAAATTACACAAGCTGAAAAACCTTTGAGTACATGGTAGAATAGAGTGCAAGTTCAAAATTATCACAGAAAACAAGAGAATCACAGAATTTTTCAAATTGAGAGAGTTTTAAGGAGGTCACCTGTACAGTTTCTGGATCATTAGGTCAAGTTGATCACGGTCTTTCAAAATCTTCACAGAGAAAATAGACACAGTTCTAAAAGGACACACACAAAATTATTTTCTGTAAGTACAAACTGAAAAATGTCTGCCTAAATGAAAATATTTGAGAGTTACTGAGCCTCACAAGCTAGACAAGAGTCAAGAATGTTACACTTTTCTGAAAAAAAAAAAGTAAATAGGAATGTTATCTCTAATTCAGCTGAAATATTTGCTATATTTGGCACTAGTAAGGTGTCAGCTGGAGCACTAATGTCTGATTTTGTGCACAGGTCAGGAGGGATGTGGACTAACTGAGTAATGTATTGTGATAACAAGGGTTTCTAATTAGCACAAAGGCGTTTAGATCAGATGACAGGGAAAATCTCATAACAGAAAGGTTAGTGCAGCACTGGAAAGTATTGCTTGGGCAGGTTGTGAAGTTTCTGTCACTGGAGGTTATTGAAAAACAAGTTGAACAAGAACTTGTCAGGAATGGCATAGAAATACCTGATCTTCTCTGTGGACACAGGAAGGGACGAAATGGCCTGTGAAGGTCTCCTCCAGGCCTCGTCCTGTCTGTAATTTCTAAATTTGTCATTCAGATTTAGAAAGAATTAGACTCTGTGACAATGTATTGTTTAAATGCATCTCTTGGAAACAACAACTAAGTTATTTCTTTCTGATCTGGATACAGTCGCTGCTCATATGTGTATAGTGCCTGTTCTGCTTGAGTCCTAATGAGCTGGATCTGCCAAGATCCATTAGCCAAAATATTTCAGCTCACCGCCCCTTACTTTAGAAGATAAAAGTGTTCATGTGAGCATCTCTGCGAGCAAATTAAAGTGGGGGTAATAAATTCTGCAAAAGATGCAGTAATGACCAGCTGGATGTGAATTACTATATGGCAACCTTTTTTATGGGCATACCTGTTTGAGTAGTACACATCTGTACACACTCTTAATGATGGCTTGCAGGTGGTTTTGGGGGTTTTTTTGGCACATCAGTACAAAGCAATTTGGTATCCTGTAATGGAGAAACTACTCATCCTTTTGCAATAGTGGGTACTTTCAAATTCAGTAAAGATCAAACATCAGTAAAGTGTTATAACATTCAGTGCACAAGAACTAGACCTGAAGTGCACAAAAAAAGCAGCACACACTTCCTCAGATTTAGAAGACCAAGTAGAACTTTCTGGAATTTGGAATCTTGGGTTATTTTTCTTGCTTACTTTCCTTTAAATCAGTCCTAAACAAATGATGCTTCCCAGTGACTGGCATGGTGCTTTGAGAGCTGGGAATTCAGGGTTCTCTTCTCCGGGCAGTGGTTGACTTAATCTGTGATTTGGGCCAAGTGACTGAATATCTTTTTGCCTTTTCCACAGCTTTTAAATCTTCAGTACATTTTATTCTTTCAGAGAAAGTATGATAGGGGTTATCTGAGAAAGCAGATGTTGCTTGTGCTGTTTCTTGCTCAAACACAGCAGTAAGCACACTGTTTAATAAATTCCTAATTTTAGTTAGAGCCATCGAACATCTCCAGCCATACCGACAGCCCAGTCTTCTGGATCACTACTAAAACTATTTAGTTATTTATTTATATTTATTTTTATTATATATTTACTAATTAGTTATATATTATTATCCTCAATGAGGAGAGTGTTAGTGAAATTCATGTTCCTTCCATTGATTTCAGCTTTTTCACTGTTCAGTTTCTGTGACCTCAAGCCACCTATATTTCTTGACTGAATTTGTAATACAGTTGGGGAAACCAATAATAACTGAAAATAAAAAAGGGAACATCAGAGTAGCAGGCAGTAATATGAATGAGACTGTGCTAATACATATGATTGATTGTTATTTTATTGTTATTATTATTTTATTATCTTCATTGACATTGAAATAATTACTGAGACTTCATGGCTGTTACTCTTAACATCTGTAACCAGACCTGGAAAACATACCGAAAGAGTTTTTACTTATGTTTTATTGAAGATACTATTTGTTAAAAGTCTTAACATTACTTCTACAGTAATAAACAATGGACATGATTTTCCTGATTTTATTAATTTTTATAAAAAGTAGCTTCAGTCCTCATGGAACATAAATAAGCAAATCAGTATCATCAAAAATTATCTCAAACAACACATAGAATCAATTACATGGCATACTGTAGGTGTTTAATACCTACAGTGTAGCCTATTCAACTTTAAAAGGGTCAAGTACTACTTTTCTCAGAAACAAAGATGGAACATTATCATGCAGTGAATCAAACTGTGTTTCAACAAATTGAAACATGGGAAAAACCAAAAAGCAAGCGAACAAAACCAACTTAAACATCTCTCCGTTCTGATCTGTGTTATTACAAATACATATATGAATAAGAAGAAGCATACTGACATCCAATCCTCTATAGCCCAGCTATAAATGAAAACCCATAATTTTATTGTTATAATTAAAAATAATACTAAAGTGTGTTAGCAGATTTTCAGAAGAACAGTGTGCATTCATTTAATATAAGGAAAGTAAACATATTAGCACTGCACATACTTATAAAGGTTTTGTGAAAATTTCCCACTTAGATGATCAAGCAGAATTTCTTTTACCAGTGCCCTCTGTGGCTTTGGGCATAAGGCTGGAAAAACTTGGTGGGTCATAAAGCCCTGCTCCCTGTTGTTAAAGGCAACTGAAACCTGTTTATAAATGCTGCAAGACTCATCATAAAATTGGCTAAGATTTCTCACCCTCCTGTTTTGGCTTGAAAGCTGTTCCTGGTATTAGAAATCTCCTAACTTCCATTTTAAAAGTATTCATTGCCATTTTACACTTTTTTACTACTGTACCAACAGTACCTATTAGCTTAATAGCTCTTTTTTCTCCCTGATCATTTCCACCATATGTGCTTACAGATATTTATGCTTTTTCATATATATTATCTCCACTTTTATTTTACAGATCTATATAGGAGTTATTCTCCAAGTTTGTTCTCATTTAAATTCACAGTTTTTGAACATGGACTGGATCCAGTATTTCAGAGGAGAATGCTCTAGCACCTTATATAATGGCATCAACACGTCTCTATTTCTATCACTATGCCTGAAGCATGCTAGGATTATTTTTGCCTGCTTATAGTCACATGACACTATCTGACTGAATAAGGATATTCAGGTCTTTCTTGCCTTCTGCTATTTCAAGTCAAAGGAAAATTATTTTATAGAAGAATTCTATTTAGAATGTAACTTTTGATGATATAATGGCATCCCCCCACATGTTCTTCTCTGGGCCTTCTGAAGTGAAATAACAGAAATTACAGAAGTGATGGATGGACATTAACTCATAGAATATCCAGAGCTGGAAGGGACCCACAAGGACCATTGAAATCCAGCTGCTGGCCTTTACTCATATGCCTGAGGTAACTCAGGTAACCAACCTGCCCTCAGTGATGGAGGTGCTTTAGATAACTCAGTTGTCCCATGTGACACAGATTTCCCCCTTGCTACATCATGAAGAATCACCTAGTACAGTGTGGTTTTCAAAGATAGGCTCAGTTAGTCTATTAGCATAAATGATTTTTATATAAAATGAATAAAATTAGGCACAGAATAGGACTTTGGGAAACTGTTGAAAATCTCATTTCATCCCAAAAGTTTTAACCAATGCCTCTTTCAGTCAGTCCAGTTTTGACCACATTACATTCTTCTATCAATATGTGTTCTGTTCTATTATAATTTTAAGTATTATGTCATATAGAA
>JAWWEU010000111.1:104259169-104282192 GCA_035583155.1 Acropternis orthonyx
TAATTATTATGTCATATATAAGTTTCCCCCCCCCCCCCCCCTAATTTTAGAAATAACCTGAAAATTGTGTTCTTTTTATTGCTTGGGTACAAGGGTAATTCTTTGAGATCTCTGCTGTGGGAATCTTAGCAACTAGTTTTATTTATCTGGGATGTAGATGTTTATGTGCCAGCTAGTCATCTCCACTCCACTCCCCCCATAGTCATGGGGAAGAAATTGGTGCACTTATTGCATTTAAACTCACAAAAGAGTAGACCAGTTGAGCCTTGCCCTCCAATGACAAGCTCAAAGAGAATGACTACTTGAGGTTTAGCTGTATCCAGTTTATGTTTAAAGCTAGTGGAGAAAATTCTTATTGTACATATTTAGAATATCTCAGTAATCTAAACAAGGGTTTTTCCAAACTGGTCTTCTGAAGAGTCCCATAATTTCCTCCAGAATGATGCCTTAAAGAGCATTTTAGAATACACCAACAGTGCTACTGGAGACACTGGCTAAGAAAAAATCTTGAATATATTCAAAAAATTATTTCCCAAATTGACTCTAATCCTTAGTTTAAGGGTAAAATCGACTACCTCTGCACACAAGTCAACTGACATATTGATAATATATAAGTTTATATGTGTAAGTGTATAAAATAAGAGTGTATTGACTGGTGTCTCCTAATCAATGAAGAAGAAAGAGATGGAGCCTTACTCATAAATGAATTTTATAACTGTCCTGAAATTTACAGATTTACATTAACATAAAATGGGTGTAGCAGATCAGAATAGTTCTTTTGTCAACAATAGCATATTATGTGATGATTAGTAATTAATTTTTCATCAGGTTGAACTATGCAGTTACAAGTACATGACAGGAAGTTTGGAAATTATGAAGAACAACTGAGGATATGTATACAATAAAGCTGTGGTATTTCAAAGATTGTAGATTTAATTAAATAATGAATAATTATAAATTGAGTTTTGAAAATATATGAAGTTAAGCTAAGACTTTCTTAGATATTGATTTCACAGCTTTTAGAACTTAACCTGCCTGACATCCTTGAGATATATTTTTGCATGTTCTTATAAGGTGATGACATAGAAAATGGACTGAAAGAGATATACCCAGGACTGCACATACATCTGTGAGTATGGAGCATGCGAATTTCTAAGACATGTTCTGTTATGCTTGTAGCAAATAGTTGGTAGCTGATCCATTTCTCAACCGTTACTGAAATGGCTGGTCCTGTGTTCTCTAGTGCTCCATCTTTTCTGGATTTCTGTGTTCCAGGAAAATAATCTTTTCCACTTTCCATAACATATTTCAGCTTTGTAAGCTAACGATTCCCTATCTTTTTGTGCCAAAACAATGAATAAATATTGTTATTATTGTAATTGTTATTATTGCTGTTATCATAATCATCATCACCACCATTACTATTAATAAAATCAATATAGTAATATATATCATAATCTTACCTTGAATTTTACAGAAGTGAAAGAGGTAAAGTTCTTAAAGTTTCCATTTTGTGGAAAGTTTTTCAAGGCAGAAATAGTTTACTGCTTTGAAATAGTGCATCACTTATGTGACACAGTATTAATATTCTTAATTCTTCCTGATTTTTTTTTCTTAGAGAGGAACTGCTTTTTGAAACAGTATAGCTACTGTTGTGTTCTTTTACCCCAATGTAGAAAAATGCCATGTACCTACTTTAAATGAGCTTTATTCATTCCCAACCAAAGAACAGAGACATGAGATCTTTTACTGACTTTAGAAATTTGCATCTGAGACCTAGTTTTCTTTGAAGCAGGAAAAAGAAAGTAAGAAGCAGTTAAAAAAATATACAACACTCAGTTTCCAGCCCTTGCTCACTATAAATATACAGAGTTACAGGAAGCAAATAAAATCTCTTCTTCAAACAGACTTTTAAATGCAAATTTTAAATTGTAAATTACCTTACAGTTTGGAAATCAGGGCCATCCCAGCAGGTGGGAAGGATTTAGGCATCACTGGAATGCTGAAGATGAAACTTTCCAGACATGCTACTGTCAGGTAGATTAATACTTGACCTGAAACCTTCACAGTGCTCATTTCACTTCCTGCTAACCCTGTAGTATCAATGATTATGCTGAGATAGCTTAACCTGAGATGTCAGAGGCTGATCTGTTGAAGTGAAAACTCTATGGAAAGAAAAAAAGAAAAAACCCTTTCCAAAGCAGCTAATGTATCTTGCCTGAAAAACAGTTTTAGGGAAGGAAATCAAATAATTTATCTTGTAAAGCTACCTTAGAGTGAGCACAGAAAACTTGGATGTCATCAGAGATATAACACACTCTGGACTGCCATAGTGTTTATTACTTCATGGGAGCTTGCTCAGGAAGCATACCAGAAACACTAAAATTTGTTCAATCTTTACAGAAAATTCAGGTCCTGTTTAATTTACAAAGGGGAAAAGAACTGTAGCCTGCACATACCCTGCTTCTTCTATGGAAGAAGAATTACATTGTATTGAGATGTTTGCTGTCTTTTTCAGTATTTTATGCATTTATCACATTCTCATGGAGTACTTCTGTTTCATAAGGCCAAAATTCAACACCATATGTGGATATGTCTTATATTTAATTTCACATATTGAAGAATCTAACTTCTATAAGGGATGCCACATTAAGTGACCCCTATTATGGTTGTACTGCCCAAAGACACTTCTGGGAAGTCTTCTTGGACTGAGGAAGTTACATCTTTACATATCATAAAGAATTTTGCATAATCACAGTAAGCAAACAATGAATGTAGGAATTATATTAATGTAAGAATAATCTATTCTCTTCCTGCAGTATGCTGCTGTCTTATATTAGAGATGGTGGAGTGGTCTTTTTCTTCAGGAAGATGTATTTGATATTGTCTTTCAAAAATGAAAACTAAACTCTAGTTTAACAAATATGTTATATTGAAGTAAATTAAGTTTGCCAGCAAGATGTTCATTCTGGAATGAGTTTTGTTTTCTTTTTGTCACTGAGGATGTTCAATTAAACAGGACAGAGGGCAGCAATGCAAAACAGGACATGTTGATACTGAAAGCCAGGGGAAGCAAAATATTTAAAATCATACCTGCACACTGTCATCCTCTCAGTTACATTTTAGTCTAAGCTACATCAAATGAACTGAGGTATTATTACAATTATATAAAGCACTATTTGATATCCATGTAAAATTTAAGGCATTGTGAGCCCTGTCCCTAATAAACAAAAGTATGTGTCATATATCTAACCTTAGAATGAGATTCCTTGCTGGACAAAGACTTTCAGATATGGAAGCTGCAATATACTCAGTCTCCTAAATGTGGCTGGGAGACAAAAAGTGCTGAAGATTATCATGAGAGGCACTAATTTTAAATGCACAGTAAACTCCTGTTACAAGGTTGTTTGTCAATTTTCATGAATAGCAGATTTATAAAAATTACATTAAAGGAATCAGGCATGTAAAAAATATCTGAGGCCTTTTAAAAAATTTTCAATAGCCTCAGCAATCACTCTTCAAATTCTATAAGAAAATTTTGCTAATGATTCACTTAAAATGTGCCTGGAACATATCCATCCTAAGATTCATATTTCAAAAGAAAAAGTAATTCAATTTTAAAATACAGTATAATGAAAGTACCATAACATAGGCAAGAAAAGATTAAAATCATGGATTTTAAAGTCATACATTGGCCAAAAATTATACCAGAAATTTCTTTAATAGTTTATTTTTGCAGAGGAATTTTTTTTCAGACTTTGTTTATTGATTCCCACAGACAAAAAGTGTCAAAAAACTTAGATGGAAAGATACCAGATTGGTGTCTGGAGAGGTGGAAGAATCAGAGTCTTCTGAATTGCTGCCCAAAAAATTTGCTAAAATATGTCAAATTGGTCCTAAAACCAAAACCACAGCATTTCAACTGCTGCTCCACAAGTTTTACAAGTGCCATATTGGCCAAGAAACAAAACACAGTTTCTCAGCTGTTGTTCCAATTCTTCATACTGAGCACATACAAATGAAGTGTAAATAATATTTTTACTTGTCAGAATCAGCAGAGCTGAATCAGTGCAAATGAAGAAAAAACCACTTGGGTCTGTAAGTATAAAGACTTGAAAGCAAGTGGGATGCTGTTAGGAGGAGCCTTATGGATGCTTATTGTAGACTGCACGTGGCAAAGGTTATTTAAAAACTTTGCTCAGTGGGTGTTTCTGTCGTGCTTAGAAACTCAGACAGGTAGTGGGAGTAGAGAGTTCAGAAAGATTCAGAAGAGGAGAGTGAAGAGACTCAAGTAGAGAATTGCTCCAGATTCAGGTGAGCTGTGGGACTGTGAGGGAGACAAGGAGGATGTGCTCTGTTTCCTGCCACTGTCACTCCAGACCCTTTCTCCTGGGCATTTTCAGAAGAGGTGAAAATTAAGAAAAAACCCCCATAAATAAAACATAAAGAGAAACATCAGACTTCGGAGAACTGCCACAGTGAACCTCAGGGAAGAACCACTCTTTCCTGTGCAATCTCAGCCTGTGTTTTCACAAACACTTGTGTGGCCCTAATAGAGTGTACTTTCCAAAAGGGCATTCCCTTCTCCATCTCAGATGTTTCCCTTCCTTTTTCCCAGCTCCAGGAATCATAACCCTATCCCTTTCTTTGTATTGGCCAAGATAGTTTTTGAACTCTTACATAAACAGTTCTGTTTCACAGTCCAATAGAAAATTATCCAACTTTTTCTGGTTTTGGTTTGGTTTTTTGGTGGTTTTTTTTTTTTTTTTTTTTTTTTGGTGTTTTGGTTTGTTTGTTGGGAGTTTTGGTGCATTTTTTTTTTTGATAGGTTGGTGACTTGTCTAAGCTCAGAACTGGAATGAAATGGGAGTGTGTGGCCAGGACCAGATAGAAGAGGAGAAAGGGAGACAAAAGCCTGAATTTCATATTTCAGAGAATGAGCTGTTGCATCAGAGCATTGCAATTCTTGAAGCTGCAGCCTCAGTACTTATTGGTGACACTGGTATAAAAGGATTAATTTCATATGAATCCTTACTTTTCCAGACAAAGGAAACACTGGTCAATGCTCTAGCTTGGAGTCCACTTCATGCTAAAGGCTGAGCTATAATAACTTGTCTTTCCAGCGATTAGAGATAGCTTTGAGCTATTAACTTGTGCTTAGTTTACTTACGGAATGTTTTCCAAAAGCATCAAATACAAATTTTATCAACAAATAGTTGGAATGTATATTTAAAGTCTAATTTGTACTAAATATCTACATTTTATAAAAAAAATCATTATCAGTATTATAATTTTTTATGGAAAGAATATAACTATGAATCAAATATATTATGTATGTTAACCTGTATGTTATTCATGAGAATTAATATATAAAATAAAACTGTTCTTGTAGGATATCGATAACTATTCATAATTAATAAAAACATAACTACATTTTGATTGCCATGGTTCAAGGGAAATGAATTGAAATTGTCATGAGATTTGACATGCTTTGCTAGAGAATAAGAAAACCTTTCATGCATGCATGCTATTGATATGGGAAGTTCAAATTTTGACTGCTTTCCAAATTTATCATAATATTACCTCCCCTGACAAACTCTGCCTAAATATTTTGACCTTCCAGAAATTTTGCCTAAATATTCTTGATGGAGAAGCACAGTAAAAATTACACATTATATTACCTTGATGTCTCTTGGGCTTGATGTATAGTAAGTGATGAACTTGCCTCTGCCCTTTAGGTGGGATATTTGTTTTAAGAAAAAGATGATGGGGACATTCCAGTGAACTAGCAATCTTGGAAATACCTTTGCTGGGGAAGAAAAGACATCTCATCAGATTAGGAGGAATTTAAATGTATTAGTCTACTGTGTTTGAGACTCAATGTGCTCTTCCCAACCACCATTTTAAATGCAGCATAAAGTAAAGGAATAACAGCTAAGGCCCTGGGGAATCGTAAGCTGTAGAGAAGAGATTAATTGGTGTCAAGTAGGGACTAGTAAAGGATCAGCTGATGCTAGAAGAATTAGGCTGCAGGAAACATTTTATAGTTGTCTTTCTCACTGAAAGCATGGCATTGTTGTCCAACAGTCTAGTGCCTTTCCTTCTGTTAGCCTCAGTGAAGCTTTTAGCTGGGGAAGAAAGTGGATAATTAGCATTCCATTTGGATGCCTGCAGACCAGCAGTCTAGAATATTAAATAGCTTTGTAAAACAGGAATGAAGCAATTCATAATTTTTTTGTCTAGGATGTTTGAAATGTTGGTTTATATGTTTCTTAAAAAGAAAAAATCTTTGCTCATAACTTCACATCTGCTTTTGATGTTTGAAACTAATCACCTTGATATTTGACGACAAATTCCTAAACTGGAGGTGTGGAGGGAGAATATGATAAAAGTGCTTCTGCACATGTTATAACAAGTATCCCATGTCACTTGGGATCTCTGAGCACTGTGTTAAAGGTATGCAAACACAGGATATTAGTAATCATGGTGATTTAACCCCAGTAGGTAGGCCTGCCCTACACAGCTACTCACTCACTCTTCCCCCAGTGGGATGGGGGAGAGAAGTGGAAGGGTAAAAGTGGGTTGAGATAAAGACAGTTTAATAGGTAAAGCAAAAGCTGAATACTGGAGTACAGCAAAAGAAGGAGTCCATCGGCCACTTCCCATGGGCAGGTTGGTGTTCAGCCATCCTTAGGAAAGCGGGGCTCCATCATACTTAACAGTGACTTGTGAAAACAAATACCATCACTCCAAACGTCTCCCCCATTCCTTCTCTTCTCCCAGTTCTAGATGCTCAGCACAATGCCAGGTGGTTTGGGAGATCCCTTTCATGGGTTGGGGTCAGCTGTCCTGGCTGTGTCCCCTCCCAACTCCTTGTGCACACCCAGCCTGCTCGCTGGTGGGGTGGGGTGAGGAGCAGAAAAGGCCTTGATGCTGTGTGAACCGTGCTCAGCAACAAACAAAATCCTGTGCTATCAACACTAGTTTCCTCACAGATCCAAATCACACCCCCATACCAGCCACTATGAAGAAACTTAACTCTAAGACAAAACCTGTACAGTAAGGCCAAGAATCAAGCTTATGTTGACAACAGCACATCCTCTTCTCTGATTATGTTTTATGGATGGGCACAATGCTCCCTTTGGAGGATTCATCATTCTAGTTAATTTTTTTCTAACTATTTTTCTTGCCTTATCCTGAGGGCACATGAGATACAGGCATTTGCTTACTAATTCTTATGACATTATGGTATCTCTTACATCAAAACCATTATTTCTATGCCAAGCAGTGAATTCTACTGCCCAAACAGAAATATACAGCCTTTCTTGAAAGTGGAAAATTCAGGAAATCAGGCAAACAGCTGCCCAGAGTACTTAGTTCAAGGTGCTTGTCAGAATAATGTTGTGGAAACTCTTAGCAGAGGCTTCTTTATATCTGCTCTACACAACTGCACCATGAGGGATAGAATAAAAAAGGTGTGGAAACTAGAATGATCATTTTCTTTGCTTTTCTTCCTGAGGTGTGTGCATGTATGGAAAATATGGTGGTGATCTGGACAGCTGTTTGGGGGCAGGTGAGAAGCACTGTTGAGCAGCACACCAGCTCTCTCTGTGACTCTCCTCCTTGATCATCCAGACTGTGGAGGTATCAGCTGCACCAGGACCAGATGAATGCTCAAGTCCTCCATGATAGAGTGGCTTAGTACAGAACATACTTGGATCTGCAAAGTATACCCAGCCTTTCCTCCTGTCAAGCATTGAAAAGGGTGATTCTCATTCTCTCCCTTTCATTCTCTCCCTTTCTATGACCTTATAGCTGTAATTTTCTCTCCTGATCCTTACTTTACCTCCTGATTTTGGAGCCTGTGCACATACATCTCATTCACAATCCCTGACCAGCCTTCACCTTGCTCACAGCCCAAGACCCCATTGTGGCCAGCAACCCCTGCCTTAGCAATGATGCAGCAGGGCTGGGCTCCAACTCACCAAGGGCCAGCCCTGCCTGGCCATGGGTTCTGTTGAGCCAAATCCACCTACAGGCCCATGTTCCAGTATGTCCCCATCCCCAGAGGGTTGTCCAGTGCCCAGGGCTGGAGCTGGACAGGGGACATGAAGAAATATGATGAAGAGTATCCTCCTGAGAGCCATGTCCAGGCATGGCAAGGAGAGGAAAACTGGGAACAGCCAGCATGCATTTACAAATCATGCCTGAGCAGTCTAACTGACTTCTCTAATGAGACAGATGGCTTTGTTGATGAGGGGAGAGGAACAGGGATTTTTCCATGCCTAAGAGGACAAGATACAATCAGGGTGTTTGGACTTGTGAGTGTATAGAAAATTACCTGGATGACCAGATTCAAAGAATTTTGATCAGTGCTATGAAGCCCCAGTGGCATCCAGTTTCCTCAAGGATTAATACTGAGACCAGTCAGCACCTTTTAACACCCTCACTAGTGACCTGAGTAAGGGACTGGAGTACACCCTCAGCAAGATTCAGGGTGTGGCAGGAACAGTCAATATTCTGGACAGTATGGCTACAGTTCAAAGGGGCCCCAGAAGCTGGAGAAATGAGATAACATGAACTTCATGAAGTTCAATCAAGGTAACTGCAAAATCCAGCATCTGGGATGGGATAACCCCATGCAACAGCACAGTCTGGGAAACAGCTGACCAGAAAGTTACTTGGAAGGAAAGGACATGAGTGAGCACTTTACCCTAGTCAGTATTTATGAAAGAGTTTCTGGAGTACTGTGGCAAGTGTTTGCCATCAAAGTAGTCAAAACTTCAGAACACTTCAATGTGGGTGTTTATGTCTAAGCCAGTCAACCTATATGTACTTATAAAATGTGATTCAGTTGACATCTAATTGAAGAGGGACTAAACTGTGCTATAAGATGTGGCTATGTTTCTTGACTGGTAAGGAGTCCAGACTACTACAGACATCTGGGACTCACAAATGGGTATTTGATCAAGTGCTTCACATGAGAGAAAACAGCTTCACTGTTCATATGATACTGTCATGGCTGGGGTTTGAATAGTCTGAGCTACAGCCCTGTAGTACTTGTGTAAATGGCTGGTACATGCTTTGTCCATCCCATCGGAAACCACAGTATTCCCAATCCAACTCTGTTGCCTCTGCTCTCAGGTTCACTGAGATTACGAGATCTGGATAACTTTTAAAATCCTCCTCTACAGTCACTGGACTTTAGAGTTTACCACAGATATTCTGCACCTACTTTTTAAGACAAAATGTGAAACTCTCCTGCTTTCTTCAGCTCTTAGAGAAGGGCAGATGCTAGCACAAGAGGGAAAGGGTAGAGTTTTTTTATTGTTTAGAAATTGTCAGAATTTTTAGATGAGCGGAAAGGAATTGTATATTACAATGATTTTTTTTTTTACAAAAATACTGTCACAGGTACCTAACATCATTGATTTGTCTTTTCCAGTCTTCTTTTGTATATAAATGAAAATAAATAAAGATTAATAAATTATAAAGAGGGAAGCTAGAAGTTAAAGGGTCTGTCTTATTCCAGGTTTGCAAACAGACTTTATGCTGTCTAGACAAGTACAGAATGTATATTCACCTTTCCTTTTTCCTGCTCTAACATCCATGTTTGGAAAGGGACATCCTGACATTTTTTTCCTAAGTGAAATATGAAAACACTACACAGGTCTTTTTGAAGGAGGATAGAAACAGGCTTTTTATCATTCAGAGCTCCCGAAAGGACCATTTGAGCATAGTCTTCCTGTTCAGAGAGGAAATAGCCATTTCTGTGACTCGAATGGACTCTGAATTCAAATAATTTTCCAGTGGTAAACTATGATTCAGTTTCCATTTATGAAGTGAAATGAATGCTTAAATAATCAACAGTAAAGAGCCAGAAGTAGGAAATGAGCCATCCTTCAAAACAATTGTGCTCTGTTTAGTTTGGACTTCATTCCATTGTTAAAGGATTTCCTTATGTGCAAGGTGTTACAGACTGGCAAGTTGAAGCCATTCCAGGCACAAGTATATAATTTTATGCTCTGTGTGAATATACAATAGCTGTTGGTATAACTTTAAAAATCATCTGATACAGATACTAACTTTTCCAGTGCTTTAAAGGAGAAGGCCACTAGTAATAAATGCAATTAAAGCATCTCTTAAATTGCTTTAGTTTTCAGTAAGTACAAGAGCAGCCTGGCTTATTCAGCTTTGTTTAGCTGAGAGTGAATTGGGAACTTATTGCTTCCTCTATGATATAACCTCAGCAAATATCACTATCTACTGATTTGTTAGCTGCAAAGAGAGATAAGATTCAACAAGGTGATACGAATGCTGGAAGCTCTGTCTCTGAAGGACCCTCAGCATTTTAGGTGGTTCAAATAGACTGGAAACACATCCTTTGGGATTAGACACCTGGTCACATTCAGGACCAGGAGAGGCTGCAAGAAAAAGTACACTTAGACACATTGCCTAAAGGCTGGTTCATGGTGTTCCCCAAAGAACCACCTTGCTGCCCCTTCTCAGCAATCTGTATGTACAAAATATAGTTGTTGAATGAAATGACTAATAGAAAATTTGTCATTGTATGCAGTGAGTTCAGTTCCTTGTGCCCCCACTCTCCCACGCTATCTTAATATTTATGCATCAACACAAATTAGTGGTAACTGCAAAGCAATATCTAAGATCTGGAAACCTCCAAATTTAGATTCTGAACTGGGACATAAATTCAAATTCATGAACTACCTCATATTCCTTTAAAATTCAAAACAATACCTTCTACCTAATAGCTGACTGCTGAAGTACCCCAGATATCAAGTGTTGCCAAATTCATATGTGAAGTTCATAAAATAATGGATTTACCCTTAAAGTCATTTAAGGTTGATTTTGTTTGTGTGGGGTCTTTGTTAGTTTGGGGGGTTTTGTGTATTTTTAAATTATTGCATGTTTTGTCTTTTCTTTCTGGTTTCTAAATAATACGCATTGCTTATTTTGCAATTCCAGGCAATTCACCCTCTGTGGTGTCTAAAACATTTTTTTAAACAAAAGTTTTAATTCTTTTACTTTCTTTTGATTTTAGCAGCTGAGGTTTTGAGGAAAATAACAAATATTCTGACAGTTTGACAAGTTAAATTGGAAATTGAGTTTTGACATTCAGCCTAATTTTTATGTGTTTGTTCCACAAACTCATTTGTAAAGCCAATATTATTTTACACACTAGCCTGAAACCTGGATGAAAGATAAGCTGAGCCTTTTATAAGGCAGGATACATATAAAATTTTTAGTCACACTGAACATTAACTTCTATCATATCCCATCTTTATAAATATCTATCCTACATGTTACTTTATTGAAAGAATGTTAGTTAATTATGATATATTCAGGAGCATTAGCCGAAAAAGGCTGTCCTTCACAGACATGAATGAACTATGCTATGTGAAATGTATTTCTGTCCAGCTGCACAGAGTATTTCAGACAATTTCTGAACTTTTCCCCAGTCTGGTTGGCTACGGATTCAGTGATAATGATTCACACAGTAAACAGTGATGTTCAGAGTGTTCATTAAATTCCATTGTCTGTTTCTTCTCTAGACAGCTATTTACCTTCATTTACAATAAGTAACTTTTCATCAAGAAGAGCTTTCTTAATTTAATTGGCTATGTCAGGCTACTTTTCTGTGGTTTTTTGGGGGTTTTTTGGGTTTTTTTTTGGTTTTTTTTTGTTTTTTTTGGCAACAGTCTTTCCAGCTTGTTCTTTAACTGTCATTTGCCTTCTCCTGTATTTTAAATCTATCATGCTTCATGACAGACAGGGTTGTAATTTGGACTCTAATCATTTCTGATTCTCATGTTTTGACAGACACAGACTTGTCTTTCTGCACCTCCTTCCACACTTTCTCTCTTTATTCTGCATTTGCTTGTGGCACACAATACTCTTTGCTTAACCCTTTCCTTTTCCATCTCCCACTTTTGTACAACATATTTACTATAAGCAGATATGCTTTAAATCACAGATGTGTTAGAGAGACTTCCAGAAATTACTCTGTTGAACTAAAAATGATGGCGTTTGAAACTATGTACAGGCATATTTATTTCATATTCTAAGGTTCCAACTGATTCAGTTTGGAAGGGCTTTAAGTAGAGATGATATAGCTAACTAAAACCCTTTTTTTTCCCCCCTTTGATTATTTTAATATTAAAATCAATTTCTGAGAAAGTGTCTTCAACCATTGTCAGTGTTCTTAAGACCAAAACATTCCTACCTTGAGAACAGGAGGATTCAAGTTAGAATCCAGTTGTTTAGTTCCACCTACAAATAGCAAGACCATACTAACTGCACTGGTTGTCTGCTGGGAAAGAGAGGTTCCCTTCCCAGTGAGAAACCACATAAGGACTGTTGTCTCTGCTTCCAGGGTATATATAACATCAGCTGTGCTTCCTTGAAAGAGTGAGAAGATGCTTCTTCTTGGATTCAAATGCACTGTGTTCTGCTCAAAGTCATGATCGTTTTTCTTACATCATAACAGTGACTTTGTGGAAATCACCCTATTGGCAGCTTGCCCTTGGAATGGTGCCTGCCAATCGCATCTAGCCTAGGCAGAGGTGAAGATTTCCTGAGTATCTTGTCCTCATCCTTCCTATCAGCACAGTCAACCTAAAGTGATTTCTAAATGAGACACATGTAGTTGACTTGTGTCTTTAGTGTTTTCTGCACCTTTTCGTGTCTCTGTATATATTTTAAATGTGCATATGTATGAACACCTACATACACATACAAATGACTGGATGATCTCTTAACTAACTTTTCATATCTAACTGATCCAATAGTTTTCTGAAATAAGACAAATGGCTTGGAAAATGAGGGGAGACCAATGAATGTTGCTCATCTAAACTTTAGCAAGACTTCTATTTTTCAACAGATCCTCATAAACTCACTGCTAAAGCCAGACTGGATAAGAGAACAGTAAAGTAGACTGAAAACTCCCTGATGTGCCAGGCTCAATGGCTGTGTTCAGTGGCTCAATATCCAGCTGGGGACCAGTCACCAGAGGTATGTCCTGAGGGAGGATAATGGGAACAATGCTGTTTGACGTCTTCATAAAGGAGCAGGATGATGGCAGAGTTTATCATCAGCAAGCTTGTAGATGATAATAAAACCTGGAAGAATGCTTGATATACCCAAAAGGGTATATCATTCAGACAGCATTGACAGGCTTGAGAAATGTGCTGACAGGAGTCTCAGTAAGTCCAACAAAGGAAAATGCAAAGTCCTGTGAGAACTTCATGCACCAGGATAGACTCAGGACTGTCCAGCTGGAAAGCAGGTTTGCAAAGGACCTTGAGATTCTGGTGAACAAGAAGATGGGTGTGAGCCAACAGTGTGCTCTTGCACTCTGGGCTGCCAACAGCACTGCGAACTGAATGAGGACAGCAAGTCAAGGGAGGTAACATTTCCCTACTGCTCCACACTGGTGAGACACATCTGACTCTTTCGTTTCTGGGCCCCTGACAACAAGACATGAACTTATTGGAGTGAGTTCAGTGCAGGACCACAAAGATGATGAAGGGATGGAGCATCTGTCATACGAGGAGAGACACTGGGATGAGAACAGAAGACTCAGGGGGATCTTATCAATATGTAGAAATGCCTGACAGGCAGGTATAACATATGGAAACATACTTCAAGGCTGTTGAAATACACAAAATTCTATTTAAATACAAGAAAAAAACCTCTTTTTCCCATGAGTGGTCAGGCACTGCAACAGATTTCTCAGTGAGGTAGTGCAGTCTCCATCTGGGAGATATTAAAGAACCAACCATACACATCCCTGGCTAACTTGGAGTAGATCAGCCAGCTTTAAGTGCGGAGATTGGACTAGGCAATCTCCAAAGTCCCTTCTTACCTCAACTATTCTGTGATTCTGACTTGTATTTCTGTCTCACTTGACCACATCTGTTTTATGGACTGATTCTACAAACACAGCTAGGCAATCTCTGCAAGGTTTCTTCACATGTACACAGTTTTGTCAAGTGCAAAATGTTCTTGCAACATCAGGGCTTGACATTGGAGTTACAGAAACTTTTGTCTGTTTTTCATCTATACAACCGAAGTGATGTGAAGATGTTCTTCTGTCCCTGCAAACTTGAAAGAAAATATTCTAGACACATGCTGTCTAAACTGTAGGGACTGACTGAAATTGTTCCGTTTTGTCCCAGGGATCATCATCTTTTTGCACTATAATTTTTGAGGTTGAGTTAGAAATCAGCATTACAGAGTACCTTGTGTGCAAGGAAGACAAGGTTGAGCAGAAATAATACTACAGTGAGAAAAGAATAAAATTATTGAGCTGATACACTCTTTTCAGAAGAAAAGTGAACAGGAAGAAATAATTCCATTATCTCTTCATAAGGCACATTAATGAAACTGAAAAATACAGTACATCACAAAACAGTGGCCTGGTTGGCATGGAATTTCAAGGGAAAAGAGGTGACAGCAGAAGATACAGCAGGGAATGTGCAATTTGTCAAAACATTCTGAAGAAGGAAGAGAAGAAGGAAAAATACTGAGATGCCACTGCCTTTGTGGGAGACAAACTCTTATCCTCAATTGCCTTCACAGTCTGTAGATAGTGTTGTCCAAGGTTATCTTTTTATATTGTTCATTGTTAGGAGCAAGACAAATGTTAGCAAGAAGAAGTGCATTTTTACCTTTCTATTTCAATAAGTGCTTTTATGGCTTTATAAACCAAATATGACATACCTCTCTGATAACAATGCATGTATGTATACCCAGTAATATAATCTCTAGATATTTTGGAGACAAAATCTAAAGCAATAGAATATTTAGTAGATTCTCAATACTATGGCTGAACTGTTGGACACAGAATGCCCAACACTCAAGTCTGGAAGTCTGGATGGACATCTTGTCTGCCTCCTGGTAATTCTGTTGAAGGAGAGACATGGAGTGCCATATCTGTACCACAGCAAAAACATTTATATTTTTTTAACTTTGTTTTTTTTTGATCACTATTAGCTGCTAAAAATTCAGGGTTAACTTGGGGTTTGGGAGTATGACTCAGTAGTATTGTGTTTCCCTATTTGTAACCTTCAGGTTATCTGTAAAAAGATCCACAGGTTATCAGCAGGGTGAGTTATTTACGTGGGACAGTACCATGAGGGGTAACTTGCTGCAACATTCCTTCTCTTTTTGTAGCTAGTCTGCTTTTTTACAAGAATTTCAGATCTGAATGAAGGTTATGGGCAGGGAATTTCTTTCTCTTAGTAACGCATGAGTCTGCAGAGCAGAGGCTGAAAAATCATTCAATCTCAAAACTCACTGCTTCTTCACTGCCTTTGCCCAGATTTTGCCTCTTTTAACTCAGAGGATGGGAGGGTTCTTATTTCCAAGACATGATATGAAATGGAAGCAGGTTGTTTGGGTGTCAGCTGAATTATTAGATGCATAAAAATTATGGTGACCATGTTTAGCCAAATAGAATTCTGATAAAAATAGAGCAGGTAATTTCTCAGGCTTTCCCTTTGCTTTTTAGGATACTGGGTTTGTGTGAGAGTTTTGTATTATATACAAGTACTTTGAGTCTAATTGTCCCTGACAGTCTAACATAATGCCTCTAGAATAACTTCAGCAATTAAATTTCTGTCTGTGAAAAGTCAGGCAAATATTTGATTCCTTGATCTCAGTACAAACTACAGGAATTCAGAAGACATAATCCTCACAGTGCTGCCTCCAGCTATGATAGTCTTCATGAAGGTTGAGGTAAAGAGCATTGGCTGCAGGAAGATTCTGGAGAAACCTCTCTAAGGCAAGTGTAACACTGTACAAATGCTTCAGTTGAAGAAGTAGCAGCTATGTGTATTTTTCATTTTCATAAAAAGACAGATTAATAAGAAATTATTTTCTGCTTTCATCCAGCTCATGTTATATTAAATACTTCAAGTCTTTAGTTTGTTCTTCCTTGTTTTGTGTTTCTCTCAGTTTAAAAGAAATGCAATTTTAGGTAATGACTTTCAGTTCTCCTTCTACCTGTAAGGAAATGTAACAATAGATGCCATAAAAGTACTATGATTAAATATTGAGCAACTGGGAAAGTATGGGAAAATAAGAAGAATATTTCCTGGCATTTTCTTGAGGAAAAGCACTATTTTATCTTGGCCTTTGGGAGGTTTATATTCTTTTTAAACTGTTCCTTTTTTTTTTTCCTCACTTAGTGCAATACTCTGAGACCAGCTGCCAAACCTACATGACAGATAAAATCTATTCTGGGGAACATGCTGTTGTAGTTGCTTGCTTTACTGGTCATTCTTATTTTAGTGTTTCACATGCTGTATTTTAAACATCTGCCTTACCCAAGAACATAATTCGGAAACCATGTAACAACCGTTGTAGCAGTTGGCCGTGTTCCCGGTTTGAGTTCCTCAAAAGCCTTGGCTTTGGGCCGCAGATGAAAGGAAAGCAAAAGCAACAAGATGGTTTGAAAAATGGTCAACCCTCAGCTGCGACACAGTGACAAAGGCACTTACTCCTCCAGAACTGCTTCCTGTGTTCCCTTTAATACCTGATGGCTTATGTGACTAATCAATATTTTTACTCCATGGTTCTCCTGTGAGCTCGGTGGACCCAGTATCAAACATAGACCTAGATTGGGGTTTTTTTGCCTTTTTTTTTTTTTTTTTTTTTTTTTTTTTTTGCAAAGTGGTAATTGGTAACACCATGGAAACCCCTTTGAAATAGGTATGGCAGTTTAGCTGACATACCTGACCTCTCTGACATTTTTTGGAAAAGTACCTGAGGGGTACTGATCATGTTCAACAGCTGGCTGAACATGAGCCAGCACATGCCCAGGTGACCAAGAAGGCCAGTGGCATCCTGCCCTGTATCAGCAACAGTGTGACCAGCAGGATCAGGGCAGTGACTATCCCACTGTACTCAGCACTGGTGAGGCCACACATCGAGCACTGGGGCCCCTCAGTATAAGAAAGACATTGAGGTGCTGGAGCATGTCCAGAAAAGGACAATGGAGCTGATGAATGGTCTGGAGCACAAGTATGAGGGAGCTGGGATTGTTCATCTTGGAGAAAAGGAGACTCGGGGGGGGCCTTATTGCTCTCTACAATTGCCTGAAAGAAGGCTGTAGGGAAGTGGAGGTTGGCCTCTCTCCCAAGTAACAAAAGATAGGACAAGATGAAATGGTCTCAAGTTGCACCAAGGGATATGAGATTGATATTAGGGAAAACTTCATGGAAAGGGTTGTCAAGCAATAGGATAGGCTGCCCAGGTAAATGGTCAAGTCATCATCCCTGGAGATATTTATAAGACTTGATGTGAGGTAGACGTGGCAATTGGTGAGAGCATGGTGCTGATATCACCAGTTGTGGGTCTGATCCCTGTATAGGCCACTCACTTAAGAGCTGGACTCAGTGATCCTTGATTCCAAATCAGAATATTCTGTGATTCTGTGGGATTCTCTTTAGTGGTGGACTGGTCAGTGCTGGTTTAATGGTTGAATTTAATGATCTTAGGGGTATTTTCTGTATCCTGAAGGATTCTGTGGGGGTTTTTTTGGCTACTAATTAGATTAAAAATCATTAGGAATATGCTAAGTGGCTTAGACGTCTAAATATTATGTGTGTATTTTGGCTTGCTTTGATAAACAAAGCATATGGATATATGCTTAACTTTAAGCACAAACTCTCAAAATGGGACACACATATTTGAAACTGAACATATGGTTAAGTGTTTAACTAGATCAGCATCTAAATACTTACTTTGAGACTACATTATTGGTTAGCTCTTCTTTCCATCTGGTTTAAAGGTTTTTATTGATGAGCCAAAAGAAAATATGGAATAAATCAAACACAATTGTTCATCTAACTTTTTTCTACAAAAATATCTTAAAAGAACCTGGAGAATAATACAAATGTGTACTCTGAACAACCGATACAAAAGAATAGCCTGTCTACAAATTGCATTTGATATTGAATAATGCTGTATTTATACTGCATTTTTTCCCCATTTCCCATCAACCCTTCCTGTAGTATTAAGTAATATTCTTGGCACTAACTGCCCAGATAAAGGATGCTGTTTCTGATGTGTAATTGGAGTGGAGTAATTCATCATTTAGCACTTCATTTCCATTCACATTCACACTTCATGGCTTATTATCAGCTATGACAGAATATGTCTGTAAACCAAAATTAGGTAATGCTGTATAACAAAGGCTGTCTGTTTATTTTGATTGTAGATTTTTACCATATAGATTCTTCCTTTCAACTTATTTAACTAACTTCCAAAGAGACTTCCAGATAAGTGAAATGTTTGACAATTTTAATGTGGGTACTTTATTTCTTGTGCAATTATTGGCTGATGTTCTCAGAATACTTTACAGATGCTAATTAATTTGATTTCAGATACAGGTGAGTTAGATAGAAATTCTCTCTAGTTCTAATGAGACACAGAGAATGAGAAACTTCAGATAGTGCTGAGCTCAGTCCCAGGTGTTCAGGTATTGCTGATCCATCCATGCAAAGCTTAAAGCCTCAAAATCCTTAAAAGTCAGTCAGCATTGTAGGTACTTCTGAGTGACTCATCAGAGTCATCCTTTTCTCTCAGTCTTTAAAGGGGTTGCCTCGAGAAAGTATGATGTTTAGGCTCCCTAATGACTAAACTAAAAATAATTAAAAAAAATTTAAAAAAAAGAAGGAAAAAAAGAAGAGAGTGTTTTTTTCTGCACTTGGTGGGATCTTTGTAACTGGAAATGTTCCCCTACACGTTTTTCCAATTTTCAAAGAGGGCAAGAAAATGGACCCTGGAAACTACAGGCCTGTCAGTCTCAGTTTTCCCTCTGGTAAAATTATGGAGAAGATTATTCTAGGAGGTATTGAAAAACACCTGAAGGACAAGACAGTTATCAGTCACAGCCAGCATAGCTTCATGTGGGAAAGTCCTCCTTGTCAAATCTGATTTCCCTTTATGACAAAGTAACACATCTTGTTTTTCAAGGGAAGCCAGTTGAACATAATTTTTTTTGCATTTCAGTAAAGCTCTCCATACCGTCTCTCACAGGATCCTTCTGGACAAAACGTCCAGCACACAGATGGATAAAAACAAGATGCGATGGGTGAGCAATTGGCTCATGGGTCAGGCACAAAGGGTTACAGAAATCTGCTAACATCACACTGGTGACTGGTCACTAGTGGAGTTCCAGAGGGCTCTGTCACAGGTCCTGTGCTCTTCAATATCTTCATAAATTACTTGGATGCAGGACTCAAAGGGATACTAAGTTTGCAGATGATACAAAACTGGGAGAAGCTGTTGATTCCCTCAGAGACAAAGGAGCCTTTCAGAGAGATACTGACAAATTGGAGAGGTGGACAATCAACAACCATATGAAGTTTAATAAGGACAAGTGCCAGATTCTGCACTATGTTTGTACATACTGGGGAATGAGATGCTGAAAGCAATGCCACAGAAAGGGGCCTGGGGGTCCTGATAAATGGCAATATGAGTCAGCAGTGCCCTGGCAGCCAGGAGGGCCAACCTTGTCCCGAGGGGCATCAGGCAAAGCATCCCCAGCCGGTCGAGGGAGGGGATTGTCCCACTCTGCTCTACACTGGGGCGGCCTCACCTTGAATATTGTGTGCAATTCTGGGCACCACAATGTAAAAAAGACATTAAGCTCTTAGGTACCAGCCAAAGGAGGCTTTCACCATGAAGGTAGCGAAGGGTATGGAGGGGAAGCCTTATGAGGAGCATCTGAAATCACTTGGCTTGTTCAGCCTGGAGAGGAGGAAACTGAGGGGAGACCTGATAGCTGCCTACAGCTCTCAGGAGGGCAAGCTGAGGGGCAGCACTGATCTCTTCTCTCTGATGACCAGCGACAGGACCTGAGGGAATGGCCTGAAGTTGTGTCATGGGAGGTTTGGGTTGGATATTAGGAAAAGGTTCTTTGGGCACTGGAACAGGCTCCCTGAGAAAGTGATCACAGCACCAAGCCTGTCTGAGTTAAGGAACCATTTAGATAATGCTCCTGGGCACAGGGTATGATTCTTGGGGATGGTCCTGTACAAAGCCAAGAGATGGGTTTTGATGAACCTTGTGGGTTCCTTCAAGGCCAGAATATTCTGTGATTCTGACATACTTTTAATAAGAGGGATTCCTGACACAGGGAATCAAAGAATTGATCAGAATGTAGCACTTCTCTTGTGGGTATTTTTGATATTTTGTTGTTGTTGTTGTTGTTGCTTGGTTGGTTTTGGTTTGATCACTTCATTTCAATTTCATTTTGAAAGGGTTTTTTTATATACATTCTTTAATATTTTTACTTTTTTTTTTTTTTAACCAGGCCTATAACCATACACATAAAAGCAGAAAAAATATTATTTCTCAGACAGTAAGATCTGATCTTTAAATCCAGAAAGGAAAGATAAATAATTTCAACTTAACTGCAATGAATTTTCTTCTCTGTTTTTAAAATTATTTTTTTTCTATTTTGAAGTTAAATAGTTCACAATCCCATTTTCTTTTTGGCATGTTCCCTTTTCAGAAAAGATTGATGTACTCCATTTCAGGATCCTAACTGAATTTTTGAAACATCTATATCATTAATAAAACAATAAGTGATGTTTGTAGATAAAGAAATAGTTGATACATTTTCATGAAAAATATTATTTCATTCATCTAACCTTGTTTAACTTCCTGTAGATGAAAGACTGCTAATGAGTTTTTGTTGACAATAGCTATAAAGTGCCAAATGAAGTTACAATGTACCTGCTTACATAAGACTGAGAGCAAATCTATTTAATATCTATCAAAACTTCATCTTTTGGAATTACAAACATCTTATTTAATTTTTTTAAAAATTATTGCAATGCAGTTTTTCTTTGTATTATTTTTAAATAGTATTTGATAAATAGTGATAACATCTTTTAAAATTGACAGATTATTAAAACAGCTTACATTTGAAATCTTAGGGAACAAAACTGAAATCCAAAATAATAAGAGAGTGTGTTCTACAGATTACATAAGAGAGAAGGTATATGGAAATATTGCACTTTATAACTCCTATAAATAAACATTCCATGCTGTATTGAGATAGAGGATTGTGTGGAATTCTTATTAGAAACACAATATATGCCAGTTTCAACTCTCCTTTGCAGTAACCATGAATTCATTTGTAAATTTTCAAAATAATCTTACTTCAGAACATCTTGGAATTCAACAGTCAGCTTCATTTTTTTGGTTGTGACTTACATTAACTTCTTGTAGACTAGTGGTAAAACAAAAAAGTCTACACATTTGATTTTTTCCCAGGTTAAATTTCTTGAATACTCTTCAAATTTGACTGGAGAGCGGAGCATATATAGGAATGACTATGTGTAAGAATGACTTAACATAAAAACTTTAGGTGAGGGCTTTCCCTTTTACTCCACTTTCTTCTAGCTACAGAGTCCTGGTGCCTACTTGAAGTTAACTTAGCTGTTTATATGGCTCCTTTGTAGACCTGTAGATCTGTAAGCTGGTAAATCAAGTTGGGACGTTTATATTAATACTTTTCACTGCAAAATAACTCAGCATGACTTAGATAAGGTGTAATAGAAATTGGAGATTTTTTTCCCCTCTGGAGTAGTAAGGAGTGTACAATATGGGCTCTAAAATAAGAGAAAACTGTACATAAGCAAAGGAAGATCAAAGAGGAAAAGTAAACAGTTATAAGGATGAAAGTGTTATTTCAGAGGGAAAGCTCTTACAAGTGGAATATAGCTGCTTGGCAAAGAGTAACTGAAATGGTGTTTGCTAGCTCTCCATACATATCTGAGGAGTAAATACTGAAGAGAATGTTAAATACCAGGAATATCCAAAAAGAATAACACTTTCAGTGGGCATGGAAAAAAGCAAATCTTCCATGAATTTTGAAAAATTCTAACTTAAAAGCAAAGATTAATTGCCTATAAAATGGCAAGGTAGCCCTACCCCTAAGGATAGATCCTTACAGGGTAATCCAAGCACATGATATGACCGGCTTCGCATCATGCGAGAGAAACATCACCTTATTTAACAAAATTAATTAAACTGAAGAAAATTTGAAACGTGTCTCACATGGTCAGTCATTTGTTGTGGTGTGCAGATAATACCTGTGTCAGACATACTAATATGAATGTGCCCTCCCTTTGTATGCTGAGATTTCTATCTGTGATATGATATGGAAAACCTACATTTTGCCATGAAATGAAAATATATAATTCTATGACAGGGGAGATTAGCACAATTCACTGCGAATCAAAGAATTGGGCCACTGTCTGGATGAATTGTTGGAAACATGCTGTGAATCTTTAGGGTATGTTAAGGACAATCTAGCCTCAGTTAATTTAAATCCATACTTGAAATATAATTGTTGGAGTAATCTTACCAGAAAAATTAACTTAATAGATCATGTTTATCCTCATTTTAATGATTCTGTGGGAAACAAAACATATTTTCCTTTTTTTTGTTTCTTTTCTAAAAGGTACTGGACTATTTTACCAGTTTGACTGCAGAACATATGTTTGATTAAGTTTATGCATATTCATTCTTAAAATTTACACAGTAGAACTCACAACAAGTTGTTTCAAATTAAAATTTAACAATCCATTAAAAGTTGAAGGTTGTAGCTTTCAATAATTATCTACTTTAATAGATGAAGAATAGATGAAGTCTACCATGTAAATTAAGGTAACCAGGCTCCAGGGAGCTTGATTTTTTCCTGTCAACTTACCTGTTAATTATTCCATTAATACTGAGTGATTAATTAGACAGGGCAATTGTTTTCCTGTTTCAGTGCTTTACAGTGGCCTCTAAAAACTTGGAAATGCTGCAAATGACTGTATGTACATTCTGGAATGCCATTCCAGCAATTGTAATGCATTGGGTATTTTCCATAGTAAATACAGAGGAATATAAATAAATCATCATCATCATGGCTAGGCTTCGCGAACGAAGATTTGGGAAGGGCTCTACCCACGCTTGCTGCAAGCACGCTGATGGC
>JAWWEU010000111.1:104282292-104295205 GCA_035583155.1 Acropternis orthonyx
GTTGTCCTTCTCCTAGGATGGTTGCCAGGAGGCTAGCGAGCCCATCCTGCCCGTGGACACACTTTGTCTGACCCTTCCGTTGAGACCTGACTAGCATGGGAGACCCTACTGGAGGCACGAACCACCGCCAGCATAGCTCACAACCTCATAAGGGCATGATGCAAGCTTCTCCCCTGCGACAAGGGTGTGCCCGTGGAGAATATAAATAAATACTGCAGATTAAATGCACACACTTCAAAGCCTGAACAATCTGTTATTAGAAAACAAAAACTCTTCTTGAGTCTGACCAACATGAAACTCAGACTACTATTTCAGGCTAATCTGAGCTGGGATGTCACAACTCAGAATATTCTGTGAAACCTCTGAAACTATAGAAACTTCTTGATTGGACTGGAACTTAAAAGATAAGACCCATAAAAGCTGAAACTCAGGAAAACCTTCAAGATCTTATTCTGATCACTTCTACCTCTAGCTCTTCCTTAACAGCAATGGCTTGGGTTCAGAATTAACAACTCTGAGTAGCTGGAAATCAGAATTCTTAATCTAAATTGGAAGGGTAAAAAATTTCAAATAGATGTCATAATCAAGAAAAAAATTCCCTGCCACTGACAAAATTACTACATAATTCTGTTTATTGACAAGTTATTTAGATCACAGTTTCTGCCTAACAGAATCTGGGACATTGCTAAAGATGTTGTCCTTGTTACAAGAACATACTCTGCATATATTTAGTAGCTTAACATGCTCAAATTAATGCACATTAACTGTAATTGTTGCACTGAATTTTAATTACTGTATTGAAGGCTGTGTTCCTCCCTAAGCTATGATTACTGGCCGAGAGTTAAGAGCAAAGATTCCACTTCCTCTCATGTCAGAAGCTATAATAAAAGGAAACGGAACAACATCAATTCTACTTTTTCTGACAGAGCCTGTTAAGCATCTGGTAAATGCAGCAACTCTTACTTCAGTTTCAAGATTTTAATCTTGTTGGAGAAATGAATTGCTAGGAAGAGCTTTTTACCTCTAGTCTGTTGACTCAAACACAGCTGAGATCAACAGAGCTGATCATGACTGATCAAGTGAACACTTCTCTGACAAAAGCCTCAGCTGATACAGCTTTTGTAGAGAAATCTATCTGTGGAAAATTACTTACACTTTCCACCCCTAGACCTTCTCACCATTGAAAAAAGGCAGTGGAAAGACCATCTAAGAACACAGCCCTTCTCTTAGTGGGGGATCTCTAATGTCTTTGATGATGGCTTTATGAGACAGACTAATACAGTGGTTCACAGGGAATTATACTTCTGTTGCTTATGATTTACTTCTTTACATTCTGATCTAGTACATTTTGTCAATAAAACATTCACAGGAGAATTTCAGGTCTCAAGAGAATTTCAGATCTTTTAGTTAAATAATTATTGCAGTCTGCACATTTCTCTGAGGTGCATAGAAAAGGAACCACACTTACAGAAAGGTTTTTCACTCAGTGGCATCAATGGAAATGTAAATCCTACATTCCCTGCCCTGCAATGTTTGCAAAAACACTTCAACATCTTCCTGCAAGCCGTTCCATCATTTCTGCAGCAACAGTCTTGGCTGTGTAAAAGCTACTGGTGAGCTGTAATGGGTTTACATGGTTCATTGTGATCAGATGTCACTGGGAATTCTTTTATTTTCTTCTCAGTTATGCACTGTAGTGTTCCTTTGCTCTAAGACTGTAAAGACTCTACTTGTACACATGTAGGATAAGTGGGATGACACAACCTCCATGGTACAAGCATGTAAATAATAGCGGTAACACCATGGCACAGTTCAGAGTCAGACTGAAGTCAATGACCATTATTTCTAGTAATTTCAGACTCTTACAGTGTAATTCATCTGATCTCTGCTAGTCACCTAGATAAGGATGAGATGCACTCCACACAAGTACCTTTGGTCAGAGAAGTCCTTGTTGACAAGTTTTTCTGTTTACCTAAACAATTTTAACAGATACAAGATAAGTCCTTTCAAATTTCTGAATACCTGGAATGCAAGACTCAAGCAAGTCTCACAGAGATGTTGGGCATGCAGCTACATAATGAACTGTTTCGTGTGATAGGCAACAGTGGCATGTGCTCCCAGGCAGGGTACTCTGACTACATGGTGGGGGAAAGTGTTTGATGCAGGGCTGCTAATGGGAAATATCCTCATTGGCTGTCACATCCCTGTGGGTACTTTGCTGCTGCTTTCCCCATGCTTCAGAAGCTCAGATGACCAAGCTGTGGTGGTCATGTCAAGTGCTGAAGCAGCAGAGAAGCACTATTACAACACTATACAACCATTTTAAGGTAGAAGAAGCCATTTAACCAGGTGAAGAAAGCAAATTTCATACCCACTACCTGAGACTAGGCTAACCTGCAAAGGTCTTTATTAGTTTTGTCACTGTGAGTCCACTGCTCCCCTGCACATCATGACACACTCAGAAAAATTTTCCTGTGGCTGTGATGTCCAGCCATGGAAAAGAGGGTGTGAATAAGGAAGCCCTGCCTTGTCTTGACCATGTTAACAGCTCCCTAGGGCACTTAGCAGCTGACACAAGCTAAATCACACCATCTAAGCTGTGCCAAGGGCTCCTTGTTTGCACCTGAAGATCTGTCCCTCTACCATATCCAGCAGAGAAGTCGTGGCATAGCTTTGTGCACATAGTTCACCTGGAGACCGTGGCTTCTCACCACTTGATCAACAGCTTCTTATCAAAAAAAAAAAGAAAATTAGCTCATTCAAATAGTTTGTAGCTAAGAAATATCCAAATATTACCTCAAAAATGGAAGAATATTTCTTTCCCTACATGAGACTTCTGTGGTTACTCTCCTTTATAGCCTAAATAGCTGTTTATAATTTATTAGTATGATAATATAAACATTCTAATACTTACCATTTCATGTTTGACACTTCTCCTGGATATGAAAAATGTTTTCTGACTCTTGTAGAAAGTTGTTTCTTTCCATCTTTTCTTTTTTTTCTTGTACTGTTAAGATGCATCTAAGTTGAGATTTTGTTTCCAAGTGTTCCTCACAGAATTCTTACCTGACCAACCTGAACTCTTTTATGACCAGGTGACCTGCTTAGTGCATGAGGGGAAGGCTGTGGATGTCTCTACCTGGAGACAAAACCTTTGACACCATCTCCCATGACACACTCCTGGAAAAGCTGGCAGCCCGTGGCTTGGACAGGGGCACTCTGTGCTGGGTTAAGAACTGGCTGATGGTCAGGCCCAGAGAGTGGCAGTGAATGTGCTGCATCCAGTTGGCAGCCAGTCACTAGTGGTGTCCCCACGGATGAGTGTTGGGCTCAGTCCTGTTTAATATCTTTGTTGACTATCTGAATTAGGGGTTCGACTGTACCCTCAGTAAGTTCACAGCCAACACCAATTTGGGTGGGAGTGTTAATCTGCTGGAGGTCAGGAGGGCTCTGCAGAGGGATATGGACAGACTGGATCAATGGGCCAAGGCCAATTTCATGAGGTATAACAAGACCAGGTGCTGGGTCCTGCACTTTAGCTCAATAGCCCCAGGCAGCACTACAGGCTTGGGACAGAGTGGCTGGAAAGCTGCCTGGTGGAAAAGGACCTAGGGGTGCTGATCAATGGCTGGCTGACCATGAGCCAGCATGTGCCCAGGTGGGCAAGAAGACCAATGACATCCTGGCCTGTGACAGGAATAGTGTGGCCAGCAGGACCAGGGAAGTGATTCTTCCCCTGTACTTGGCACTGGTGAGGCTGCACCTTGAGTGCTGTGTCCAGTTCTGGGCTCCTCAATTCAGGAAGGACATTGAGGTGCTGGAGCAGGTCCGGAGAAAGGCAATGAAGATGGTGAAGGGTCTGGAGAGTAAGAGCTATGAGGAGAGGCTTAGGGAGCTGGGGGATGTTTAGCCTGGAGAAAAGGAGTCTTGAGGGGACATTATTGCTCTCTACAACGACCTGAAAGGAGGTCACTGTGGCCAGTTGGGGATTGGACTCTTCCCCCAGGCAACCAGCAATAGGACAAGAGGAAATGGCCTCAAAATGCACCACGGAAGATTCAGGTTGGACATCAGGAAGAATCCTTTCTAGGATGATTAAACATTGGAATTGGCTGCCCAGGGAAGTGGTGGAGTCACTGCCCCAGGAAGGATTTAAGGCAAGACTGGACACGGGGCTTAGTGCCTTAGCCGAGTTGATAGGGTGACGTTTGGCCAGAGGTTGAACTTGATGATCTCAGAGGTGTTTTCCAACCTAATCGATTCTGTGATTCTGTTTCTCTTTAAAATAAAAAGGAATCTTTTCAAGTAGCCAAAAGTCATCATAACATTGCTAACCCTAACTCACTTGGGTAAAAAACAGGCAAGCCATTTTTCCTCTTCAAAACAGTAGCATGTCCAAATTGTTAAAAACTACTATCTCCATTACTTTCTTTCTGATTCTTCCATTCTAGAATTTGAATTTTCAGGATCCCTTTTCACTAACGCTTATTCATAGCCAAACAAAACCAGAACATAATATTTTTGTTTCATAAATAATGAAAAATGAAGTTCCCTAATATTCATTTTGCTTTGTGAACAGGAACAACAAGTAATCCACACATTATTTCAAGGTTGAAGTTATAATACTAAGGATACAGAGTACTGTTCTCACTTTACTATTTGTAGTTTGTATTTTTTACCATAAACAGTATATCTCTGATCTCTCAGCTTTATAGCCCCATCCATAATCTCAGAATAATATTTTCCAGACACACAGAACAGCCATATACAATATGGTTATCATCAATTTTATTTTGGATTAAGGAAAACCAAACCAAACCAAATACGTATTTTATAAAATGTTACAAATTTTAACTCTCCTGCCTATGATGAAAGAAAGTAAAGGTGGAAAACACAGAAGAGAAAGACATAACATTGACAAAGACAATTCTTCAGACTCACTGTAATCCAACATATGTGTTGCTATATTATTTACTTCTACTTCTGTAAAGACTTAAACATTTATTTCATATATTATCTGCCATCTCACATAATTTTTGTAAAGTAGAATAGCATTATAGCTGATTTCAAATTTTGTATTTAATCCACCATTGAGAAGTAAAACATAGCCTTTTAGAAACAATGTGTTTTAGACATAGCTGTCTCTACTGTAGGGACTGATATGGAAGTAAAGAAAATTAACCTCAAGAATTGAGTGCTATATATAGGATTCATTTTTATGCCTGCTCTTCTGTTGGCAATTGTGGTCATAACAGGCCTAAGAACTCCAGCAGGATATATTTTTTTGCTTCCTAAGCCTTTGGAGCACTATCTATTTGTAGGTATCATATATTACCTCTGTGTGGGGCCTGCACATGAAATCTATTCCAGGAGTAGTCCTTGTTGGTAGATTTCCAGAAAGCCATCTGTTCCCAATGGAGCATCTTGTCTGCCTTCCCTAGCAATTAGAAAGCAGCAGATGAAGATGCAAGGCATAAAAAGAGAGAAGGACATGAAAGAATAGAAAATTATATAAGAAAATCTTATTTGTTTGAAGCCACACAATAATAAACTGTTAAAAACATAGAGGCTGTAACTACCTGAACAAAGAGATTTATTGTTTTTTGCAAACTCTCTGTAATAGAACACAAGTCCTGTAACAGACACACCCCCACCAGTCTCTGTTGTTTAGTTAAGTTCCTCACTGCCCCAAGTTTCTGATGAATCAAAATGAAAAAAATAGACATGTATTTTACTTGATGGAGAAAATAATGGCTGTCACACAAGTGTTTCCTTGTGAAAGAAAGACATTTGGATATGTGTCCAAAAAATATATTTAATTTTGGAATTTTAGTCATTTTGATTCTCTGATTCTGGTACAATTATGCTTTATCTGAAAAATGAAGGAATTGATTATAATACTAACATACATATATTTGCAGTTGGTAGCCTGTGATAGATCACTGTGTATTACAATCTTAAAACATAATTTAAGATACAAATAGATCTTTTTTTTTTTTTTTCTTTCTGTGAAGATATAAGAGCACAGAAATGGAACTGTCAAACAGCATTTCCCTCTAAAAGATGTGCATGTGGTCCAGTCCTGATCACTTGAGTTCCTTCTACACTTGGCAGAAAGAAATCAACATCTCCATAAAATTTGGACTCCATTATGTTTCATGTGCTTATTAGCAGGAATGAACGCTTTCTAGAGCATTTCTAGAGCTGTAGGAGCCAAGATAACTCGCTGAGGCTACACTGCTTTCATTTAGGCAGTTCTCATTAAATAAGTTGAACATTGTGCCAATCAATTTTAAAACTAAATTTAACATTTAATTGTACTGATTATTTTGATCTCTCTGAAAATTAAATGTAAAATGTTAAGGGAAGACTTGACAACAAAAATATGGAATTTTAACTTTGTGCATAATCTTATGTCAGGTGTTTGACAGAGAGAGAAATAATTCTGAGAAAAAATTACATATCATGTAATTTCTTTGGGAGGGACAGAAATAAAGTTAAAGCAGCATGTTGGTATTCTACCTGAATGAAGCAGTATAGCTAAAGAACCACTCACAAACACTCATTTGTGTCAAAAATTCCTTAAAAGTTCCCTAAATCAGCTTCTCTAGAGGCAGTATTAAGAACCTGCTGTAGATTCCAGGATATAGATATGGATATAGAAATGCCTTGAAATTGTTACAGTAATTAATACTACTGGGAACTGTGTCATTGTGGGAAAACCTCCCAGTTATACAATGAGTAACAAATAAAAAATTTCTCAACAATTCAACTAACTAAAAAAATCGAGTAACTGATCTTGGTAGAAGTCAGTTATTCCTGGATGTATTAATAACAGTTTTACATCTTACTGGTTTCATGACTGTATAGGGAATAAATCTATTTTTCATCTCCTTTTCTAAATCAAGGATACTATAAAAGACCTGACCATAGAAAATAATTTGAATTAGGTGACATGAAGATTATTCCAATTCAATTATATTGAGGAATAAATAGAAAAAATAACTCAAGGTTCTTCAATGAAAGGGCAAATAGGAGAAATTAAGAGACTTAAGGAGTGAAGTCAACACATATGCAGAAACTGGGAACTGAAATGTAAAGCTGACTGAAATTTCTTCCAATCTGATTTATGTAAACTTCAGAAATTTTTAAGGATGGGAAGGATTTTAAATAAGATTCAAAACCAATAAGGAAGGCTCCATTTATAACTGAAACACAAAATCACATAAGAGTTATTTAGGAATAATAAGATTCTATAAGGAGTGGAAAAATCATGACAGATACATCTTGGAGAACAGGAAATTTAAGAGTAAAGTTCAAAACTCTTACCAAAAGTCTAATTCGGCTTGTCATTGCAAAGGAAGTTAAAAGAAATAATATAAAGCTTCTCAGCCATATGGACAGAATAAAAGAGAGGTAAACTTTCTATGAAGTGGGAAAGAAATGAGGTTCAAATGAAAATAAAGATATTTTCCCCTCCATTTCTAGACCAAAATGATTGATTGATATAAAGTTTTGATAATGCAGATGACCAGACTACATGGATTGTCTTGCTTGTAGGAGCGGTGGTTACTCCCAGTACAGATAAGGAAGCTATAATACCCTTGCATAAGGCATTGGTCTGATTTCACCCAGAAAGCACTAATCTCTCATACCTGATAGGGAGTAAGAGCAGAAGATGATGATTGGGGACACAGAAAATTTATTTTAAAGAAGACAGTAAAGACCTCGAATTTATTTGAAAGATAAAGTAGGACTGAGAGCAGCAAAAGGTCACTGGGAATCCCAAGTCTCCTACCTTAGCACTAGCACTAGCTCTTTTCCTTCTTGCTCTCTTCAACCCAAGATTCTTATATACATGTTTATACTAAGGGAGTTTAAGAAGGATAGGAGGACTAATGTGTATTTGTGCCCAGGATATGGCATCATCTAATGGTTGATGCATGAACCTGGAGCATGGGCTGTGCCCCTCTCAAGACTCTAGGATGCTCCATACTCCGTTTGTCTGCACTCTGGGTGAGTAATTGTCACCTAGTCTATGTGAAAGGTACCATCAGTCTGGACTGTGACAGGACTGTAGGTGTGGCATAGATAAACACAACTGGGACCTGCCCTTCAGGCCATGAAAATGTGACTAAAGTGAAGCACTCAAGGAACTTTCCTGGTAAGTCAGAATAATTCTTTGGCATTAGATGGAAAGTTAAAAACTGACTTGTTTGAGACTTATGGTTTAAATACAGGATTTAAGCAGGTTGTATCTCCCTTCTGTATGGCTGAAAAGCTTCAGAAAGACTTTTGTAGAGGGAAGTCAATGAACCTACGAAGACCCTGACACAGAATGCTTAAAATTTCTAAAAGATTTTGACTCAGACCACCACTGAGGACTCTTAAAGAAATTTAAGCTCTTATGGCATCAGAGGAAAGGTGTTCTTGCAGGTTTATTAACTGATTAATAATTAGCAAATAAAAGGTGCAAATTAATGGAGGGAGATTGTCAAGTGAATCTCCCAGGATCTCTGCTAGGATATGTGTTTATTCAACATATGCATAAATTACCTGAAAATTATGTGGAATAGTAATGAAATGACAAATTTTCCTTTTGAAACAAAATTATTCCTGACTGAAGAATTGCAGAAGGATTTCCTGATGCTGAGTGACTGAACAATAAGAGCATATGAAATTAATTGCAAATAAAGTTAAAGTAATGCACAGGGTGCGTCTCCCCTGGCAGCGAGTTATATTTGCAGAATATTGAAATCTAAGGCAGCCATTGCTGTGCAGGAAAGGTATCTTAATAAGCCTATGTACATAGTTCCCTGAAAACTTCTGCTCAGTGGCTTGTGACACTGAAAAAAATGTTAGTGTTATTAAGAAAATACTAAGGACAAGAAAGAAACTGGATAAATGTGTATTGCATGGTGATGGGGGTTACAATAATCTGTTTTGAGTACAATGTGTGGCTATAGTGATCCCATCTGTAAGATGACAAAGTGGGTTGAACTTACTTGGCATCTATAGGAGGGAAAAATAAAACCAATCAACTTTGAAAATAAATGCTAGAAAAAGGGGTCTATCCTGCTGTCTCTCTATAGATGGGCTGTATCTACTGTCTATATATTGGTGTCTGTTTGATTGGCATCTATCAAATAGGAAAAGATCAGTAGAAGTTTCCTAGGGAATTACTGTCCACTGTTATTTTTAAAAGAAGAACTAGGGGTGACCAGGACCATTAAAGCAAACAAAAGAAGTACTTTTCCTTACAGTGCATAATTACTTTGTGGAATTCATTGCCACAGGATGTTGTGGAAGCTAAAATTATCACTGGATTCACAAAGGACTAAACAGATTCATAGCAGAGGGGCTATTAATCACAGTGGTCTGTATGTTGTTTCCAAATCCAGCTTAAAATGCTGGTTGCCAGAAACTGAAAAATATCTGAGAAGCAGGATCGGTCTATACTTGTGCCTTGTATTTTCTCTCTACACCCCCTCTCTCTGTGCAACTTCTGTTTGGCTCATTAAAAAAAAAAAAAAAAAAAAAAAAAAAAAAAACAAAGTTTTTTTATGTTTTTTTCTTTGGAGAACTGTGAATATTTTCAGGATTTATGCTATAGTAGCTTAAATAATGTGAAGGAAGGAGACCTTCAAAGCCTAGGTTTAGCCAATTCTACAAGAAGTGAGCAGCACTGTTCACAATGTATGTTTAGACAGGATAACAGGAGAAAACTGATGAGTGAGCAGAGGAATACGATTCTGGGATGTCTTTCAGAGCGGAATAGCGAGAGATAGCTTCTAAACTTGGTTCAAAATGAAGAAATAAAGTATTTATGAATAGAATATAAACAACATGTTTGCCTGTGATGGTGGTCATTCACTGCAAGGTTTCTTCTAGTCCTGTGTCCTAAACAGAAACCTGACCCTTTTGAGACAGCCCATCACTAATTGAAATACAGAGCTGTATGCACGAAGCTGAGCTCAGTTGCTCTGAGTTCCACCTTTGAAGTTGTATTAACATTTAATGGTTAAAAGAAAGCTAATCAAACTGGAGGGAAGCTGAAATGGCCAGGTCATATCTATTTTTATGATGCATTATTACCAGAAAACAGAGGAAATATATTTGTGGTGCATAAAAGTTTCTCTCATCCTTTGCAAGTGTTCTTGGGCTACCAAAACCAGTTCACACTACGGAGAAAAATGTTGCCCTTGGCCATGTCTTAGCAATAATAAAGTAATTCTAGTACCACTGTGAGCAAATTTGTCCATATTGTGTTTCATGGTCACATTTTATTACATTTTTATGGGTAAATATGCATAGTAAACTCCTAACTTATAAGACTAAAGACTAAAGCTTTTAGCCTGAAGTATGTGCGAAGTCAGTACGACTCCACTTTCTTAATCAACAGCTAATAAGAATACTGAGTTACCTAAGTGATCAGAAAAATAGAAAGGAAAACAGCCTGGAAACCCATTTCCAGTCTCTGCTGTGAAGGTTAGTGCTTCAGAAGAAACAGTTTGCTGTGCCCTGACACACACTCAGCTGAGTTTACAGTGTGTCAGGATGTTCAACTGTGTGAGAAAAGAGCAGGAGTGATCCAATATGATGGTATGGTATTTTGTCCTGGTGTGGTTTTGGTATACACACACCCTGGAGGAGGCAAAGGAACTGTGAAGTAGGTACAGTATCTGAACCAATGCATTTCTGTCAGAGGAACCCATGCTCTGTGAGTCACTCTGTGCAGCACTGATGGGTGGGATATTTTGCCCTGGATAGCTGAGTGGTGTCAGTATGTTACTCTTTCCTATTTTAAAGAAAGGGATATGCTAACATCACTGTTCTGAGTGTGTATTCCACAGACATATCATCTTGCCTTAGATCCCTTAAAAACAGTTATCTACTAGGGTGTTTTTGAAATTTTAAACTGCTTCCAGCTAAACCCAGTGAATTATTTTGGTCATGGTTTAATTTTTTAACCAAGTCTTTGGTGACAAATTCTGTTTAAACACCATCACACCCCACACCCCACCCTGACCAAAAGCAACAAAATTTGCATCCTATAAAGTTATCTGGAATATCTGACATTATTATAAAACTATGTATCTCTATGTGTGGTGTAGAGTAGCAGTAATTGCAAGGAAATAATGCATTGGTATGAAATACAAGTATAAGCCTACTTTATTTATCTAAAATGACTTCAAAAGTCCTCCTCAGAATATTGAATACAAGAGTTTCACAATGGTTTCTCAAATTCAATTACTAATTAATAAAAAGAATGTCTTGGGAAACTCCCATTTTTACATTCCTGTGGTAATTTAGCAGTTACTTTAAAGGAACTAGAAGAACAGGAAAAACAAAAAAACACCCACCTTTTTTTCAGCTGCCAAAACCTCAGATCTCATAATAGTTAATAATGCTGCTTTATAATGTCATCTCTTCCCCATCTGCTTCCTTCCTTTCTTCCCCTTCTCTTGTTTCTCTGCCTCTTGGTTTCCTTCCTCTGTTTCCCTCAAAACATCCTATTTCCTGCTCCTCTTCTGCATGAAAGCATGTTCCCTATTACACGGTTCCCAATGCTGAGAACCCCCAGTTATCTGGAAGCATCCTGCCTGTCTGACTCATCATTGGCACCCAGGGACTGGGCATTTCTCTTCAATAGCTGTGCAGGAGGTTCCAGTGTTGCTGCTGTGCCCATTTCATCAGGGTGACTTCAGTTTCTGCCCCCTTCTCTTTTGTAGAGTTGTACTTCCTCACCGCCAAACTCCTCCTGCGAAACACAGCTTACTTATTCCTGTCTAAGAAATTAAATGCACTGTGCTACTTACCTCAGTTTACATTATTATATCACTATTAGTCCAGCTTAAAGCATCGCACTTCTGTATGGCTGCTCCAAGCAATGAAAAACAGGAGTTAACTCATGATGGAGAGGTACAGAATTACTAAAATCTTATTTCAGCTGTATCTCTGATCTATGCAAGATAATGTTTTTCTGTGGTAACTTCTTCATTACTGCCAATGGCAAAACCATCTAATAATTTCTTCCCCCAAAAAACATTCTTCACCTGATTTAAAAGTATACTGCCAAGGTTGACATGGTACTACCAAACACAGGGCACTCCAGCTCATTGCTGTCTGCCTTAAGAGTTTAACTTCTTGTGTCTTACTTTTCTGTGGATTGAGCCTTCATTTCTGACAACCCTGAAAATGAGAAGTTTTTTTATCCTCTTTTGGCCCACTGAAGTAAAAGTCAATCTTAGATAAGAGAGTAATTTGTGTATATTTTAAACATTTCTGTCAAGTCTTCATTGTAACAAATCGGTCATGAGGAAAATTGAAATTGTTAAAGGCTGCAAATCTATTTTTCCAGTTAAAACATTCAAGGTTTTTTTTTAAAAAGTCTTTAAAATTACAGCATAAAACTACAGCATGGCAGGTTGTTTCACAAGAATGTCAAAATCATTACTTCTGCATTGAAGATAATTTTGGCTAATATTCTACACATAACTGTGTGTTTTTCATTGTTTTAATTTTTTAATCACAACCATTTCTTTACACTCTGTTCATCTGTTTCTCCTTGTTTTCAGAACCCATCAAATGCAGCTACACAAGCAGTCCCTCTCTCAGGTAAGTTTCCTAATTGAAAGTGAAAAGACTGAGAGAGAAAATTAGAAACAAGAAACCAATACAGCAACAAAGTAAGAGACCTCTCAAGCAGCCTTCAGTCTCACCTTGAATCACTTCACCCTCCCACTCTGGTCCTCAAATACATTTGGTCACAGCTGACTCCAGCAGTTCAAATTTCCATGAACTTTTCACAGGGAAAGTGGCAGGACTTAGAAGGCTGTGAGAAAAATTTCTCTTTTTATTAAATTTAGGAAAATGACAGAGTCCGTGGAGCAAAGAAAAATAACAAGTAGGA
>JAWWEU010000111.1:104295305-104305462 GCA_035583155.1 Acropternis orthonyx
AAAAAGTATACCCCTGGGTTAGTGTTCTTTGTTTAATTCATTTGCTTGTAATAAAACCGCCCATTTATTTCTCATAAGGCCAACTCTGCACTTGTTCTCCAATATTTCTTCAATGCATGAACTTGCTTGTGCCACTGCTGTTATCTACCAGTTCATCCCTGAAAATATTCAAGGTCACCTAAAATGAGGTTTAGCAGTATCAAAGTGTTTGTCATCTAATCTCAGATTTTGAACCACGTGAACTTACAGGTAGATTTATACAGTCAAGTAACAGTCTAACAGGGAAAATGTCTTGCTACAAAATTCGGTCTGTAATGCCTGGTGGACTGAGATGCCTATTTCTAGCTATTGACAAAGAAAAAAGTGTAAATTTAAGTTAGGTAAGAGAAGTCCAGCTCTTGGTTCACAAGTGATACTTTGGGAATTCATGCCATGCATCTCATACTCAGCAAATACACTTAGTGGAGAAGACACCTCTTCGCTTCTTTTCACTATGATTTAATTTTAATTGTTTTATTGTTCTTTTTGATGGACAGTGCTGGCAGATCAGATGTGATTCCTGTTGGCTATTCTCCCCATTCTTTGGTGGATCACTAAACACCACACATCAGCATCAATTGCAGGCTCCTTTCATCTTCCACCATCGATTGAATGTGAAGTTTGAGCTAAGATCTACTAGTCTGAACACTGACTGGATCCTGCCTAAAATTACTGCTCTGCTGATTGACAGGAGAATTCTTTTCGCTATTACATTTGACTCCCTTAAGTAAAAACAGCCTTTTATTTTCATTTATTTCACAGACACTGAATTTTTTGGGCTTAAATCAAATTAATGTTTACTACACAGGTATGTGGTCAAGCAGAACTATGAGTGAGAGCCCTCCCTCCCTGATTTTTAGTTTTTATAGTAACTACATTGAAAGTGATTTTTTTGTGTGTGTTGGGGGAAGAAGGGAGGATTTCACAGGTCTGTGAGGGTCCTTTGGTGGCATTGAAGTTCTTATTTCCACGTTTGACCTACAGCAGGAAAAGTTAGACATATCTCTATTAAAAAATCTGAATTCTTAGGTCTTTAGAATTCTTAGGTCTTTAGAATTCTTAGAATCAGAAAAAAGGCATGTTTGTGCATTTAGAACAAAAACAGATTATCACAGTCAACTTCTCTGAGCTTCTGCTTAAGACAAACCAAAAATCTCCTGTAATTTCTACACCTGTGTCTTCTGTTGAGTTGCAGCATAGCTTCCACAGAAATATTAAGATATCGCTCAGCCATTGTGGGTCACAATGAAATTTTAAGTATTGACAGTGCTGAATCCAGTATTCATCAAGTATTCCACAGCTTTTGAGGGAGTGATGGTAAATCAGATGTAGTATCTCTGGAGGTCCAGAATGTAACCTCATAATAAACCATCTGCTATCAGTATGACAAACAGCCATGTAACACACTGTCAGTATTTATGAATGATAAATAATAATAAGACTGATAGATCTGTTTCTATAGTGCTTCCAGTGGATAGCAGCTGATCATGCTTACTGCCTCCAGGGAAGGAATGCCAAAAAGAAACAAATTAATCTAACCAGCTGTGGGGCTATTTTTGAAAAGCTAAGGAATTCAGTTTGTTGCTTTCCATTCCCTTTAAAAGTGGTATAGCAGTATCTTGAAGTTACCCATACAACCTTCACACAAAAAGAGATTTTGATTTGCTCTTTAAATGTCTGACAGAGCTGCAGGAACCCAGCGTCTCACAGAATACTTTTGCACGTGTTTGATGCACATAAACACAGCTCCGTGCCTGCTGTCTGAAATCCAAGGCCCCTCTGCCCGTCACTTCTTGCACTGAAGGAAATCACGGTGTCAGAGCGTGTGCCCGAGTGTCAGAGCTACAAGGCCCACGTGCATGAAAGCAGCGGCATCATTGCTCCAAGGCTGTTTCATGCCTCAGCTCTTATATGGATGTGAATGCAGCATCACAAGTCCAAGGACTCTTTCTGCCAAAACTCTTACGCTGCAGTTTGAAAGCCGGTACAAGGCCCATGCTTCTGCCAAGGCAATTTAAATGAGGATGATTGAAACTTAGGATGGGTGTGATTTTGAATGTCTTGCTGAAACACGCTGTAAAACCAGTCTTCAGAAAAAGGAGAAATGCCATAAAAACTGTTTTGCTGTATAAGACTTGGCAGCTCTTTCTCAGCTTCCCCAGCAGCCTTTTTTCCCCCTTTTCTCCTCTGGTAATGAGCCTTTAAAAGACCTCAAAGACATTTATATGCTGACCAAAGAAACTCTTTCTATAAACAAGCAACGAAGGGTTTATATTAAATGTATGTTGTTTAACATTGCCATTGTTGCAGTATATTAAGATAACAGGCGAGACAGAGCATTGACAGCTCCTAAAGCCACTGAATAAACCTAAAACTGCACGTAATGTGCTGCCTGGGGCTCCTTAAAGCTACTGCCTTGGTTTTCCTCCTGCCTATGCTTGTTGATTTCTATCAAAACTAGTCAGAAAGTAACTCATCATGCCTATATAATTCCATGCACACTTCCTCTCACCTCCAAACGGGAAGGTCAGTTTCTGGACAAACTTTGTTTCTACAGCTTTGAGAGAGTCTGTTGTGTTTCATTCTGTTTTGAGTGGTGTAATTATCAGTAATTATTGGGAAATGAGCAGGAGTCAGAGGCAATTCCGAAGCCACCCAGAATAAACTGTGCATTGTTGCAGAGCTGGAGCATGGCTGTTTTACAGAATTAAAATTCTGAAATAGTTGAAAGTGACAGTTTCCTTTTCAGGGAGGGAAGAGGGCAAAGAGCTATGCTGCTGTTTTAAGGTTAATCTTCACATTCAGGAAGAAGTTTGAGCTGGAGAACTCAGGGACCTGGAACAGATCCCTGTGTAGCCCATTTTTCCTTTTAAGTGAATCTTCTTGGTTAGGTACTTTCTCTGTGTCCAGAGAAAAACTTCAAATGTCAGAACATGTGAAAAACTTCTTATAAGACATGTATAAAGCAATCAATGAGATTTCCTTTAGAGAACACAGAATTACAAGGAAAATTACAAATAACTAGATTATTCAGTTTTAAATGACAGCTTCTGAAAGATGAGGTTCTTAGAATAACTGAGTTAGTCCCATTCTAAAATAGTCCTAATGTCCTTTTCTTTTCAAGTAAATTAATAAATAAATGTCATGTCGCATGAGTTCAATTAACTGTGAGATAATGAGGACTGTAGAGTAGAGAACTTGATGGGTCACTGACTGCTAATGGACTACAGATTCTTGTAGGTCAGAAGTTCATTGCCAGGCTGTGTTTTAAAATTTCTACTTTTCCCTTTCTTATTATTTTTTTACTCTTAAAACAGTGTTTAATTGAAAAACAAAAGTGGCTTCGTGATCTGAATGCAAACACTAGTGTCTGCATCCAGACTATGATGGAAAATGGTTGTGGGGCCTCAGAGCAGTCACACTTCTCAGAAGATTTGGCAAAACTGAATTCTTCTACCAAGAGGACCCATCCCAGGTCAGCAGTACCCCCTGATGGCAGTGACTGAACAGTTCTGGAGATGCAGTGTGTTACAAAGTGGATCCTGGAAGAGGAAGGTTGCACTGGTCTCTTCCTTCAATACAATTTTTCCACTATTTCACCAATACTGACTATGGGCACTGAGGTCTGACTGAATAATTTAATTTCATGATGGCAGATGCAAATGAGGCAGGACAAGTATCTGGATCCAATGTCAATGTAACCATGGAGAAGATGGCTACATTACTGCTACTGACTCAACTTCTGATTTCCAAATGTAAGGCTTCTACCTCTCATCTACCCATACAAAAAGACATGGTTGACAGAGAAGAGACAGACGCAAATGTGCAAAGTATAGAGATGTATACCCAGATGTGCATATGAATGCCACAGGCTACAGGAAGCAGCTATAGAGCAGCACAGCATTGGCTTGTGGACAGATAGATGCCCAGATTAGGATGAAGAGAGGGCAGAAGGGCAGAGATGAGGAATGAATGACAAGAAAGAAGCTGTTTTGCATTAATCTATAGTCATATCAACTGTACAGACTGTTCACAACTGCCTAATGCAGGTTTTTACATACAGCTGTGCTCCTGGGGTTTGGTGCACAAGTAAAGATGCAGAAAGGTTTAAAATTCCATTGAGTCTGGAATTGGTTTTGCTGTTCTCACACTGCATAAATATGCATAAAACCAGCTGCCTGGCCTACACTATTCCAAATTGTAGTCAAGTCTGTTTCCTGATATTAACATATATATCTGAATTAGTCTATTTGCCTTAAGAAGTTCATGCATTTAAATTAAAAGCCTATTTGGTCATAAGGATAAACAGAGGATGCATAATTGAAAAAGAGCCCATCAGAAGTGCAGAGAGGAAACAAAGAATGGCGAATTTGGTGATTATGAAGGTGAATGATTAATGCCATGTATTAGTGCCAGACATAATACAGAAAGACAGTGACACAACCATGCCATCTTCTAGTCTTTAAAAGTTATATCTTCCACTCCTTCTACTCCAATCTTGAGCCATTCTGACTCTGGAAAGCATCACTGGTGCTAAATTATTAGTGGTTTTGTAATGAAAACAAGAATAGAGAAGAATACCTTAATGAACATTTGTCCTTGGGATTAGAGAGGCAGGTACATATAGGACTCCACTTCCAGTTGCAACATTTATTTTTCTTCTTTGAATGGGAGTGAGATAGAAGTGCATGACAGTACATCCTACTGACCCAGCAAAGAGCCAAAAAGCAAAAGGACATGCATAAATACCAGTTTTGCTGTCATGTGTGCCAGCTTCCTTTTAGCAACATGATTCTGTAATTGAAACTTTAAAATGTATTTATGACTTGAAGAACAGAAAGGCTTCAACAGTTTTTTCCTGCATTGCTGTAAAATATGCTTTTCATTTCTCAATTGCTGTGCCCTGCTTCCTCCATTCAAAATATGAAAACAGTTGTTGAAAGCAGCCAAATCTTGCACTAAAGCACAAAATTTGCTTCTATAATGTCTTATGTCCTGCTAAGCAAGTGACTGTGATGCATTTACTTCAAGTTTTATTGGGAATATTTTGTAGAAGAATACTTGGCTTTGGCCAAATATGTCATCCCTCTTCAGCGATGTTATTTGGCTCACAAAGCAGGAGTTACCTGGAGTGATATGTAGAGTTAATGGCATCAATGTGCTGACAGCATTGGTCACTGACAGTTTCTCCTAAATGACTGTTCAGCTCAAGAGAAATACAACTATTTATTTCAGTTGAAAATATGTCAAGATGTTATTTTGGAAAGAAATTCCTGACATTCAGCTTTACTGTTTGTAATATTAGTGTCACTGTTCTTGCCAGAAGTCCCCCTATAAATCTGAGCTGTGAGACCTTGAGCAATTCGTGAATAGGATAACACACTATGTAGAACAAATTGGTAATAGTTCAGTCATATCTACTTTTGAAACAGTATTTTAAATGCAGATGTACTTCCAGATGTACAAATAAGGGGGATGAAGGAATCCAAGACTGCAAAGAGACTTTTTGTGCTCAATTCCAAAAGTGGTTAAAGATTAAAATGTTTAAAATTTAATGCACTTTTGTTCCAACTAGATGAACACAAGTACTAAAAAACCCCACCAAAATAGTATTCACCTTTCAGAAAGTCTTTAAAATGGGAAAAATTAGATTGTTCTGAACCAAACTAAGAGATTTATGACTCTGGGGTATTAAAGGGTGAACAATTTGTTTTATATCTGAGTTTCTCTGAGCTACAATTAGAAACATGTCTATGTTAGCACTCTTAGTGGCCAAGTCTTCTTTCACCTACAGTTTTTACAACTGTATATATCTAGAACCAGTGAGAGAATTTGGCTGTAGTATTTACTAAACCATTTCCTAAATCTCCACAAGCAGTGAGAAATGCAAATGGAGGAAAGTTTTATTAGTTCAAATAACTTTTCTGAAATCATTGTATTCCAGAGTGGCATTATGTGAACAAATTTTAAAACATCTGACTAGATTGGATAGGCAGGTGTTATACTTTAAGTACAAAAGCTTGCCATTCATGGGCCAGACCAATTTTCTCCTGTGTGAATAAGAGAGCAGGGCTTTACCCCTTTTGGCAGCAAGATCAGAGGAATGGTGGTCTTCAGTCAAAAGCTTTTTCCTCAGGGCACAGTTCTAGGATTGTGATGTGGCAATAATTTTCTAATTGCTACTAACTGCTCCTTAAGGGCTGGATTGTAACGGAAGCCTTTGTCTTTTCTTTAACGCGCATCAGCTGAATGGGAACTTTCAGTCCTGGTGGGGAGTTTAAGACCAGGATTTCAGGTTTTAAAGGATTTTTTTTTTCCTGGAAACACTTGGTCTGGAATGCTCGTGTGTTTAAAATGAAAGGAGGCTGCTAAAAGCATTTTCAATGTCTTAACATTCCTGTTGCAAACTACATTTACGATAAATTCTTGGAAATTCATTATGCTTACAACAAACTTTTAGCTTGAAGCAAATTGTTCTATAATTATCTGCATCAGGGTTTCTGGGTTGTCCCGCAGAGCATCTGTTCCTGGATACTGCCCAAGGAGACAGCGATAAGGACTGCAGATCTGATCCTGTATGCAGGTCACAGGATAGCCGACAAGCTGGTTAGGAGTGGCAGCTGGAGGTCTGCTCCAGCCTCTCTCCCTTTCTCTCTCACAGCAGAATTAGTCACCATGCTAGATCAGGTCAGCTCTGGAATTGTCCATCTGAGTCTTGGAAAACTCTAAAGACAGCGAAGTTACCCGTCTGGGTAATCTGTTCCGTTGCTGCCATACTCCCCAAGTGAAGTTTTCAGTAATTCACAGCCTGACGCTCCCAAACTGCAGTTTGTAGATCTTGTGCATTGTTCTATTATCTGCTGCCACCAAGAAAAGTTTGGCTCCATCGTATTTGTTACTCCAGATTGTAAATTTGGGTTAGGCTGCCTCAGCTTCCATTTTTGCCCGACTTAAGGAGCAAAACTTCTTCAAGTTTTGCTCACAAGTCCTCAGCCCATAATAGTAGCTATCTGCTGGACCATATAATTTCTGAAGATTTTTTTTTAACTAGGTGCCCTAAAACTCAACCCAGCATTCCAAGTGTAGCCCCAGCCCTACCCTTTGTTGACTAGCCACACTCCTGCAGTTGTAGCCAAATAAGCCTCATGATGGAGCATGTTGTTGGCTATATCCAGTATGCCATTTCCCATAACTCCAGGATCATTCACAGTAGAGCCAATATTCCTAGTCTGTACTGAGGCAGTTGCTTATTCTGCTTCTTGTTGACTGTCATGATTGATTTCTATGATCTGAACAAAGAATATTTCCCAAATCTCTTTTTATTTTCTGCACAAAATAGGTATTTGCTACTATAGGATTTTTTTTTGTGGATACTTTTAAAAATCTTTTGATGCTGTTAAATTTCTTAGAGATAATTTGGTGCAAAAAACGTAAGCATAGTCTTTCAGTCACACTAGGCTTAAGAATATATATCAGATTTATATTGTTAAAGTTTTCAGAGAAATAAAGGCAGAGTTAATGGATTGATTTATTAAAAGGCTCCCATCTTCCCAGTAAAGATTGCATTGAGTTGGAACTGAGCTTGACCAAATTTTAAGAGGTCAACAGAGAGGGTCATGCTTCCACTTCCTCTTTGTTCTCCTGTGTAGCTGATGATTGTGATTTATAAATAATTTATAATTAATCAACAAAATTATAATTAATATCACCATTAATGATTCTGTTGATTTCCAGAATTCATATATCCCGTTAAGAAGTAGCTATCATGCTTTTCATTCAAAAATGTGAATATTCATGTTTCATTTTGTAATGTAATGATTACATATTCCCTGAAATAAAGTGATTTCAATATAAAATAAAATGTTCACTTGTTTCAACATTGGGCTTCGTGTTTAGATACAGCATAAAGTAAAGCAAAACAAGACCTTTCAAATGTAAAGTTTTCTATTGATAAAATCGGCAACATAAAAATAACCACTTAGCATGTATTGTTGACTTCATTTTACAGTATTTGACACACATATGTAATAACAATACAATCATCAAAGCTGAGTTACTCTTTCCATAAACTATGTGTTTTAGCAGCTCTGTACTTTTATCCTTGTGTAGATGTGATACTTATAGCCTTATTTTGAAATGTTTTCTCATTAGGAAGTTTCGGTAGTATTAGGAAAGCTTTTACAGAGGAAAGCATAAAGGACTTGCAATAGCTGACTTGCAAGCATGACATCATTAAAAAGCAATGAATGTTAGGAATATTCCTGCTCTAATCCAGGCCACACATCCTGCTGCCCTGGAAGAGAGCCAAGCTCAACATCCTTTTTGGGGTTACAGGGCAGGCTGTGGCCTTTCACAGTTTGCTTTAGTAATCTCTGAATGTGGAATATTCACTGGCAGGAATTACAATAAAATCTAAAATTACTCCATCAGAGGGCTGGTGTTCCACCCTTCCTGCATTCTTCCCTGACAGTGAAATTGCCCAAAAAGAGCTCTATTGCATTTCATAGATTTCTGTGAAGGACTGTGTACAGAGCTGATGGGGGATGATTTTGCACATAGGATCAACATCATGCTTCACTTGGAAAAAAAAAATATTTAGACTGCTTAAAAATATGTTATTATAATAGCCTTTTTATTTCCATAGCATAACTCATTAGGGTTCAATTCTGCAAGCTTTTATCTGTATTTTCAGTGAATTTTTCAGATGACCAGAGGAAAAATGATTAAACCTTTCCTTTACACAGGATGACTGTCACATTGACTGTACAGAATATAGCTCTCAGAGGCCCAGCACTCTGCCACACTTAATCCCTATACACCATTCCTTTGGGGGAAAAGGGAGTAGAAAGCTGCAGCAGCAAAATGAGGAGCAAAAGACTGCTAGTGGTGTTACTTAGGCAACAAAAAATGAGGATTTCAGGGTGCTGCTTTATTATTCCTAGCTAATGTCCTCAGTAGCATTCATAGGAGATAGTTATACTGTCAGCACCCAATCTAGACGATGAAGTAAGATTACAGTGGGGACATGTAGTCTATAATTCATATGAGAATTTTGGGTGCTTAAAGCGTAACTTTGTGAAAATATTATTTATCTGGCCAATTATTGGAAAGAGACACATGTTTCTGCACCCTTCACAATGAGATCTTGTGTCTTGGAACACAGGGAGTAGCTATTGTTTGACTTTCTCTATTGACAGCATGATGAATCTATGTATCTATTTTATAGTATTCACTAGGGATCTAAAATTCAGGTGTATTATAGACGTTCCAGCTTTGCAACCTAGGCTTCCTAGTACCCCTTTCTTCCCAGGCTTCCTAAAACACCAGTGAACTGAAATAGCTTCCTTTAGAAAGTAGTCAAATTTTATTTGTGTTCTGAATCCTCCAATAATATTTCTCATGATCCACTGAAAAATGTGGGAATTGAGAGAATGAGGCTACAGTCTTTCATAGTATTTTACAAGACGTGTTTTGGGGAAAACCTGGGTTAAGAAGTTCCTAACCTTCATGTCATACTCCTGTATCAGCTGAACCAACATTTACTACTTCAATTTAAAGGTTATGCAGCAACTGAACAGGTGAAATTATCCAGGTTAAATATAGCTGCTCCCTCTTTTTTTCACGGATTGTCCTGTGATCTATTTTACACCATGGTTTGACAAAGTGTTGGGTCACCACAGCTCAGGAGCTGTGAAGTGCAGGACAGTTTTTTAAGCTGTCTTTGCCTCCAAAACTAGAATCTTTTGAAATTACTCACAGAGGCACGTAAAATAGATGTCTCAAATATGACAGCTGAATGAAATCCCTTAGTTACTATGCTTTCATTTGGTTCTCCAGAGCAATTAGTAATTACACTTGGACTAAAATATGTTGCAGGATATCATACATAAAAGCAAGATTTCATGCTCAGAATTCTTTAGTAAGTGTTAGGTTACAAAGCCCAATATGAGAAGTATGTTTAGGAAAACTGCAGCGTTTTTATGTCATAATCAGTCCCCTAAATTGCATGATTGTCTGGAAGAAAAATAAAATAAAATAAAATAGAGGAGAGGAGAGGAGAGGAGAGGAGAGGAGAGGAGAGGAGAGGAGAGGAGAGGAGAGGAGAGGAGAGGAGAGGA
>JAWWEU010000111.1:104308846-104329216 GCA_035583155.1 Acropternis orthonyx
AAAACCGCAGCTCTCGGCTCCGAGCCCCAGCTCCGACGAAAACCGCGTGCGTGAGTGGAACCGATCCAAAAAAACCGTAAGAGCGCAATAGAAAAAAAAAACGCTCCCCTCGTTCCTCCCTCCCCCGGAAGCTCCCCCCTCCCCTCTGCTCCGGGCTCCACTCCCAGTCCAGGCGGCTGAGGGAAAGGGAAAATTCTGCCACCTTAACCCCATAACATGGAATTGCACTGCTCTGGAACAAAATCCTCCAATGTCATGGTTTTACCCTGGCTGGCAACTATCCTGCAGGGCTGCTCACTCACTACCCGGCAGTGGGATGGGGGAGAGAATCTGAAGGGTAAAAGTAAGAAAACTCATGGGTGGAGATAAGGACAATTGAACAGGTAAAGCAAAATTTTTGCACACCAGCAAAGTAAAACAAGGAATTAATCTGTGACTTCTCATGGACAGGCAGGTGTTCTGTCAGCCACAGGAAAGCCAGACCCCATCATGCCTAAGAGTGACTTGGGAAGACAAACACCATCACTGTGGATGTCCCCCCTTCAGTTTTCTTCCCCCAGCTCTACAGGCTGAGCATGATACCATGTGGTCTGGGATATCCCTTGGGTCACTTGTGGTCAGCTGTCCCGGTTGTGTCCCCTCCCAACTCCTTGTGCACCCTCAGCCTCCTCACTGGTGGGGTGGGCTGAGGAGCAGAAATGGCTTGGACGCTGTGTAAGCCCTGCACAGCAAAAAAGAAACATCCCTGTGTTTTCAATACTGTTTTCATCACTAATCCAAAACATAGCCCCATACAAGTTCCTGTGAAGAAAATTAACTATTCCATCAAAAACCAGCACATCCAGCTTCTATAGATGTCAGGAACAAGGGTGGGATTTTCTCAGACTTGTGCTCTAAGTCAGTTGAACAAAAGATGTCTGAATGAAACAGCAATTTTCAAAAGATCTGCTTTATTTGAAGAATTTTCACCAATTTTTTCCCCTCCACAGTTTGGCAAGTTAGCAAGTTACCTAAGATGAACTTTTCCTTTTTGCTCATTAATTACAGTCCTCATTTTTAGAATGTACATTTTTAGACTTTTATGCCTTGTTTGCAGAACTGCTGAGTACTCACAGCTGCGGCTGAAGCCATTGTGTTCTGAACATATGAAATGAATGTTGATGCAAAGTAATACAAGACAGCCTAAACTGAGGATACTGGCACAAAGTTGAAGAGGTAGCACAGAATGAGAAGGTAACAAAAGCGCAAGTGACATGTCAATGGATGGGAAATTATGCAAACAGGAAGAAAAAAAACCCCAGAAACACAGGTATTCTAATTATGCATTTAAAATAAAGAATTCTAAATTAATTATCACTACTTTGGAAAGAACTTGGAAAGATGCCATCAGTTTAATTCTCTGTGATGGTCCAAAGACAGGGTAGGAAATGGGAGAAAAAGAATAAAGAAAAATACTGCGATATCACACACTGAATCTATGCACACTCATATTTTGAAAAATACTTTGAACACCAAAGGGATTTTTGGTCTGACACAATGTAACCATTTCTTGAACATTTTAGAAAACTCTATGCAAACTCTGATACTTGATATATCAGACTGGGAATTGAACATTACTAGAAAATGTGGACATTCACATTTTTATGTCTAATGCTCACATCAGTAAAGTCAGCATGAGTTCTCCTTCAGCTCAGTGGGAACTGGAAGCACAAGCCAGAGACTGTGAAGCAACTGCGTCTTTCATACAAGAAAAATTAAGGAAAATCAAGACACAGACTTGCATGTTAGCACACCAGCTACCCTCTCATTTAATCGTTAACATGTTCCTTTTCATGCTTTTGGCTGAGAAACATAAATCTCTTGTTGCAAATGTCCAGGAGATGCTTGCAGGACTGCAAAGGTTGCATGTGATTGCAAGACGGTTCAGGCATGGGACTGTTTCCAAAAGACATTAAGAATGAGATGATTCTGCAAGGAAGGAAGTTCTGTTGTCTGGATGCAGCTGTCCCATTCTGCTTGCTCTCGATGTCAGAAAACAGGTCTTGGCTCATTTTATTTACTAGAATAGATATAAGCTACTGAGATGAGTGCTGTAAGAAAGTCTAAAAGAGAATATGTCTCTCATCAGAGGAGGATTTGTATAACCCACAGTAAATAAACCTGCATACATACACTGAAAGCAGAGAATAAAATAAACTATGAGTAGATCTCCTCTACAAGTAATCATCAGCTGGCATATATGTGATGAGGTAGGGGGTTCCATGGAGAAAGAAGGTTAACATATAATTCAAGGTTATATCATAATCATTATCTCCAAAGTAGAGGGATGGATATGTCCTAGGCAAAGAATTTCACACATTATTATGGTTTATTTCTCATGTGAATACTGAGACTTAAAACACTTTTGTGTGTGTTTTTCATGTGTGTTTCACTCTGTAAACATGTGCACACTTGTAGTCCTATGCTTACAGGATACATCTATCCTGTCAACAATTAGACCAGTAGGAGAAAGCTTTTGTAGTGAAATAGTCGATGCCAAAGTCCCAAAGTATGCATTAGAAAAAGGAGTAGATTGGATCAGTTTCTCTCCTGGGTTAGTTTCAACTGGAATGATCCCTCTTCAGGGGCTCTGAAACTGCCCCATGAAGTGAACTAAAGTAATGTGTAAGAGGACAAACAAGGGATTCACATCAAATATACATGCCTTCAAACTAAAATGTAAGTATAGGTTCAACTGGAAGCAGAGATTTATTTACATGTGTAAGTTTATACAAATCAGAAGTTTTTCAACAAAGGACTATGGAAAATCCATATTGCATTCAGTATTTATGTGATTGTTTTGGTGTTTTTTGATATTCTCACAGGATGAAGTTTTGGACTTCTATCAAGATGGTAAATAAACACCTAAGTATGTAATCTGACTGACTCTAGTATGACATGCTGGAACTCTAAGGGAAATATGGTAGTAAGTACTATATCACAGCCAATGCCTACATCCAAATACATGAATAACTGCTTCCACATCAGTTCTATGTAATTTTTACTGTGTTTTGTGAATCACTGTGCTTTGAGATTATTAAAGATTATAGCAGAATGTTTCAATGGATAGCAAAGCTATCTCTTTCAGAACATTTGTCTTCATTTTGGTGAAGTGAATCATGATGGCTGCTTGGATTAATTTCCGTGGTGGAGTGTTTATGCGCATTCATGTGTGTATGTTTAATGTGAAGAGGAATATCAAAATCCTGGTTCTTCGTTAAATGTATACCTTTTTAGTATATTTATTTAAATCCTGTTTTATTGCCTAGGTAACAGATTAGAACATCTATCATTGCATAATGAGATACAAATGGAATGTTAATAGCATCTATTAATTTTAGCTCTAAGGTCTGTGTGTTGTTAGTAAACAGTGCAGAAAATTATCTTCATGTTAGACTTTTCCCTGGCATAAAATTCCATCAAGAAGTGTCTAAAACCACTTCTGTGCATCTGAGTGGACTATAATTCTCTAATTATATAGCTGAATCTCTGCTAGAGAAGGACACTTACTGCTGTTATTGGTTGCCTTTCTATATTTTAAGATGAGAGATTAACAGAATCTAAAAATAGAATGTTTGCTGCAGTCATGGTAACACATATTTCAAAATTTGCAAATGTTAGCACACAATATTTTAACTAGGGAAAGATAATATCATATCAGATAAGCTCAGCACAGAGTAAATATTAAGCCTTTTGGGTATTGTTTGTCTCTGGGCAAGTTTAGAACTTTGTAGATCTGGAAAAGTAAGATCCAACATAGTTATGACTAGTAACAATATTAATATTAGGCATTGGAGCAGACAGTATAGTGAATTTTCTTTTTGTTAACTGGAAGTATTTTGATTTTCCATTTATTGCTATTTATTTATCCATTTGGAATAAATGAATCCATATACAGTAGCCACTGTCATTGCTCACATTGATAAGATTTTGTATGACTGTCTTAGCAGACTGCAGTGAGCTATAGATTCTGCTTTGGAGCTTTAGTCCTCCACTGGCTAGCTACACAGACTGACTGCCAGGTTTGCTTTTGCTTCCTTTGTGTGAAAGGATGGCAGCAAGAGCTGTGGGGTCATGCTTATATTGTCTTCAATAGATTTCCTGCTGATGGACTGGGAAACTTAACATTATTGCCACAAAGAGGAGACTCTGCTTGGTACCTACAATCATTTACTTGGGGGAAAAAAGAGAAGACTTGATTTTCTCTTTCAGTCAGTAGGAAATAAAATAGAAGATGAGAAAACTATGTTTAAATCCTTGGACCAAAGTCTGTCAAAAGTCACCAAATAGAAGAACTTAAGTAAGGCAAACAGGCTTTGGGCATGACCACAGTACACAAACAAACACAGGACAAAGCTTTAAGTGACTGAAAGAAATCCAGGACTTTTAGTGGAAATAGGGTCAGAGCAGTGCCAGACCAGGCTATGAACCTTTCAGAGAGAAGAATCCTGCTTGTAGCATTGCCCTTGTGTATCAATTCCTACATAGCAATCATGAAACTCCTGTGACACCATTTGTCTGAAGACACCTTGTCACCTGTGTTTCTGTTCACTGTTCCCGCCTCTGAGGAGGAAAGTTTCTGAAAATACATCAACAAGTAGAAGAATATATGTACAGAAGGTTGATATGAATGTAGACAAATAATGAATTTTTCAAGGGCTTATCAGTATTTTACACCCCATGTTGTAATATAAAATTGAAATGTGAGAGACACTAGAGAAAGTTCTTTCCCTGAAGAAAAGACAATCAGACTGGGGAATAAATCCATTGTTAATATTTTGAGATTTGTTTATTGACCTGTCTGCTGAGGCAAGAAAACAAAATGAAAATTATGCTAATTAGACATGTACATAGAAAAAAAGGTTACACTGACTTTTTTCTAATTCTTTTGGTCCCATGAGAGCAAAGCTTTATCATGAAAGAAAATGAAAAAACTGGTAGCACAATAAGATATTTAAATAAATACTTGCTTCCGAATGATTTGCAGGCGTCAACTGATCTAACATCTGCAAGGAGTTTGTGCCATGACCTTGCTGTTCATGAGTCCCTTCCAGAGCAGCTAATATTTTGTAATTGGATCAGCTGCTAATGCTCTGGAGTTTCATGTTTTGTTAATTAGAAAACTGTTGTACAGTCTTCTTTTGTCTCAATTACATTGCTACTATATCTCATTTACCTTGTTTACAGAAGACAGTACTGTTTTTCCAAAGCATTTTGCAGAGGGGAATACATGCAAAGTGGTCACTTTCCTTGCTGTTCTGTTATCTGGAAAATTGACATAAAAAAAGGGGTAATCGGTTTGAGGATTTATATTTTCTCTTTCCTTTCTCTTTCCTTTCTCTTTCCTTTCCCTTCCCTTTCCCTTTCCTTTTTTCTTTTCTTTTTCTTCTTTGTTTAAATGCCCTATACTGCAGAGTATTATCAACTCGCTTAACTGATTACTCTCTCTTACCTATTTATACATTTTGACACTGAAAGGAGCTCTTACCAAAAAAAGCAGAAGGATTTTATGGGGGTATAAGGAGGCTGTTAAAAGTTTAGTCCATGATATGAATGTTTTGATCATATCTAGAGGTCCCAGATGAGTTGGGAGATGCAAAAAAAAAATAAATCTTCCTTTGAAGAGTTGTATGTGGATAGAAGATAGGGATAATATTAGCTTTACTTTTGACAGGGAGTAAAAGAACAGAGAGATTGAAAATTGGATTCAGGATGATGATTTGAGATACTTAACTTCTAAATTTAAGCAAGACTGACATGCTGAACTCCTTTTGTTTCCAATGCATAGCAAACAGACAGTTTTGGAGGCAGAGGGTCTTATATCTAAATCCCACATAGTAGAGAACCTTGGAATAGACTGTCTATCACATTTTTGAAAACTGGTGTGTAGGTATGTAAGAAGTACTTAGGCGATTAGATATCTAATAGGTATGCAATTTGCTCAAAGAAACAAAATTTGCTTCTTTTTCATACTATTTAGAATTTTAAAATATTCTTTTGTCATATTTCAAATATGATTAATATGCTTTTGCTTTCATTGCAACTACACACCATCAGGAAAATCTTTAAAGAATGGATTTTATAAAGGTATATACTCCTTTAAACCTTCCTATTGCCTGATGTGTGATGAGATCCTGATCTGTCTCCACTTTAGGAATGTAATGTGAAGATGGATGAACAGCTGTGAAGTTGTGGTACAGTAGCACATGGTAAAACATTATGAAAAATGTTTGGTGGACGCTAGACAGAAATATGTGCAAAAACTGGTTTGTTTCTGTTGTCTGTTCTGTCTGTCTCACTGATGTTCCAAGCAGTTTCTGTAGGCCCATGTTCTGCATGTTGTGAGGCAAAAAAGTAACCCCTGAAGAAAAGAACATATTTGCATCTTCATTACCCATTGCAAGGAACGCAGAAAGACACACAAGCCTTCTGTTGATAATGTTTTTAATTCCTTCTTTATAGGTAATCATATTATCAGTGTTCTTACCAAGCCGTGGATTTATTTTACAAATCCTATTTAAAAGATATCAGTAGATATCCTTCTTAGAGAAATTAGGATTACTCACCCAAACAAGGGTGATAGGATTGCCCTGCAGCTTTAACAGATATTGAATAGCTGAATGTGGAATCAGATTTAGTCAAGAACACTTGTAAAATCTACCATAATCTGAGAAACTGATAGAAGTCAGCAGAACTTGTTTGGTTTGGGTTTTTCCATTCACAAAGCTTTGAACTGCCTCAGGTACCCATGGTATTCCATACCTAAGAAGTATAAGCATACACCATATTTACAAATTTCTTTGAACTACCTGCAGCTTTTTTTGCAAAGAATCCCAGTTATATGTTAGTTTCTTTTCAGGTAGGTCTTGCAACATTGGTCATTCTGTAGCTGAAAAATATTCTCATTTACTAGAAATAAATACTCTTACCATAAATATATCAAAGCCCCACCAATTAATTTATTACTTCATAAGGCTTTTGAGCTGTATTTACTTAAGGTTTTTGTTTGCTTGTTTTGTTCTTACTCAGCATATTGTCAATATTTGCTTTCTCTTCTACAGCCATACCAACACCCCAATACTATTTTGTTACCTTTTAGCCCAAATGAGGAGCATTTGTTTTTCTAGCTCACCAAAATATCAACAGATTTCAATTCCCAACTTGGCTTCACTTGTAGTATTTTTCAGTAGGCTTTCATGCAGAAATAATGAATAACTAAAGAGAAGAGAAAAATTATATATTCCTTATAGCTGGTGATGTCTGTGATGTCATCTTTCATGGACAGAAAGTCTAGTGAAGTCCTCAGGCACTCTGTGGACCTTCTCTATAAATCTTTAACTCTATCAGTGACACTGATGTATCAGATATACCATGAAGATCAGTGTTGCAGGAAGTAAAGACACCTTTTTGGTTATATGGACCCTGAAAATAAAAGATGCTCATAATATGAGCTTTCCTTAGTTGAAAATGTGCCCTATTCCATGAGTACCAGTGCAGTGTTTGCATGCTCCTGATCATATGCCGTGGATGAGACTACTAGTAGTTCAATTCATCCTTCCCCACCACTTTACATCAGTGTCCATCTTTGTCTTAATATGTAGTATCTCATTTTTTATTATTATTAATAAACTCACTTTTGTTATTTTTTAGTATTGCAATAACTGTTGAGGCATTAATCAAGACAAGGGACTCCTTATGTTAGACAATGAAAAACTCAACCAGTTTGCCTCTGATTTTGATAGGTGAGAGATTTCCTCAGGTGGACCACCAGACTCTTGGATATACAACACAGCCCACATTGCTGTGTTCTCCACAGTAAAATGAGTTATAGTTTCTATTGTTCGTGGTGTTTTGAAGCACCCTTTCTATGTCAGCTTTTGACGAGTCTGTCTCTCAGGAGTAAGACACAATATGCTGACAAAGATCAGTGAGACTGAGAAGACAAGGTGACAGTGTCTAGGTAGACTCTGATTTATGAGATTAACTGGCAGTTCAGAGCGGAAAAATAACACAAGCAGTTGTTGATATGATGTTCTCATCCAGTGCTATAAGGCAAGGAAACAGAACACAAGATTAAAAAGATTAAATATTCATCTTATGTCCTTGTCACCCTGTATGAATATTGGCTGCAGGCATCAGAAAAGCGAGGACAAACCCAGCAGCCCACAAGCTGCATCATGCCTCAAGGCACACCCAAAATCAGTAGTCTTGAGGTGGTTCTGAGTTGGCAGGGAAAAGATTTACCTCTGGCTGGCCTCGGAAGTGGAAGGTCATAAGAACACTGTAATTACAGCACAGTTCAGAACTAGTTCTCATTTCCATAACCCACTTTAATATACCTCACATTACATTATCTGAATGATAATATAACAATAACAATACCACTAACAATAAAATGCTTCCTATCAGCAACAGAAAAATATAAAATGTCTTACATGAAGTCTTATTGCCAGATAAGTAAGAGAAAATATACACTACTGCAGAGAAGATTAACAGAAAATTCTGTTTATTCTCTGCAATATATGAAATGATGTGGAATTAGAATATGTCAGAAGGCAGACACGAAATCAAATTAGCCTCAATTGGTTGGTTGGGGTTTTTTAAAGAAGGAAACTATCAGAGTGTTTGTTGATTTGTTTGTTTTGATTTGTTTGGTTTTTTTTAATATTATAATGCAATTTGAAATGAGTATATAATAAAAAAAAATATGTATTTGACTGTATACTAGATTTTTAAGATGAAAACAAGATCCTTTTACTTAACACTTTGCTTTTTCATCCCACATACATACTTTCTGCACACTGCATTTCAAAACCATTGGACTGAAAGAAGATCCATATGTTGTACATCTATATAATCTAGAAACCTCCAGAAGGAAGTTTCATCCTTTCATACCAAACTAGTAATTGTCTGCAAACCTGAGCATGAAGCTAGCAATTGATCCATGTCTTGTATTTGCTATCATGAGTGTCCTGATTTCACATTTCCACATCCCTGGCTAACATGCATTTCCTAAAATCCTGAGCTGGGACATATGGATTTAGTGTGTGTATGTGTGAGAGAGTATCCACTATAAATGGATATTCTAAATATTCTTTGAAATAAGTGTTTCCTTTCCCAAGGCATAATAGTTTATTTTTCTCCTTTTAATGTAAAATTTTACAAGGTTTTGAAATAAAGACATAGAAACATTTTTCTTTTTTTTTTTAATGTGACAGAGTATTTGTACATTTCAGAGACATTTCTGACATTTACATTGTGCAAATGATGCAGAAAAGCCTTGTTCTCATAAACCAAATGCCCTTTCTATGCAAGCACTGGAAACATCTGTGTAGACTACGTATTGGAAGCACTTGGTCACCATATGCTATGGTGGGGTTTAAACTGTCACAGAAACTTGCTTTAGAATTACTCCAATCAGCATCATACTCAAATCTTTGTGGGCAACTACTTCAGAGCTGTTAGTGGATATATGTAGACTATGGGTAGAGAGATTATCAGAAAAGTCTCCACACAGACAACTCCCAAATTGTAAACTATAAGTCATAAAGCACAGAACCATCCATTCTCCAAAGAAACCTCCTACATGTGGAAGCAGTATATCTTTGTTTATTTTCAAAGACAAATAAAGGTAGGAGATGTTGTAGCAAATGACTACACTACTTCTGAGTTTGAGCTGGTGACTATACCTGATACTTGTCTCCCAACATGCATAGTGCTACCTTGTGTATCCCTGCAACCGGATTCATTGGCGTAGTTAATTTTTTTATAAAATGATTGTAACGTGAGTGAGAAAGCTGTGGTGTTGATTCACAGACATAACTATATCAATGCATAAATCTGAATGTGAAGGGTTGAAAATGTTAGTACATTTAAAGTGTAAGTAAGGTACTGTTGGTGCTCTACAGAGAAAGAAAATTTCTCTACCCCTTCATTACATTAATGTTTTCTGTTCAGTTTCAGTCATCATGGCAAAAGCCACAACATTTCTCATTGGAAAGCCTGACTTTCTACTGCGTACATCCAACAACGAACTTTGCTATTCTGCTCTTCTCTCTGCAGAGTAAGTACCCTGCAGAATACACAGGCTCTAACAGAACTGGAACAACAAATCCCCTCCACATTATTTTGACCTTCCCTCTCTCTAGTTCTCCAATGCACCATCCAATGTTTGTTCTGAAGTAGGTTTAAGTAAATCACAGCCTCAGCCCTCTTGCATGGTCCATTAGTGATGAATGCCCAAAAGTCACATAGGACAACATGAAGTCCAATTACTTCTTCATGTGCCTTTCAGGAAGTCTTGTAAGGCTCCAGATAATTTATAGGTGACCAATCTCATTTAATGCCAACTCTGCTTTCAGAAAGTTTGACAGAGGTGACACCAACATAAAGAAGAAAAGCCCAGCCTCACAGAGCTAATCAGAAATACAGCTTTCTCTTTTTTACTTGGAACCCCAGATATATGGAAAATATGGTTGCTTGATTTCCATAGGAAAATGTACCCAAGCATGTTTTATGGGGCACTCAGCTAATGCAAAATGCTGTCTGCAGTAGGAAATATTGAAGCTTTCTAAAGGAATGTGTAATGAATTTTTCATATGAGGTTATCTTCTTACATAAAATAAATGGTAATTAATATTCTCCAAAAAAACTTTTTTCCTAATGTGTCACTTCGGATTGGTCAGCTTTGGAATTTGAGTCAGTCTCACATACTAAGACCCCATAAGATACAAAAGGAAATAGATCTCATTCTCTCTTTGAAAGTTTGGGTGAAGAACAAGAATCAAAGATTGTTATTATGATTAAAGAATACTTTGAAAAACAGACTGAACAGTTAATTTCCTCACTTGAACCTCAACACTCATATTTTTCTATGCCTGATCCTGATCTTTTTTCTATGAAGATCTCTGATACAAATCCAACGAGGGAAACTGGGGCTGCCTGCACAAGCAGCTGAACTGTAGTGGAGCAATTCTGTCCACAATAGAAAGAAGAGCTTGGCATAAGAACAGAAAGAGGGTGGTAAATGAAAAAACTTCAGTGGTTCATTGTCTTGTACCCACAGTTTCCTTTCTAAGCTCCCTTGGTGACTTGGGATTTCCTAAAATGATTTGTAGATTTCCCATTTATGCATATAGACAAGTACTGAGGGATGGAAAGACAAGGCAGATGAATGAGTGGGTTAGGAATTATTTTTGCCTCTTTTTGCCTTTGTCAGAAAGGTAATATAGGCTATATAATATAGTAAAGGCTATATCATTCAGTGAATTGAATTCTTACACTTAGGCTGCAGAAGAAGTGAGCTTCTGGGCTGCAGTGAATGGGTTATCAGTGTGGTGAGAAGCAGCTGATAGATATTCAGGCCTCTGCTACATTAAATGTTTTGAAGATCTGCTGAGGGACTATTAATGTTCAAATATGCATTTTTTAATATTGCATTCAAATATTGTGAACTTGGACCCAGCTCACTGGGGATATGGAATTCTCTGTGATACTACTGTTGTTTCCTCCATGTGGGACTCAAGCAGCTGCCTTTGAAGACAAACTCTTGGGCCAACTTCCAACAATGAGATCCTTCTCACTGGAGAGATGGTGGCCTGTATCTGATCAAACAGTTTATTTTAGACATCACAGTGCACACCTTTTCCTTCACATTTCATAATTTTATAATTCAGGATAATATATCCCTTAATTCTCCAGCTATGTTGGCATTAGTATCGGTATTAATACACATACCATTGCCTCAGGGCTAAGACTTCTACCACATGGCAACATACAGGACACATTAAAGTACTTTTGAACCTGTAGTTAGAGTTGTTTTGATGAAGCTCAGTTGCAAACTGCAGTGCCTGGGAGGCTTATGAAGTCTTAGGCTTGTGCTTTTAAGTGGTGGTCCAATCTTTCTCTGGGTAGGCAGTTCACTGAAAGAACCTCTAATGATTTGTTTTTTCTGATGATCTTTCTTGTGATCAACAAGAAAACTTGACAGAAACTTGTTTACAGGAAGAAAAAGCTCAAATAGGTGAAGGGGTAGAGTAGAAACGCAGCAAAGTGCATCAGTAGAAAAACTTAGCAGATGTCAGAGACGCTTCTGCACCAGTTTCTCTATAGGTGAAATATTTATGATGTCTCAGGAACTCTCTTCCCAGGTGGGTATGATCTGGATATCAAATTAATCACAAGAGAAGAAAAAGAGTTTAGGCTTCATGAAGATACCTTGAATCTAAGAATACTTTCTCTATATTTGTAGAGGTTACTTTGTGAGAGTGGTCTTGTGCCTTTTCTTTTCATATGTGCTTGTACCTAATAGGTTAAAACAGTTTCATTGACTCAGGAAAGCAACATCTTTGACTTCTAACTAGCTTGTTTTTGACTGAAATTCCATCTCATTTTCAATATTCTTGACTTTTCTAGTAATTTTGTTTGTTTGTTTGTTTTCGTTTGAGTGGATTCTAATATTTTCATAAGGAAGAGCCCAAACAAGCAACATAGCATATGCAGCTCATGGTAACTCTGAGAGAGGGCTGACTGAGATATTTTGGGGGTTGTAGCCCATCTTCACCTTGCCTTTCAATTCACAAGGTGCTGGTTCACAGCTTGTTTTACTACTGGAGTCAGCCATCAGAGAGTTAGGGTGAGTGTGGCAGATTGCAGGGCTTGTTAGAGAGAGACTTTACTGCAACATCCCACTCCCACAAAGGTCAGGGGCCACATTCTCCTGGTAGGAGACCTGCCAGGAGAGCTTGCTCTGTGGTCAACAACAGGTGGAAAAGATTAATCCTTTGAGAGTCATGCCCCTTAGCCCATCAGGGGTCATGACATCGAAGGCATGGTCTGTTGTCATCAGTGAGCAGTCATGCTGCAGTACGGGATTTATTAGGTACATCACAAGGCACTCTGTGAAATAACATTTTCTTCTCTCTGTATTTGTTTGGCAATTCCCTAGAGCTGATCCAGCCAAATGAATTAGAGAAGTGCAGTTAAACTGATTAGTGACTGAAAGACCAGTAACTTGTTTATTTACCAGGGCTAAATTTATATGTCTTTTTTCTGGAATTGTCTTTGCTCTCCTGATGGTAAGTTGTCTCTACTTTTTAAATTTTCAGTACTCAAGTGGAATATATTGCTGAATTAAAGCAGTGTTATAAATTCATATATTCGTTATATGTGTTATAAATTCATTCAGATATTGGTCAGGATCATGATCTTTGGAACATCAGACACAAGTCTGCTTCCTTTCTGATTTCTAAAGACTGGCAGGGAGCAATGGAGTTTGGTGCATTTTTTGTTGGCTCAGCTTTGCAGTGTGACCTTGTAATTGAGGTCCTTCCCATTGGGAACTGCAGCACAGTTCATCTGAAACATGAAATTCAGTGCAGGGCTACATTACCATCCTTATGGGAGCTCTTACAAAACCATGCTGGAACTTTCCACATGGACTTTGTTCACTATCCTGCAATAACCCTCTCCTGTGAGGGGAGAGAATTCCTCATGCCTTGCTAAGCAAGCTAATTTTCTCTCCCTCATCATTTTATTTCACTTCCCCACCACCCCCCGCCCCCGCCCCCCTCCCCGCCCTAGGGAGCAAAAATGGGTGATTCAAACTCAAACGCTGTTGAAAACAAGGACAAAATTCTTGACTAAAAGCTGAGTTCAGAAATGTTAAGATTTCACCCAGGAAGCAACGGAATGAAGCTTGTACTGCTCAGACATCTCAATTCAGGCTGTGCTCAAGTTGAGTATCTCTTATTTGATAATACTTCTCTGATAGGTTAGAACACTGCAAGTGTAAAACCACCACAAAGTCAGTGTTTTTCTGGGCCTTAAGCATTTCTCTCTTAAACATCAGTATGGTACTTTTTTGAATCTCGAGTCTTCAAACACTAAATGGTGTGTCCATGCTGAGGTTTTTAACACTACATGAATGCTTCTCTTATCTATGGAATCATTTGCAAATAAATGTTGTACAAAAACATAACTAAAGTATAACATATAAGGTAGTGTTTTTGGAAAACATTTCATTAAAACACAAAAACCTAATATGTACAATTAAAAACACTGGTTACAAAGGAGGTCCCCTGACAATAGCTGTCTGTGCCATATTTCTATGAAGAGCAGAAGTGCCATGTTACTAAAAATGAAAAACAAAATGGGAAAACATTTTTCCAGATGTCATCACTTTGTTCTCTATTAGAGTATTATGTACTTAGTTACAACTATTGCTTAGTTTCCTTATTGTTTGTTTAGATCTTTTATATAGCAACAATGTAGTGAAAAATATTATGAAAAATAGGGAAAAGGGTTTTGATAAAAACCCAGATATGAAGAGCCTGACTTCAGATTATGATGGTATCCATATGGTTTCCTTCTTCCAAGCAGAAAAATTCAGATTCACTAACCATACGCTGAAATTATTTAGACTCTTAGCACATGCTCTCAGAATGCAGGTATTGCAATAAGACATCTTAATGCAGTGAGATGTGAAACACTCCCCTTTAATTGTTAACTGCAAACATATTTTCTTCTTCTCCTCTGCTGATATTACAGATAATGAGTGTGGTATTTTTAGTTAGTTCAGATCCAAATAACAAGACTTGTGGAGAGAAGTTTTAAGTAAAACTGGCCATGGGTGTCTTTTCAGGTTTTTTGAGGACACAAGCCCAGGCAGGCAAAAAGGTGAGGTTGAAGTACAGAGTTTATAAATCTATGTCCATGTCATAGTTCCAGGAGATACGTTATTGTACCAATTATTCTTTAGTGAAGCAAACAAACACAAACAAACAAACTCGTTAAGATTTTCAAGTAGGCTTGAAAATATGATACAGAGATTTCTGTGCTGTCTAGGAAGTCCTGGAAATGGCTTCATACATTTCTGGGATGTGTTTACTACGGCTAAGTCCTTAGCTGAGCTCAGGAGTTTTTTGAGATATTTCTAATTGACCTGGATCAAAATAATGATTGTTCTATCAATTTACTAGTTTGGATGCTTGAATGTTACTTACTTGCCATTATTTAGTTTACTAGTAGAGCACTAGTACCTAACTGTGCTGTTCAGCACAACTCCACAGAAAATTTTCTGCCTGGAAATTTTATGGGTCTATGGCAGATCCACCACCTTACTCCATTATTGAATATATTTTTCTAGTAAACTGGTAGAGAGCTCATCTGTGGCCATAGCAATTCCTGAAAGAAGGAAGAGGAGTTTTAACTCTGACTGCAAACTGTGGATCCAAATCACATACCTTTTGAGTGTTGTTCAAACACTGTTTCCTCTGTTATAATACAAAACCTGCAAATTTTCATCAATTGTTAGAGGATATTCTTTAAGAAAAATTGTGCAGGAACATGAGTGACTCATTATACCATTGCAAATAGATTTGTCCCACCTTAAAGGCATCACCATCCAAGAGGTTCTGACTTTCACATGGTCATTATTAGGAGTACCATAATACTCAGATGGGAAAGAAGGTATCAAGTTCCCAAAGAAAATCTTGTGTGATTTCCCAAATTGCCTTTTTTTTTTTTTTTTTTACACCAGAAGGAAAAAAAAAACCCCAAATAATAAAAAGAAGGAAAAAAGAAAAAATAAGAGGGGATTTTGATTGTTTTTTTCAAGAAAGAAGAAAAAAGCAAAGTGGCAGAAGAACTTCAATGATCCTTATGGGTCCCCTCCAACTCAGGATATTATATTATAGTTCTATCCTATGATCTGCTCAAGACTGGCACAGGATTTGATGCACCTCCTCAAGGAGTCTCCAAAACTTGACCCAGATGAGGGTAAATTCTCTGATGTGAACCAGACAAGGAATCTATCCTTGAATTTTACACAGTCCTGGAAATTTATTTTGGAAAACTTATTATCAGCTCTTTAATAGCTTCTATCAAGACGTGTAGGCTAGTGTCCTGTTTTAATTTTTTTTTTTTTTTTGTCCATGTTGTCAGGAAGTTTCATGGGAAAGAGACTAGATGAATTTCTAAGAGCAAAAGAAAAGAATTAGCTAACTGAAAAAAACTGACAAGCACAAAAACTGTAAGCTGAGATATAGAGACAGTCATGCTCACTGGCTGAGCCCTGTGAAAGTTCTCCTCTGAATTCATATTTAAGTTGGCTTAGACTTCTGTGTCTTCTTTTTCCAAAGCAGCTGTATAACTTCTCTAAAATGTGTTCTTTCTTACCCAGCAACATGGCTGAAGATATTTCCAGACTCCATTTTTACTGCCTTGAGAGCTCCTGTGTTCTTTCCTATGATGTTATTTACAGTGGGAGACAGAGGGATGGATGTAACAGCTCTTGAGAAACGGACTGACCCAGGCATTTCCAAGATCTGTCTAAGTGTTGATATTGTGTGGCAAAGTAAATAACTAATTTTGCATTTCTGTGTTTGATTCAGAGCTAGATGACTTGGCTGGAGAATTTGCTGGTGGCTTCACAACCTGGATCCAATTGTACAGATCCAGGAAATGGCAAAGATCTATGGTGACTTCAGTGCCACTCCAAAATGGAAAAAAGTTGCTTCCATCTGTGATCCTATCGCAAAATCTGAGTTCATATTAGAATTAATCACTCAGCTTGACATATGAAACATCAGCAAATATGCTGAATAGCTTTGCTTTCTAACTACAGTGTACAAAACATTTCAGAAAGAAATAATTCTGATTGAAATTGAACTTGTTATAATGATAACAATAATAAATTCATTAGAGGAAGGATACATGAAGGAAGAGAAAAAGAAATAATGATAGAAAGGAAAAGACAAGTGTTTTTAAAAAATCTATCTAGAGATGACTGCATGCCTTCTGAAACTGGTATTTTCTTCTCATTTTTATTTTGTTGTTATTATATTTGATTAATTATTTATATTGCACTATATATGTGCATACATTTTTCAGAAGTGAGGTATTATTTACCCAGTAAGTGCTTTGTAAATCAACTTGCAAGAACTGTTAAATATTTATAGTCTGTCTGGAAGGTTAGAAGAAGTGCAAGTTGTAGGGATTGCAACTGCAGAATGATAAAAACAGTATAACCAAAACCACAAACATTTCTGAGGTCAAAAACATTTACTGTTTTCAAAATTTTTTGTCTTGTCCCAAATCCCAAGATTTGAAAAAATACATTCATTTAAAATATATCTGTTATATTACACTGGCCTAGTAAATTGCAGCTTGCCTCTCACAAAGCTTTCATGGTTGAGATTTGGTCTGAATTCTTTAGCACTTCAAAGCATGACTGAAGCAGAGTGTGTCAGTAATTTACTGTGTCTTCGCATCTGTCATCTTGATTTTCCTCACCACAAAGCTTTAAATCTTGAACCTGGAAAAGGTGGAAGCAAAATGCTGGTGCAGCTCTCTTCTCTTCCTACTATCCTTGCAGAAAAGAGGGGAGAACATAAAACTTGGAGCATACAACCCTCCTAAATAAAAACTGTTTTTTGTTTCAACATAACTCTTTCAAGAGTTAGCAGATGTTTCAAATTGGATCTTCTAAAATGCTGATAACCGTGCATATCTCAAACTTCAATCCTTTCCAGAAGTCGCTTTACTTCCGAAATATTTATAAAAAGACCATATGGTGAATTTGTTCTTGGAGTTGGGGGAGGGAGGAACATAACAATGTATCAATTTATAGCTGATTTTCATTTACTTTTATTATTTTTCACCCAACGCTCGTTTTGCACTAAAACTGTAGCATTCTTCACTTTCTGGACTAACATTATATTCTTGCATTATTAATTTGAGCAATTATTGAATTTGTTCCCATTAGTCATCTCAAAAATAATAACAGTAAGTAAACATGCATCTAAGTGGGTGTCAGATACATAAATTTTTACATTTTTATCCTTCACTTCTCTAATTTACAGCCGTTTGCTGGACTGTACATGTGTTCTATGCCTAAACTGAGAAACTGAAGGAAGAACAGGCTGCCACTTCATCCAATTGGAGGCAATGCTTGCTTAATTACTTGAGAGATGTTGCTGTCTTTCTTGAATCCCCTTTAACGCCAGGAAGCCAAGAAAAATGATAATAAATTAAGCTTCTCAAAGGGACAGCTAGGAAGACTCTGCCTAGCTAAGCTTACATCACTTTCTGCATATCAGGACAGCACATATATGATGGGATCTCCACAGGACAGGGACTTCTGTGTTTGTTGTGAGCTTCACACGAGGAACCAGCAATAGAGACTTGGTCAATGTGAAACTTTACAATGCACAGAGAGAGGCCAATTAGGTCCCTATGCCTGGGATTCCTTTCATCTAATTTCTGTCGGATAAAAGAGCTGCTTTGTCAAAGTAAAGTTCCTTTTCTAGTCAGTGGGAAGAGTTAAGCATCTCCAAAGGCAAACTGTTCTACATATTTTACACAACTAGTGTGGTGATCTGAGATCATCCGGAGGTGCTCATCTCTCCCTGTTGCCTCAAGAAGGAATCGCAGTGGTTGGATGGGCCACACTCTCAGGTGGTTGAAGGAAGAAAAATTTAATCCCAGCCAGTCAGAAACAAGGACAAAACCTAGAGGCATCAGTCTGGCAGGTATACTGAGAAAATACATACGGCTTAAACTGTCTATTACATAACACACCACAAGCTGATGGATGCAGTGTAAAAATCAGACTGCATGGCAAACCTGGATGCTGGTTGTACTAACAATGTAGCATTGCCTGCCCTCAAGTGTTATGTACCTAAATTTTAAAAATAGTAGACTAATAGCTGATTCCTTTATCTTGTACATAAAAAAGCTTTAGGAAGCTTTTATGAAAAATGTGTCTGACACACTCCTTTGTAACAGTTCTATCATATATTGGTTAATATAAGACAGTGGTATCATCAGGAATTGTATTTCTCATCTCTCAGCAGTTTTCGTATTGATATGGTGATGCAAGTGATATGGTGATGTGCTTCAGGACACCAGTTCACTCAATAGGTGAATTTTGATAATGTACATGTTTCTGAGGAAAATGTTTATGTTCAGAGTCAAGATGGAATCAAAGTGATATCATAGCACATTTCATGTTATCAACTATGAAAGAAAGGATTTCAAAACTGGATCTGTTTCTCAGGCATTCAATTTGAGGAAAAGAATTAGCATTGCAAAGAGAAAAGGGAGAATAGTGACTTTTTTCTTGTGCATTCATTGTCTTGAATCAGCCTATTGTCTGGGTCTGTACGTGTGTGGGAGTGCAATTCACTGGTGGTTGAATTCAACCCTCAGTTCTTTCAGCTGTGTTTTGAGCCTCTGATTTCCTACATTTCTCCCTGTAGTTTTAATAATGAGGGAGATTTTAGGACAGTATGTTCTACTTTCTGCATTATTGAGCTTTCTTCATGGCCTCTCCAGAACAACAAAATAATGACTAAAGCTTCAACAGTGTGAAAATAATTGCATATAGATAAGTGTCAACATCAAAAAACCCAAGAGATTGCTGGGAATGTACCATATTCCATATCTATATGATGAAAAAATGTGACATTCATGTAGTCACACAAGTTGCAATCATTGAGGTACTTGTTTTAATAATATCCCCACCTAGTACATTTTAAATCCTGGAGGTAACATGCTTTAGTCTTTTGTCTCTAACTCCTGGATCTGCTGGAATTGACATAAGATTGGTCTCTTCCCTTCAGTGTGCAGCTTTCCCTTCATGCATGTATGGATCTGGGTGCACAAATTCGTGCATATGTGTAGAAATCCAGTTAGTAGGTCTGACCCTGAGACATACACTGCTCATGGCTACCAGATTAATTCAATAGTTACCTGTGTCATAAGACTGAAAGAGAGGGAAATGGCAGCTAGAGGCAGTGGTGACAAGAACACTGTACAGAACTAGGAAAATCTGATAAAACCTCATGAAGACAAGATAAAAGCAAGAAAAAGCAGTTTCAAACTAGAAACAAGCAGCAAGCCCTTTAAAACATAAGGATAATTAATGATTAAGATATTTACTGAGAAATGTGTTAAATTTCTCACTAGACTAGAACATCCTTTTAGTAAAAGTTCCAGTGACTGTTGATCTTAAAGTCTAAACACCAGACTTCAAATTAAAGCATTTAGGAAAATAAAGAACATTTCTTTAAAATTAAATGCAAGCGAGCAGAGGAAGGGGTGCAACCTGATAGCCATTATACAGTCCACTCTTCTTTACGGGTCTGAATCGTGGGTCATCTACCGCCACCACCTGCAGCTCCTTGAACGCTTCCATCCGCGCTGCCTCCATATGATCCTAAACATCCACTAGGGACTGACTATGTGACAAATATGTCTGTTCTTGAACAGGCAGAGGTCACCAGCATTGAGGCCATGCTGCTGAGAACGCAGCTGCACTGGGCAGGGCAC
>JAWWEU010000111.1:104329316-104361958 GCA_035583155.1 Acropternis orthonyx
TTTTTAGCCATCAGCGTGCTTGCAGCAAGCGTGGGTAGAGCCCTTCCCAAATCTTCATTCGCAAAGCCTAGCCATGATGATGATGATAGAAAGGGATCAGAGAATTTTGCTTCTCCATTGAGAGAAAAGTTGATGTTACTGCTGTGTTCCCTTATTTTGCCCTGGCTTGCCTTCATTCCCATGGATTGTATAGTAGGAAATGAGAATTTCCTGGGAGGAATAACTTAATGTAAATGGTTGAAAGTTTGCCTGCAGAAGGGAAGAGTAAGGACTTTTCCCACAAGTATTTGTAGAAACATGAATTTATAAGGTAAATAGTCTATAAGAGCTAAATTGTTATCAAAATAAGGGAAACTAGATGTGCTTTGTGATTATGATAAGCACTGAAAAGAGAATGAGCCTTGCTCTTTGCATAAAACATATATAAAATATGTTCCTTTTTTTCCCCCCCATGCTCTTTCTTCCAGCCAAATATCTTTAATGTCTTATTAGATGATTCTGAAAAAGGGAGGTAATTTAACATGGCATAAAGCTCTGGAGAGATGGTTTCAAAGAGTTCAGTAATAAATAATGCATAGTATCAATAGCTGTTACTTAAAAAATTATTCACTGATTTTAAATGGAATATGCATCTAACCTAAAGGTATTGTCTTGCCTACCCAGTCCCTCTTTCCATCTCATTCATAGTTTCACATATTCAGGGAACTATAGTGTAGCATACTGAGGTTATGATAATCCTAGCTTCTTATAAAAAAAACCACAAATCCCATATGTAAGCCAGTAAACATACTCTGATGTGCAAGAACTGACTTTTTAAATATGTCATAAATTAACTTCTCACTGCAATTTGCTGGGAGGTACATCAGTGTGATGTGTGACTTGGGAAAGGCCACTCACATGGCTGTAACAATATACTTAATTTTGGCCTACACTGATGCGTCCAGAAGGAGGTTTACCAGGACTGGTCTGCATTAATTGCACTTTAGACAACTCTACATAACTCTAATAAACCAATGATCAGTGCAGAGGTAAATCACATGCTGGGAATCCTCAGGCCACAGAGATTTAGCTAAACAAACAAAAATGTGTGTGAGATTTATGTATGCAAATCACATTACTACTAAGGAAACAGTGCTTTCAATATTGACAAGTAAGTGATTTGTTAGTTGGTGTAGTGTAAAGATTGTTTAGGAAAAGGGATTATTTCTAGTAATGGTGGCTCAATAATGCCAGACTGAAATCAGACCTAGCAAGTCTGTTTCGTGTTAGTAAAGTCATTATTCATCTACTGTTATAATTTCAGATTTGCTCTTCTCAAGCATTCAATCCTGATGTGTCCCTTTGTTTCAAGTTTAGTTTAACTTCACATGGGTTCTCTGCTACCTGATGGTGTTTTCACTGTGGTTTTCAGAAGACAACATGGCCAATCACCTTACTACCACCAGTTTGTGACACAGGTTTGAAATTAGTATCTTCCAAAAAAGACAATTGCAAAATTAAGCATCTTTTACTATAGGAAGATTGATACTGTATGGGACTCAAATGATGTCTGTGATCAAGGCTGGACTTGAAAAAAATTACTTTTGGATCAAGCAAAAACATACATGTAGGATGGGCTGTACAGGTGTGGAAGCTGGTTCTGTTGCTGGGGGACCACAACAGTTACTCCAGAGAGGAGGAGTGACAGATGCAACAAATCTGGGATCAGCACATAAACTTTCTACAGACTATGTAAAATAACACAGTGCAGCTCAGCAAACAACTTTGCATGTCAGTAAACTGCTGAAAAATAAAGAGTATGGAGGCTAAGGACTGGAGAGGCTTTGGTTTTGTGGTGTGAACAGAACTGGGACAAAGGGAATTTATGTTCAGTTCCTGCTTCATTTGTGGGCAGCATTACATGGCTGAAAGTAAGCTCTTAAATTTACATTGTGCCAGTGTTGTCCAGCTGTCAAATAGAGATGAGACATTTTAATGCCATCAGATTGTTTAAAAATAAATTTATTACTGAAATGTTTCATTTTCAGGTGTGGCAGCTATAGGATCTTGTAAGTACCTATTACTACAGAGGAGAAAATGTAAGAGTAAACTATAGAATTTTTCATGGTTTTAGTTCCCTGCTTCCCAAAGCATGAGTGGTGAAACTATCAAATGAACAAACGCCTATTTCATTTGCCTACTTTTTGAAGTGGAAAATTAAATCTCAGTCACAAAATATTCTCAAAGTGTTATTTTTTCCTCTAATTGATTTAAAACACTCGCTTTCTAAATCTGAAAAGTTGCAAACAACATCCACACTCTGATTTTCTTGAAAGAGTTCTACACCATATGTAAGCTGTTAGGCATCTGTTTTGTCCTTGTGTACATGTCAAATCATACTCCAGTTCAGTCTTGATTGTCCTATTGTGGATCAAAGCCATGTTTTGCAAAAATGCACGATGCTGAAGCAATGCTCACTTACAGCCTCACTGTTAATGCCACCGAAATAAATTTTATCAACTTCCTTGCTTCAGCAAACAGCTGACATTTCTTTTGGCAAAACGAACCACAATAGTCCTGATCTAACGTCAAGGAGCTGACAACGTGTTTGTAACAGATGAAGCTGTGTATTCCGCGGTTCGAGGGCTGAAATGGGTACTGTGCACCAAACCACATGTAGCATTGCTGCTTTGAATTGCAACAGAAGTTTTCACAATGTGAATAATTTTGTACCTTTTTTATTCGCATCAAAATTTGGAGCTGGGCACTTAAAATCAATACTTTTGGTTTTGAAATAAGTAGACTTTTAAAACACCAGTGTTGAATATGCTGCATATCTGGTGTGCTTGCTCTAGGTGGGCTTTTTCTTGGAAATTGAGACATTCTGATACAACTTGACATTACACTTCTCTGGTATATTTATTCACCAAGAGTTTCTTAGCTTCCCATTATTGAATAAATAGAAGTGAATTATTTAATTTTCACTTTCTTTCCTTAGTGAACTATGAATTGTGATTTTTGCAATGTTTGGGCAACTTTTCTTCCATGAAAGCAGCAGAATATTTCTGTTCTCATGCCAAGCCACCAAACAGGCTGCTTTTGTTTGAGGAAAGGCCATTTTATCATCTGTAGTCCTTCAGGTAGCAAAAATTTAAAGGGTTTTCTTAGTAATGGAGAGTACATGGTTCTGCAGAAAAACAGAGTCCTAAGACATTTTAAAAAATTTGTAAATAAACTTGTAATTTTTATTCATTAAGTTGCTTAATTCTTATAAAAGTATAAGGAGTTCTAGTAGAGGAAAAAAAGATTATTTTAACTGTAGCTTGGAAGGTCAAATTCTAAGTATGCTTGAAAGAGCATCTCACAGTTATTCGTCTTCTTGAACCTGACTTACGGTCCAGCTTACTTATGATTCCATCAGAGTTCTGTCTGTAATCCTTGTTGATCACCAAATTTTGATGTTCTAGTCTAACTTTACTTTCCTCTGCCAGCATTGCAGTTACCCTGCACAATGAGCTCTTCATGAGGCTGCACACCATAATTTTCATATCATGAGACCCAGTACTCATAAATGTTTTGTTGATTTTATTGTTTCATCCAGTGCAGCTACATAGCATTTCACACAAATTTACTCAGACACCATTTTCATAAATTACTTAGTCATGACTGTTTTCTTCTTGTATAACGTACCATGATATAACTCTTTTTAAGTAATCTTGACCTATCAGGAATATACGTTGCCCATCAGGAAACTACCTAAATAATGTTGCAACCAACCTCCCCATACACCATTTGTCTGTTCTCATTTAGCAACAGGAATAATAATTCCACAATGCAAGTTCTGCAAATCAAGGTGATGTATACATTTGTGTCAAGACCGTCCTCTTTTCTGAAATCTTAGGAAGTCATCAACAGTCTTTTAAAAAAGTATTGACTGTCATACACAAGCCTGGCAAAACTCAGGTTTGTTTAATGTCTTTTTCTGGTTTGAGGATCTAGAACTCTCTGTGCACTTGGCCAAAAGTAATCTCCAACTTAACATTATAGAACAGTAAAAAAAGAAGAGTGGGGCCATCACTAGCCTTAGAATGCCAAAAATCATAAAAGTACAATGAGCCAAAAGGTCACAGAGGTATTTCTCTCTAAGTACTGGCAGTAAGTAGGAGCTTCTCTTTGGTTTTGTTGCAAACAATCCAGAAATGGACAAACTTGTTTCAGGAATGATTACTCTCTGCTCTTTAACATAAATATTTAAAGTAAGCTGCATTGCTTGGGACCCTGAATCAAATACATTTTCATATCTTGGGTTGTTCTCCAATTTTGAGCCTCTCAGAGGGTAAGGATTACAGTTCAAACGGCAATGGAGGGACCTTTGTTCTGAACATTACTGGCCTGTCTTGATACAGATTGTCGGGTTTAATGATTTTGCCCCCCACTTTTTAAAAAATTTTCATACAAATTTTAATTATTATTTTTGACAGTATTCAAGCAAAAATTACCTCAGTCTTCAGAGAATGCAGCGCATAACCAGGCACACCATATGTGTGCTTGGCCACCAATTAATGACATAGTTGCATAATGGCATAGCTGCATAAACAGTGCAGAGGGAGGAGGTCAGTCTGAGAACAAAAAAATTATCTAAAGGCTACGATCTTGTTTATGAACAGATTGATTCATGTAAATTCACTCAAAGTTGAGAATTGTTTAATGATTCCGTTATGCAAACAAATCTGCTGTACACATTGTTTGCAAGATATCAGTGTGAGTACTGAATCTTCATCCTACATGGCCAGCTATATAAAGCACATGGCACTGCTTTGTTCCTTGGTTAGTAGATTGAGGCTTTAGAAAGTGCTTTAACTAGAATATCAAATGACTTTTCATGATTTCACTGCCAAGAGAAGTTTATTGTATACACAAATCACTGCAACAAGCTCTAAATATTCATTAATATTGATGAATAATATTAATATTAAACATAGACTTCCTGCTTTAAGATTGTATTTTAAATGTAATTGAAAAGCAGTTTTATGGGATACTAACAATATTTTCTTTTTATTTAATGAGGATTCCATAAGTTTGTCATCAGTGTAGTATTAACCTGTCTAACTCGACAGATTTTACCTGCTCTCGGAATTTCCAATTTAATAAACTTCATGCCTGCTTTTGGTCTTGTCATTGTTTGGGTCTCATCTACATTGTAAATTCCTATTATCTGCAACAAGTTATGACCAGATTTATAGTTGCACCAGTGTAAAATTCCCCAGTTGAAATCTTGACCTGTTGTACAAAGGAAATAAAAGCATAAGTTTCAATAAGGACAAGATTTATAGCTCTAGGACAGCTACTGGATGTTAACATTTAAGCCTAGATTGCTCAGGTGAGAAGGAGGAGTGAGCACAGATAATTCAAATATTGTCTGTGTCTACACAAAATACTAATGACACTGCTTGAGTAGCTGCTTAACACTTGCTGTTGAAATCAAGAGCATTTGTAGCAGTCTCAACCCAAAGCATTTACTCCATTTAGGAATTCACAGTGCTGAAGTAGGTGTCCAGAATTTCTTCTATGTACGTAGCTATCCCCTAGTCCCACTGGAAAAATAACCCAGTTGATTCATGGAAAACCTCACACAAGTATGAGCATACAAATGCAAGGTGAAGGGCATCACAGACTAAATTATTGTAATACCTGCTGCTGTCTCTTACAGATAAACTGTGCTCTTCCAGGCTGACTGGCAATGCTTTATTTTGTAGTAATTGTATTTAATTTTATGTAAGAAAAGACAGCAGCAGCAGATTTTCATAGAGGGAATGTCTGGGAAGATAATGAAGGCTATAGAGCATTAGCAATGCTAAGAAGTCTCTAAAGTCCTTAGAGGAATGGGAGTTTCATAACAGAGTCTGAGTGTGTCTCAAATATCATGCTGATGTTTGTCACCAATGAATTTCCCACACTGTGTTTTAAAGAATGACTTATTGGCTTATTGGCCTTCTCAACCCATGCATGCAAATCCAGAGAGACAGATCCACTACATTTTTGCATAGCCTTAATATTCCAAAACCTTAGAATTCAAGTATTGCCATTCACAGGTTGGTGAGCACACAAATGGGAGAGTGCGGGGAAGGACTGACAGCACAATCAAAACAGAAATTACAAGACAGGTCATTGTAGTCCAGTGTGTTACAAGCACAGAATAAAGAAGTCATTCAGACCACGTGCCCCATTCTGGAAATGAAGACATTTTAAAGGATCAAGTATGATTTGATAGTTGTGAGTTACTTGAGTGGAATTTTCATCCTGTGATTTTTAAGAGGTGTCAGAAAGAGCACCTAAAAGCCGCTTGCTTGGCCACATTTAATCTTGAATTGTCACATAATTTTAGTGTTGGAAAATTCTTTTTCAAATATTTCGCTTTCCTTTGTGAAAAATACTATTCCCTATTCATGGTAGATTATCGTGGCATAGTGACCTGCCTTCTGCAATATCACCATGGGATGCCTACATGGAGAGCCTTCCACTTCCAGCAGAACTGCAGCCACACAGAGCTAACTCCGAGTTCACACACTGTCAGTTATCAAAGATTATTGGTTTCAGAGAACAGCTCAAAGCTGCCAGTCAGCTGTCAGCAGGTTGGCCTCTGTTCAGCCCACACAGCCTTTCCCTCCCCATGTTATTCAGCAGCAGCCTAAGAGCAGCTCTCTAGGCTTCTGGTTAGAAGTGTCTACATGTGGGAGAGAAGACCCTTTTCAATAACGGTTATTAAAGCTGTTTCTCAGGGCAGGTAAATGAAGCCTGGATATTTTGATCTGGATTGTTTTAAATGTTTGTATTGAAATGCACTTTTCATTGAAAATGCCTGAGTTTAATGAACCAAATGAGAACTTGAAAACATTTAATTATTTAAACAAATGTGCACAATTTTTTTTTTTTTTTTCATTATTTCTCACTCTTTCCCTTTATTCTCTCCCTTTCCAGGTTTTGCCAGTTTAAAAGACACATAACATGAAGGGCAGAAGTAAAAACTAAAAACTGTGTGTACTTATATTAAAAACCTCAAAATTCTTTCAATGATCAAAATGAAAGGACAAAAGGTTCTGTATAACACAGTATCTACACTTCCACATATATTATTTTACATTTGAAATATTTTTTTTCAGCATAACATCTATTTAGAGGAGCCATGAAACTTTAGACAATAAATGGTACAAATGCCTTAAAATTACATTCCCAATGCATTTATTGTCTTTAATGCAGCCAAGTATTTGCCATCTCTGTGTAAGTCCCTTATACAAAAATAAGAGTATTCACTAGGGGAAATCAGATGGATTTGCTTTTACTATTTTCAGGCAAGTTTGTTATTGCTTGGGTGTTAAGTATTGCCAGGGCTCTGCAAACTTGCAAATCAGTGTAGGAAACATATACTGAAGGGCTTCCAAGCCAGAGAGATAGTGTCAGGGAAAGATGAACAGGTTACAGACAGCTCCAAACATGAAAGAAAGATAGCAACATGTGGAAGGCTCTCCTGGATACTTCTAAACAGATAAAGAACAAAGCAAAACATAAATCAGTGGCAATCATGAACACAGGTTTTACTGTCTGCTTCTAGAACTGGGCATCAGAAGGACAGACATGTCTCAACAGTGTTGCCAGTGCACAACAGCAGAAATTGCCTGCTGTTTGGTAAAGATGCTTTATTGACGATGCCAGTACCATTTTTCTTCATTTGATGTACAGGGGGTTAATACTAGGTGAGATTTTTCAACCTATTTAACCCTGTGTTGTGAAGTTGGTTGACCTTTGACTGCTAAGTGCTGACAGGGTCCTGCGAACCCTAGAAATGATAGCATGATGTTATTCTACTGGTGAGGTGCAAGCAGATAAAGAACAAAGTAGCACATAAATCAGCAGAAGCAAATCAGGGCATTCCCATTCCAAAAATTTTGCAGGAGGAGAGGAAAAGAGATGAGCCATTATTATTATGTACATTGGAAATCTGTCACAGTCATAAATTTGACTTAAAAATCCTATTGCTTCAGAAACTGGGCAGGTTGTCAGTAAGTACTCCAGAAATCGGGGCTTGGCAAAACTGTACATCAGAATTAATGTTTTACAGGGGTAAATGCATCCAAGAAAGGCCTATTCTTGCCACATCTGCATTATATCTTGGCATCCTTTCAGGTGCATCCCATTTTTGCTGTTATTTTACAGGGTTTGATACTGGGGAGAGATAAGAATAAATAGCACAGAAAAATGGAAGAATTCTTGACCTGATTTATCTCTTTTTTAATTTGTTCAGGGGTTCTATACTAGTAATAAGGATTAAGAAAGCCTGTGAGACAGCCTTGAGCCTGAGAAATGGCTGCATGCTGCTTGGGCTGCTACAGAAAGTTGTATGCAGAATTAATATTTAAGGAAAAATATGCTTCACTTTCAGGTGCCTAGGTACTCTGTGGTTTCATAAATTTAAACAAACAGTCATCAGCTACTATTAAATAGTTGTTTCTTCAACCCCCATACTAGAGATTAAACTTATTATATAGAAAAATAAGTATTATTTCCCTCATTTTACAGATGTTGAAACCAAATATGGGAATGCTTCAATGGATTGGTATGTCACCAATAGTATGACCCAAGGGCACCAAGAAAAATAACAACACACTGCTAAAAGTCAGTGCAAGCTTGAAGAATGAGCAAGAAGAAATATTATGTTAAAAACTGGATGCATGGCAGCCCTTAGTGAAGGGAAGCTTTTCATTTCTACTAAAGTACAATAGGATCATGACGACTGACTCGAGATCTTAAGAAATAATTTTCAAAGCATCTCAGTGACATCTAAGAGTATATTGACATCAATATTCAATGGAACACAGTTATTCTATTATCTTGTTACTGTAGAAAATGTTATTTTCTCTCAAGGCTATCCTAGCCCTTAGTACGTAGCCATGCCTATGTTCTAACTTGTTGGGTCATTCACTTGTTTGATCTCCAGGAAAGAAATATAAAAATGTTCAGGCAACTCAGGGTCACTGTTTCCAAAGCAAATTATTCCTGAAGCTGTTTTTTGTTTTGGACCTAGCCTGGAATCGGTACTTCTTACTTAGGATTTACAAATACAGATATTTGGTGTACTGATTCTAAGAACTCCACATATAAAATACATTCTTGTGCATAAGAAAGGTGAACATTTTTTTTCTTGTCAAAACAAATTTAAAGCTAATAGACACATTTTCTCATCATGCAGTTATACAGGCTCTCTTACTTCTTTTGGGAAGCTGAATGACACTTATTTTTTTCAGAACTTTTTTCTTACTTTTTCTTCACACATTCTTCAACTGTGCTTTGACACATCTCTGAAAGTTGTGGTCTCCACATAAATGACGAAATCATTCACCAGATTTTGAAAGTAGGGTCCAGCCCTATAAAATCAGAAACTGTGTATAATTAATACAAGCAACAATTTTTTTGTGGATACGTTTATCTTTTCCATTTTTGTGATATTGTTGTTACTTGTTTTGGAGTAACTGGACAAACAGATGGAGGATATATACAGATTTCCATATATGTGGTTTTGATATTGGGTGTGTTTTTATTCCACAGACTAAGACGAGAAACCTGAGAGAAATTGAGTTGTTTCATTGATTGAAATATTCATTTCCAAGAAGCCCCTTATGTCATAAAGATGTGCAAAGGGGAGAGTATATGAATCAGACCATCATTTTCTGGTATTTAATTCTGTGTATAAAGATTATTACTAACAGAAAAGAAAAGTTAGGGCATGCAAGATACAGATTCTTGGACTATTTTCCTGATATTCTAATATTCTGATTATTTTCCTGTCTTTCAGACTTATAAGTTTTCTGGACCTGTTGAATTATGGTCTGTTGTATTTCCCACCACCTGTCAACAGCTATTAAGTGTGCCATCCAAATATTGATTCATCAACACTTTCAGTAATAGTGCTGCTGTAAGACATGGGAGAAGAAAAGGTTGTTGGTGCCCATGGACATAAAAACAGACCAGTTGAATGAAACTTTCTCATTTTATTTATACTGCAAATCTCCCTTTTTGTCACTGAGATAAATCAGACTTCTTCTGGATGAAGTTGCAAACACAGATATGAAATGAAAATTAAAATTAACAATTAAACATTACATAACATAGTTTCAGCTTTCTTAATTGAAACATTTCATATTGATTTCTTTTTAGGAGGGAAATGTTATGTGATGGGAAGCTAGTAACACATTTGATATGTTAGTTTCTATTGTAACACCTACTAAGGGCTTCACTGAGGGACTGGAAGGCACTGGTTACTAGCTCAGCACTCAATGTTGAACACAACAAGAAACAACTTGTGGTAGAGGTGAATGACAGGAGGCACAGTAAGTTCAAAGATTATGGAATGCAGCCAGAGGAAGTCAGCTGTGCCCTATAAAGATAGAAAGCTACATGTGAGTGTGAGTATTCCTTTCTGATAGACAGCTTTTAGAAGCCTCTCTGGGACCAAGCATGTCTTGGTGTTTTCCATGGGCTGGTGTAGTTTCTTGTCTCTCGTTTGTCACCAGTGGCAAAGACCACACGTTTGCACAGCTCACAACAGGGATCAGTATCCAAACTGAAGCTCTGGGCCATATGGCTACTGTCTTATTTATACATAAACCACAAATGTATCATCACTGCACAGGATGCTGCCCTTGCTGCTCAAGCTTACTCCTCCACGTGAATTGTGACTCCTCTGCAACACTTTGAGCAAGGGCAGTAACATCCACCTCCTTCCATTTCCTTGTGCTCCCATATCTACTCTTCTTCCTCTGACCATTTTCAGTTTGTTTATTGTGCACAGCTCGGAATGTGATTTGGCCCTGAAGCTCCTCCATTGTCTGTGGGGTTTTGCTCAGGCTGTGTCTAAATGCTTCAGATTTGGCATTCAAGGGAGAAATCCTGTCTGGTCAACAACAGCGCTCCCAGCCAACAGCTGACTCAGTACTTCCACTTCCAGGCTGTGAAGATGAGTCATCTACCCTGATTTCAAACATGCTTTTTGATAGTTTAGGTCCTGAGTCCAGATCTTATCAAAACCATGACTCTCCTCAACTTTTCTATTCTTAAAAACACTATGCTTCTCTCAGAAACAAACAAAAAATAATTATGGGTATTGTTCTAATATATACCCATAAAACAGCAGTTTTCTTCTATAATGAAGAAAGATTTACAGTTTTAGGCTAACAAATATGATTTCCACTGGGGGATCTGAAAATAGTTACAAAAATCCTTTAGTCAAATGTAATTTTGTTTGGAGCTAAACTAAATAGCTTTTGAAAAGGAAAAAAAAAGTATGTTATGATTGTAAAAATTCTAGTTTGCACATGAATTCAATTCAGAGCATACAGACAAGTATTTAATATTTTCATTTCTTACTCATGTGAAAAACAAGGGCAGGTTAAAAAATCCTTGGAAATACATGCATTAGTCTTGGAACCTTAGCTACTAGTTCTCTGCATTCAAAGTATACCTCAGTACAGTGTTGGAGGACTTAGTGGACTATCTAATGTGAACCCTATGTGTTGGCAGGTAAATAAATGGGGAATACTTTTTCAAAGTTCTTTAAAATTATTTTTCCTATACCTCACTAGTTGACCCATAAAATATTTCATTAGTGATGTGAATTTCAGATTTTCTGTTCTAGTTCACCTCAGCTGTGAAACATTTAGCAAGAAACAAACTGGCACATTTCTGGATGAAAAAAGATCTAAAGGAATTTTTCTGGTTTACCAAGATACTTTAAATTTCTTGACAGGTAAAAAGAGATATACAAGTCTGTGGCTGATATAAATGTTATCATTCTTTCATTCCAGTGTTAAGTATAACTCACCTAGCTTACCTTCAAAGTAATAACCTGTTCTTAAAATATATAAATGGAAAAATGTATAATCTGTTCTAATTGATCTTCAATAACAAATGCAAAAAGAAAAAGTTTTATGTTTAAAGTAGTTTTAAAATTTAACATATTTTCGTTGTGAATCTCATGCATTCTATGACATTAATGTCAAAGTTCCTTGTTGAAAAAGGTATTTCATTACTTTGTAGCCAGTGACTGAGTTATTGAGCATGCAGACACAACCACAAGAAATGGGCATGTGTATCCTACACAGAAATGTGAAGGGATAGAAAAGTCCATTCATAAAGTTACATATTATAACATATGTATATACATATACATATATTATATACATTTATAAGTATTTATACAGGGTATTATGATTACTTCACTTGGCCCAGAGATGTGCCAATAAATCAAAACATTTGTTTAAAGAATGGTAATGACAATTTTTGATTTCGTTTTGTCATGTGAATCTATAGGAAGGTGCTGGAGGATGATGGAGAGAATATAATTTTTTTTATTTTCCTGAAATTTCTACTGATTTTAGCTGTTCCCTTGGATCATCCCTATATAATGGCCAGACTTCGTGAATGAAGATCTGGGGAAGGGCTCTCCCCACATGGGTGTGGCCCTTCCAACCTGCGCAGTGGTGAGGCACAGCGTGTGCAGAACTGGCCCCACTGTTTAAGTCCTAAGGTCCATTTGCCACGGCCGAGTGAGCTTGGACAGTGACAGTGAAATCCTCGGGACTGTCTACAGCACCCGGTACTAACTGGGGCTGACCCTGCTGAGCACCCGAGATCTGACGGGATCGGATGGCAGGGAGACATTTAACGGCCATGGGGACGGTCCCCACTGAGACTTGAACTCGGGCCCTTGGGATTCAGAGTCCAGAGTGCTAACCATTACGCCACAGGACCGCCTGGATCATCCCTATAATTTATTTAATATGTACTGCAGTAATCATAGAATAGTATCACAGTATGGCCTGGGCTAGAAGGGACCTCAAAGATCATCCAGTTCCGACTCTTGCACCATGGGTAGGGATGCCTTCCAGTAGACCACGTTGCTCAGGGATGCATCCAACCTGGCTTTGAACACACCCAGAGATGGGGCACCCACAACTTCTCTGGGCAGCCTGTGCCAGTGACTCGCCACCTCTGAGTAAAGAATTTCCTCCTAACATGTCCTAACATTTTTCTAGTTCCCCTGGATATCATCCCTTCCTTCTGTTGTGTCAACTGCACCTTTCAGCTTGGTGTCATTGTAATTACTAGATCCCTCCCCTGAGAGATAAAAATAAATGTGAAGAATGTCTGCAGGATTATCAAGAAGTTTGAGATACAGTTTTCCAATTAAAAGGATGTCCATAGTGGCCCAGTGTGGTTTTCAGTCCAGTCCTCCAGACATATGGTTATCTGACCTCTCATATACAACCAGTGATCAATACCTAGAAAAAATTATGCTTTTTATGGTTTTAATTTTTGTATTTTAATGTTGTAGGGTCTAGGACAGCTTGCACTTTTAATCAGTTAGTGAAAAAAGCCTTGCAGTTTTCTGCTTTGTTAAGTGGAGAACAAACATTGTGAATACACAGAATTTAAACGTATAAAAACCAGTAAAGTAACATACACAACTAAAAACAGTAGAAAAAATACAAAGCACAATTTGTTTTGATAGTGATTTGTGCCAAGCTCCATTTCAGCCAGAACTGTGTCTATGGGTACATTAGTCTGACTTGTATCTTTACAGTGGTATATGATGAGAAAAGATTCCTGGAAGGGTGGGATACAACTCTCCCCACAGCTCAGTGCTCACACCCTCATTGCTCAAACCGCCCAAGCTTAATGGGAGTACAAAGAGTCTCGCTTCTCATCTGGGCTGTGAAAGTTATCAGAACTTCCTCCTCCTCCAGTGTTTATTTTCTTCTGTCACAATGTATTCCCTGGTATACAATACCTCAGACTGATCTGTGAGTGAGAGAGGGTGCCTTGCACTGGGTGGGTCAACAAAAACAAGTTTGACAAAGAAACCACCAAGCACTCTTTACAGACAAACCACTGCTGGCAGTTTCAACGATGGTGGTAAAGTCAGAGAGGTGACAGATTTAGACAACAGGGTTAGGCTTTCATCAGCTAACTCTGATCAAGTGTCCGAAGGTCTCAGATAACCTTCTTGACATCTGAGCAACAGGAACTATATGTAAATGAAACTTCCATCATGCAGTGAAATTAGAATAAGTAATAATTATCTATTAATTACAAATACAGAATAATATTATATACTACATATATTACTGAACACAACCCATCAAAAGCTTTCCTAAAGACAGCTTCGCACATAGAGAGCCTCTTTCTGTTTCTGTAAAGATGTGTTACATTTGCACAAAGACTTACATCGCTTTTTAGGAAAACCAGACTGTAGATAAAAGAGGGGAAGAAGTCTTGAGTAAAACTGACTTTGCGACACTGGTGCTTGTTTCTGGCAAAAGAAAAATGTCTTATAGTTGCATTCTCAAATATGTTTCTGGCACCTCTTTAGTGAGCCTAAGATCAGTAGACAGCTCAAGTTGGACCCACCTACAGCCTTCCCTGTTGCCCACGTTCCTTGCTGCTCTCCTAGTTTTTCAGTCTGTCCTGCTGCTCTCTTTCAAACCTAGTAAAAGCTCCTTAAATATTGTTTTAAACAGTGAATAATAAAAACTATCTTACCATATCTAAAATGGCAACAGCCAAGAGTAGGACAACATGTAATTGTCTTTGCAGACTTTCTGTACCTCAGAGGTTTTCAGTCAAGCTAGAAAGTTCAAAACTGGTTCCAGAATGAGCGAGACAGTAAAGGCAAGAGCACAAGTTTCCTTAAAAGAAAACAGTCTTTGCCCTTTGTGATGCCTGTCCAAAAATCACCTATACCAAAGCATGTAAACAGCAGTGTTTCAAGATCTAAGCCTTACACATTTATTTAAGCTTGAACCATATAATTACATGTAGGTCTGCAAGATGTCCATGGATATCAGATACTTCGCACAACAGCCAAACTAGCAGCAATCTTTGGGTGATAGTTGAGGCCCAGAGAATTATACTATATAAATGGCACTCTGTTTGGATTCCATTCTCAATTGTTTTGTTGCAAAACCTGGTAATTACATTAATAAATAGAGAAGATATTATCTTAATAATGAATTTTAGGCTTCTAAGCCTTTTTACTAAGATTAAATATGACAAACATAGAGGAAATGCAGCTACACACAATACCCTGTGTGTTGCACGTGACTACGTACAGTCACACAGAATCACAGAATGGGTAAGGCATATGATTGATACTTATACTTGTGGCCTGCTAGAAGAACTTGTTTTGTTGACTAATAAAATTGTTTTTCACTTTAGCGAGGAAAAAAAAAAATCTGCATCAAATCAGCTGTGCCACCACACATAAAGGAGGGTGGTGAAAGGTTGAAGTTTGTTACGCATTTGACAGCATTCTCATGATAGCATTCCACAGCTCATTTTATATGCTATACATCTTTATTCCTCTCAGATCATGCCCTCTGAAAGTTCTCCCTCTTCTGTTATCAGGTAGATGGTATCTGTCTTACCCCAGCCCTTTGGCCTAGTGAAGGACCTTTTCTTTCCAGCAGGAAGTTTAAGAACTGAATTCATATATGGAATTTCAAGAACATTTCTCAAAAAGATGAAAACCACTCAGGACGCATTATAGGAAATAATTCATCATTCCACCTCTTGTATACAATCAATAACACTAAAAGACTGTCTTGTCATCTTATCAGGCTACATAGGTTTTAGCAGTTCCTTTATTAAGCCTGGTAAAGAAAGCAAGGAGAGAGGGATTCTTTGAACATCCAAACACAGTGTCACACTGAGTGTGATCCTGACACTGTCCAGGGAACCTGCTATCCTTTGTTTACTGATGGATCTGTGATAACCCGACAGCTCAGATGGAAGGTCAACCCAGAGGACAAGCAGGGGGTTCTTTTCCATCATCCCTGAATCCTGGAAGTGGCGGGTTTGACCACCCTGGGTATCCAGGCTCTCTGTTAAATTCTACTTTTCCTGCTGACAGAAGTATGTGGAATGTGATCAGGAGATATTTGGGCAATTTGTCTTCTATTACAAGTAGGAGAGAGAGGAAAGGATGAACAAACCCTATGATCTGTCTGGAGCAAATTTTATTCCTGTAGAGAAAATAATCCAGCCACAAAATTTTACAGCTTTTTGACTGTTGAGATAGCAATTGTGCAAGTCTGTTTTGGATATCCATGTGCATCTGTGCTAGCAGGTGTACAAAATCAGTAATACCATATGAGATATCAGTACTAGAGGTAGTGTTATCCCAATGACTGACTCGAGCATATCCAGGCCAACATTTTATCCTCAGTTGCTGAGTCCATGGGTGTCATGACAAACAACAAAGGGTTTGCTGTTCCCTATTCATGAAAGCACAACTTGACCAACAGGCTAGAAACTGTACTTCAGCTTCATCAGCTTTGGCAGAACCTTCCTGTCTGCCTCAGAAAGGTCACTGGAGAAGCATTCACTTCTGGTAGACCAATAGCTTATCTTGGTTATCCTGATTAATTCTTCAGATGACAATGGTGTAACCAGTTGCCTCAGAAGAAGGTAAAAAACTTCTTCAACAGCAATTATTGAATAATGTGCCTACAAACTTTCCTCTTCTTTCCAATACTTACAAAATGGATTTTAGTTTCATGTATAATCTTCAGATCTTGCAACCTTGCCAGAATTCCTAGGTCCACTAGTAATCCTTAGCTATTATTGAATTTTCTGAACAATTTAATCCTTTCTTCAACCTGGATTTCAAATACATTTTATGTCTATAAGACGCCCAATCTTCTTATATATTGCATAAATGAATGATTGCCTTTCATTACTTCTAAATTGTTGGCTAATTAAAGCTTAAAGTGGCACAAGAAAAAACAATAAAATGTAGTCAGTTTGTTTCGAGTCTCCTATGAATTAACTTTAGATTTTTCCACTTTTTGACATTTATCTGCAAATGGTTTTTATGGTTGTCTTTGGTACACATCTAAAGTATACCATATATGATTCCACTGTCTTGTCCAACTACCAACAGTCACTTGACATAATTTTGTCATGTCACTATTGGTTTAAGGTTGTTTTTGTTTTTGTTTTTTTCCTTTACCACATTTAATCTATCTTAGAGGCAGCTTTTCCTTCAAGGTGATTCTTTCTTTCTGTACCCAGAGAAGTAACTGCTAAAAGAATTAGTCTAGCAAGAGAAATAATTAAACCTTGAAAATTAGCATGGACAATAAAGCCAGAGGTTAATGCATTAGGACAGGTTTGTTAACAGCAGCACACAGCTTTCATTACTAACATGTTACTGTCAATATGTTTATGCATGTTTTAGTTCACAGAGAAATGTTGATTAAAAAAAAGTTTTACTGAAGTTGTAGATAAAACCTAGATGGGGTCACTATCACATATCCTTGTGTGAAGAAGAGAATTCAGCTATATATATTTTGTCTACAATCACAGAGTTTAGTTTATGCTTGACATAAGGAAAGGGCAACAGATTTATTAATTCTTTCATGTTCATAAGATTTTAAATTAAAGAAACAACAATATACACCAAATGTTCCTCCTCAAACAAATTAGAAACAAGAATCAGGAAATAAGATTTACTTTATTACATTTAGTGCTAAGGGATTTATTTTTAGAGAAAAGTTTTACATTTATTTTTAATAAGGATAAAAGTTCAGAGTTTATATGAATGTCTTTGATAAGGAAAACACGATTTGTAGCTGTGCAGCTGGGCATTTCACCTCTGTAGTGGCTTGTTTCTCTTTTGTTTCAGATATTTTTTTCTGTGTTCATATATAGCAACATGTAATAGCAGATCTAGTGTGAGTGACCAAGCATATATATACAGTGAGGATAAAACAGCATGAAAGTAAAATACCTCGATATTTAGGTCCTTGGGAAACACACTGCTTGGCATTATGCGAGAGCCTGTCCTTGTTTGGTTGCTACTTAAGGGATTTATTTGCCATGCTTTTTTTTATGCAACTCGCTGTAGTTACGCCAAAAAATATTTATCATTAAAGGACAATTTAAGAGAAAAAAATTGTAAAAGCTACATTACGGTGTGTGATACATGACATGAAACGGTGAAGATTTATCTGTGATAATTCTAATTAAACTTAAGAAATACTATTTCAAACATGAAAAATAAAGAGAAGTTGGTCAGCAAATGCAAGATTCACCTTGCTTATTTTTTGGCATGGAAAGCAAAGTACAGATTATTGAAATGCAGTCTGCAATGCATTAGAGAGACATAGTGACCTTCAAATGGCAGTTTAGGCTTTGTCTTTCAGACAGCTCTCTTGGAACAGGGTGAAGCTTCCACTGGAAGTATCTGTCTTTCTCCACTGAAAATTTCCAAATGACCTCTTAAACCAAATGTCTGTCTATTAGATGGCAAAGACAAATGAGATGAACATTACTGCCAGTCCCTCAACAAGAGCATGGTGGTCTCCAGCAAGCTCAAGGACAGTACAGCTATCCACCTTTCCCACAGGCAGAGATCTGAAGAATGCAGTTTCCAACTAAGACAGATGTTACTCTGCTACACAGCCCTCTGAGAGACACCTAGGAGGCTCCTGTGAACATGGTCTTTGAAGCTCACATCTTTATTCCAAGACATTTACTTTAAAGGTGATGTGGGGGAGGGACTGGGGGGGAATGTTTCAGATGCCAGCTGCTTATGTAGTTTACTTACTGCGTAAATTTCTCAGTATTTTATCTCTATGTGTTAGGGCACTGTAGATTTTACTATAAACTTCATAAAGAACAAAAATAACTCAATGGGCATAACTCTAGGACACAAATGTAAGTTCAAAATATCCAGGGGGCAGATGCTTGTTAAGAGGATTGCATGTTGTTTTGGTCAACGCCACTGCACTGACCTTCACTTCTGCAGCCTCTCTGGAGCTTTTCCACTGAGCCAGCCTCTTCTACTGACAGAGCCATGAGAAGTGCCTTGCACAGTGAGTCCCTGGTCCTGGATCAAGGCCTCTGCATAAAATCGTGGTAAAGGTACTGTTGACCATCATATTAGCAATTTCCCATTCAACTCCAGCAAACACTGTTTACCTACCAAGATGTCTGTGGCACAGACAGTATGCTGAAAGGCAAGGTGCTTTACTCACACTGTTGCTGTTCACCCATCATATCTCTACATCTCCATAAAATGTGGATTGATTGTAAAATAATTTTAATCTGTGGATCAAATCCTGAATCTAATGCTAAAGTAACCCAAGTAAGCTTAATCCATTTCTTTTTCAAAGTTCTTCAAAATGGGATTTGATATAAGTGGTATTTTCCCATGCTTGAAGAAGAGTCATTGAATTCAGCACAAAAACAAGAGCAAGCAGCTGGAATGGAGAGCCAGATGTACAAAAGATAGCTGAGTAAAGCACAAGCAAACATTTTTTCTGATTATTGCTTGCATTTGTCTTAACTCTGACTGACAAACCTTTAATGCCCTAAGTTTCTAATTACTACTCATGTCGTGTGAGAGTATTTATCGTGAGAAATGTTGGGAACCTACAAGAAATTTTTTCATGCATTAGATTTGATAGTGTTTCCTCTGATAAAATGTCATTGGCTTAACCTGTCTTTCTTCTATTTAATCACTTTCAGAGGCTCATTAGTCCAAAAGGAAGTAAGCTTTAAAACTCAAACCACATGCCACACATAAAGAACAAAACAACAACAAAAATTACTGATTGTGTCCTTAGTTTCAACGTTGTATGCTATCTCAGTAATAAAAGAGTTAAAAAGATGTTAGAAATATCCTTTTTAAATGAGAAAATGCATATGATTTCAAGGCTATGGCTTCTATTAACCCACATAAAATGAGAGTTTTCAAGGACACTGCATAGGTTAATTCTTGCCTTTCAAGGACTTCCACTCCACTTCACTAATGAGTTTCTTTTCTTGTAATCTTTTGAAATTAATATAAATTCTACAGTGACTTGCCACAATAAACAAAATCATGTATCATTCATTCTACATAGGCAAATAGATGAGTATATATGCATAAAACTAATTTTAAAATTTTAGAGAGCTAAGTAAATCTTATATTACAGGGACATGCAAGACACACCAATATCATGCATGAATAACCTTCCTTGTTGCAGAACTATACATCAAGTTCATAAACACCACATTTTAAAACACAGACCCACACAAAAATGTACAAAATTCAGAGGAACATTTAAATGAGTGCCCAGATTTGAGCCATGTCTAAGCCACGCAATTTTGTTGTTTTTCATTTTTCTCATTTGTTTATGGAACTGTAATGAACAACTCTAAGGCACCTTGAGGCTACTCAATTATTAGAAAAAAGATCCTTAATGTTTATCTGACTGCAGAGAGCTGACACCAGCAAGGGTGTACTTGGGCACCACCTTGTATAGATCCATGTTCTATTTCCTTGCATACTGAGAAGACAACACAAAAGCAGAAGACACTAGAATTGTCCCATTTTCAAGTCTCTTCCTGGTCTTCTCTGTTCTGCTCTCCTTACCCCTTTTCCCTCCCCCTCCCACTGAGATCCGCTCAAATTTTATATTCACTTAATTTTTGGAGGAGGTGAAATCTTCTTTTAGGTCTCCACTAACTATTAGACAAGGTCCCTTTGGATTGTGCCTAATATGTAAAGTTATTTCTCATTCATAAAAAGATCTGGCAAATCAGAGTCCATGTGATGTCAAAGATCAATGACACATTAATCCTTCTAGTTTCTATTTTTTTAAATGTAGGCACTATGAGGTGTTGGCATCTAAATATGAATTACTAAATAAAAAGACTAGCCTTAGAGGAGTTTATGCTTAGACTAGTAGAGGTGTACAAGGATCACAATGAATTTTGGTATATTGATTTTTACTGTTAAGACCCAGATTACTGCTCCTTCCAAATCCTTTTAACAAGTGACAAAGATAATGTTGTTAATTTATTTGTTCTGAGCAGTTAGGAAAAAAGTCAGAAGTCTGATAGTTGTTCCAATTATGAAAAGAAGTTAAAGCTATATGTCAAATATTTCTTTTCAAGTATAAAAACAGCTCCCAGCAGATCATATCCTCAGTCACTGTTTCCCATTCCTTGCAAAGAGTTAGAACTCTTCCAAGTGGATCTCAGCCAACTGTCCTCATCATCTACTCACACACTCTGACTTTCTCTGCATTGACTTCTTTTGCTTTTGTCTGTCAGACTCACGACTCTGTTCTAAGCAACCTCTTCTTGCAGAGCTCATTCACCCAATGTGTGTTCACTGGATGGTGACTGATGGCTGCATTTTGGGGTTAAGATGCTACTGTTTCATGAGAGACCTTATGCAGAATCTTTTAGCTGATTTAAGAGGGGGAAACGGAGCAGGTTGTGTAACACTTCCCTTGTTGGGCAGCCTTCTGAACCCTGAAGATCTGGCAGTCAAGGCAACAGAAAAAAGGCTTTCAGAAAAATAAAAGACAAGGAATATGAGATATGGGCAGACAGAGCAAGGTCAGTAACAGATTTACTATGTGTTTGGGTTTTGTTGGCTAGGAAAAGTTACGATCTCTACACTCGTGTATGTTTGTGTATGTCACAACATATGCAAAGGAGACAAGTATTAATTAACCTTTTTCTGATAGGTATTCATATGGCCATTTTCAGTTGGTAATTCCAACACTATGACATTTTGCAGCATGGTTTAAGCCATGAGAAGAATGCTCAGAGTATTTCTCAACAATGGCTTTGCTTTTAAAGAACATTAGCTGAAAACAAAACATATGTACTAGTGGGCTTTACTGAAAATATTGCTTCTTCGGTAAAGCTGCAAGGCAGAATTTAGGAAGGTGAAAGAGGAGGCAGGATACACCACCGGAGTGTTCTCTAGGGTAGGCATCATTTCATGTAAAAGGCAAAATGTCAACAGAAACGTGTTACTACACCATTGCAGAGAAGATCTAAGAGGTTTAGTGCCCCAGAATGTTTGGCATTCCTTTTACGCCTGCAACTCCAAAAAAAAAAAAAAAAAAAAAAAAAAAAAAAAAAAAAAAAAAACAAAAAAAAAAAAAAAAAAAAAAAAAAAAAAAAAAAAAAAAAAAAAATTCTAAATCCCTCATGTTTATTTGAATATATGTTGGCAGGATAACTAAACGCTCCCTTCAAACATCCTGCTGGAAATATTAAACAGTAATTACCTTACTCAAGTCGTTCCTTTTGTGAGAAGGGGAGCCACCTGACTGCCAGCTTTCGTTTGCCCTGACACAGATGCAAAGGCTCTGCTGCCTTTCTGAGCTGTTCACACACTTTCTTCCCATGAGAAAGTAAGCATTGATTGAAACGCGGCATTTTCTCCCAACTTGAACACATAACTGCTGCTTGTTTCAGAAAGATGTCAACTAATTTGAGCAACCTCTCCAAAGGACTCTCCAAACAGAAATGTCTTTCATAAATTTCCGGGTCAGCAGCCCTTGGTAACCCAGGATGACTATTCCAGTCCTGGAGGCACTGAAATAGTTCCATATAAATAGAAACAGCTTCTGTACCACACTGTTGCCTCAAGCATAGCATTCAACACCTCCTTGCACATTAAAATATCTCTCCATGACACAACTTTACACAAAAGAGTGTCTTTGACCATATGGTCTCTCTTTGATCTGCTGATTTTCTTTACTCTGATCCTCTCATTTACTGAAACATTTATATCTTCTGGTCTGAAGCCTTAAATGGTCAGCAGGAATAATGCATGCAGGAGCCTTCTTCTCTTCTACTCTATTTGAATGTCAGCAGATGTTGAAGTATCCTATTGCTTCATAAAGTATTCTATTGTGTGACACTATTTGTAAAAGAAAAACAGCTTCAACAACATCTGTATAAGAATCACCTATTTTCCTTTCTTCTTTCCTTACCCTCCTTCACCGTGAAAACAAATATGTACTAATTCTAGTTCTTTAACAGTACTTTCCCTTAAGGATTCTGGGTTTAGTACAGTGTTCTTGTAGGCCAGTGTAATTCCTTTCAGTGGCTTCTATGGACTTCTGACATAATGCATGCACTATTTGCTGATTCTAAAGTGTTTAATGAGTTAAATAAGGCTGCAGGGGTTAAAAAAAAGAATGGCAGGCTAGATGGGTGGGAAAGACCTTTTGCATTTTCAAATTAAGGTAACTGTACTTAACCCAAAATTTCTGTCCTCTCCTAGTCTCCTTTCCTCTCCTTTTCCTTTACATTTAACTCACTAGACAGAGCAGGACCCAACTGAAATTGAAGGCAGTTTTGCCTTTTTCTTCAATACAAAATCTGATGTTCATTCATCATCTAAATGTAAGAACTGTAAACCGTTTATAAACTGGTATGCAATTTGCTCATGAAAAATGTTACTAATATGCTTTTTTGTCCCTGGGTATATTGGCTCTTGAGAGCTCCTATCCAAAGCCTGCAATTTTTAATAACAAAGCGTTTTTTAATAACAAAGCAAGGCTGCTCAAACTGGGTGGTGCAAATGCAATCTGAAACAGAACCTTCAGATTGAAATTGTCTTCTCACAATGTATTTCCATCACAGTTTTTGAAAAACAGGATTTTCCAGAGCACCTATGAAAAACAAGTGGATCTAATGGGCATTTGGAAAATTGTTTTCTCCTAGAAAAGTAGTAATAATTCTTTCCTCTTTGTATATTAACCAAGCAGAATTCCTGTTCTGAACCTTCATAACAAAGAGCCACAGTGAGAAAACCACTCATACAGTGCCTTACTCAACCAGCTAAAGGCTGCTTCTCAGTTTTCTGCAGCAACAAAATTCATGCAATCAAATACAGAGCACTGTTGTTGGCCTCAGATCATCATTGCGTTGGACATACAAGGCTTACACTGCTGTGCTAAACTTGTGGACAGGCTGTCTGAAGGTTTTCAAAATAAGTAACTTTCTCCTTGATCACACTGAACACTCAATTGAGTAAGAAGATTTAGGCTGAATGACCATATTAATGGTTTTGTAATCTTGATCCAATATGTTGGAATTGGGTTAGTCTTTAATCATATGAAATCCACCAGTTCTCTGAAGGTCTTTTGGAAATCAAGGAGATATTTCCCTTGCATGTGTAAGGGCATCTTCTTGCTCCCCAGAAAATAATACCCAAGAAAGTGTGCACATGTGAATGACTGCAAAGTGGATCATTTCCCATAGATAACTTGCTGCAAAACTGTGCTTGAAGAAATTGAACAGTGGTTGTTTTCAGAAGCAAAACAAACAAACAAATTTTTGGCATTTCAGAGAGTAAACTTCTTGTTTAATTCCTACGTCAGATCTATGAAAGAGAAGTTGGGAGACTAAATGATCAATTCTCTCAGCAGTATATTTTAAGATGAATCCATCTGTAAAAAAAAACCCCAATTTTTGCATATTTCAATTAATCTGAACAAAAACTAAACAATGCAGATTAAACCAAATAGATTTTAAAGTTTCTTTTTACAAAAAGGAAACACTAAACCGACATTCTTTCCTGTCATAGAGAATGCTTCATTCACATGCAGTGAAATATTTGTGGGGCGAAAAAAAATTAAGAAAAGGGGATGGATTTCTGAAAGAGTCTGCTGATCCCTCTTATCTCATGAATGATCAGTTAGAGCATTCGCTGGGGTGTGTGACATCCTTCCATCCTGCAAACTACAGCTTCAATTCCTTTTGTTGGACATGCTACTTTTTGCATGAAACAGCAAAACATTATTGTGCCAGGCATCAAAGAGATAATAATGACTCCATGGCCTGACTGGCTTCCTACAAAACAGGTTGGTGCCTGTTTCAAATTCCTGTCAAGAATGAAAGCCTGTCTTGTCCAAAAAATCTTCAGCTATATGAACAAGAATTCTAACCAAGAAGGAATGAAAGAAGCTCACCTGAGTAACTCCCAGCCAATGTAGTTGAACCAGCTTTCGGTAGGACAGAAGATAATAGGTCAAATCCTTTCCTAAAAAGACACAGCTGAATATACTTCTCCTGTTTCCTAGGAAAATGCTCTTTCTCTATTTGCTTACTCAGAGGGTGAATATGAACAACAATTTAATTTGTTTAATTTAGACACATTTTGCAAATGGTTCCAGATTCATCACATTCATATTCCAGGTTACTTCAAAGTTTACAATAACTAGCTTTTCCAATGTGAGCTATTTCTGCTGTCCAAGAAACTAAGATTCAGCCACTTGCCAATATATCATGTTTAAACAAATGCAATACCTTATAGCAGAAGTTACAGAAAAATCTAACTGATGTGACAACCAAGAAATAATTAGCAAGCTGTTGCTAATGATTTATCTGTTGCAGGCTGTAGTAGTTATAACAACTAAACCAACATGATTTCCTCTGTTCTGTCAAGCATTTAAAAGCCTCATGGCTTTTGAGATAGGATACAGGTTCATCATAAAAATGTCTGTTTCAAAATATATACAGAAAGTATGACAGCAACTTCTGAAATGGTTTCACATGCTTTTGTGAACTCAAATTAGGTCTTGTTAGAAAGGAAAGCAATAATGTATTATAAAAAGTAATAGAAGAATAAGTGCTGGAAATATGATGGTATTCAATAAAGAGATGACAATGACTAGGATTATATTACTGGGATTGTGTAAAAGGGATTTACTTTACTATCTGAATAGCATATAGATTTTCTAATGTGTAAAACTTGAAAACATAACCTGAGTAATGAAATTTGAAAAAATACCAAGCAGCATCAAAAATAATAGAAACCATTTTAATTTTTTATGTTTCTTAGTAGAACATTTAGGCAAGTAGTATTTTTGTTGCCCTAGGGAATCATCAAAGCAAACAATGCTGCTGATTTTAAGAAATATCTTGATAATTTAATTATTCATTGTATTATTTGTATTTTTATATATACTATAATTATGAAGATAAAACAATATTGTGCTTGTGGCTTAAACTTATTGTTAATAGACTCAAGAAAGAACATTTTGCTTGTGGTAACATATCATATAATTACCCAATTTTATTTCCTTTATTCCCCTGAGACTCTTGGGGTGTGATAGTAAAGTTTAAGGAAAAAAATGTGGCTTCCTTCCTCACACATATAGTTATCTTTACTTCAGTGAGAGTATTTATATTATTTTTTTAAATACAGCCTTAGATCCCAAACTACTTCCTAAGGATTTCCTTTGCTGTTATTGTGACTTTGGAGGCACTGCCAGCATTTGTCAGAATAAGGCTGTGTGCACCAGAGACATTATTCCCACTGCAAGATTTGTCTCACCTGGCATTAGAAATTTAAAATTTGAAATTTCGGCAGCTATTCATGATTGATTGTTTAAGTTCCTTCCACAATCAGTGGTGAAGAACAGCCACTATCAGAGAATGGTGCTGCCCACCTTAAGATAGGTATGTAAGATATTTGGGATACACTGCGCTCCGGGCAAGCCTCACTGTTTGCCAGATGCCTCACTTACCAGCGCATAGAAGCTCACTAATGGCTTAACATCAGCATATCTCCTGGGCTGCCAGCTGTGCCCTGCATTTGGGGGCCAGCAAAGACAATGCCTACCTTGCACTCAGTGGTGTGACACACAGGTAAACGCCTGGTATGGTTAAAAGAGCATTATTCAAGTGTTACTGTAGTAATTAATACAGATGGTCCTTATCTCCACTTTGCTGAATCGTAGGCATGAATTTCAAAAGGAACCTTTATCTCTCTTGATTTAATCTCCCGCAGAAAACAGAGACTAGAACTGAAGGAACAGAAGACAGAAATGGACCCTTTCCTTCTTTCCACAGACATAGGAATAACTTTGTCTGAACCACAGGAGTCCAACCTTTTTTTTTCACCCTCTCCCTAAACCACAAAATACCTCAGCATCTTGTAATAAGTTTAAGACCACTTAAACCACAAATTTGGCAACAATTTAGCTATCCTGTCTAAACCACAGCATCAAGAAGACTATCCAAGCTCAGGCTAAAAGCTTCAAAAGTTAGAGAACATAATTCTTCCCCTGGAAGTCTGTCCCGGCATCCTCACTGCTAGGAAAATGCTTTTCATTTGAATTTAAAAACATTCAACTTCCAGCTGTTAACTTCCAGAAAGGCCATTGTCGTTTCTCCCCTAGGGACAAAGAGCCTTTCAAGCTTAGTTTTTTTGGCTTTCCATTGTAATCAAACCATCACTTAGTCTTCTTTTTAATAATGGGTGTGTCAATACTGACTGTAATGGAAACAGGATTGACTTGGTAATTTCAAACTAGTCACTGAAAATATTTTTTCTTATCAGCATTTTTGCTCCATCATATGGTACACTTTACCTTATTATTTTTGGGTTGCTCACATGCTGGGCTGTGGGTTGACAGTGTCTGTTTTTGTTTTGTAGAAGGAAGCTCTGAATCATTTATTTTTGGGAAAAATATGCAAAGAATAACACAAATTTCTTAAGCAGAGAGGAAAAAAAACTCAACAGAAATAAAATCTTGGTACTGTGCACAGCACAAGCATCCTTTTTAGTGTCTGCATCTATCTTCATCTGAGCCAAGCCTTTCAGAATGGTGGAACAGTATTTATCTTTGGAAATCACTAATGAAATAATGTATTTGAAAATAAGCCTGTTTTGCTATTTCTAAGCTTGTAACACTGACTCATATTGTTCCTAGGTGGCACATTGGGGATAACTAGAAATGGAAGCTCATCATATACCAAAAATAACTGAGAGGTGAAAAGAGTGGGGTTTTTTAATACCTTTTGTTGCAATAAAGATGGATTCCTCTTTGCAGAAAGGAGAACTTCAGACTGAACCAAGGAGCTATAAACTGGCACACATTTATTGTAGAAATACAAGCTACAAAAGCAGGGGACAAAGCTGAATTACTCTCTCTTTTAAAACAGAACTAGGAGAACTGAGGATGACAGAAAATTATTCCAAGAGCAAGTTCTGCAGAGCTCACCATGGAGAAAAGCTGCTGGAAAACAATTTTTGTCTTATGATCTTGCTTTCTTCCTAATGGATGGAAGATCATATAGCAGGAAAACTATCACCTCCAAAGAGATCCCAGAACCTCTCTGAGTCTTTACACAGCCAAGAGGAAGACTTGTGCACCAGCACCACTACGTCTGAGTCAAGTTACCAGATAAATGGGAGAACTTAAAATATGTTCGTCACTGAAATTAAGTTAATTCCTCCTGGGAAAGAAATTAGACACACACTTAGAGCTCAGGAGTTCCATTCTTTTATGCTTGCCACTGAGTTGGCAATTAATAAAATGTTATCTTTTCATACATTATAACAAATCACTTTCTACCAAGCTAAATTAAAGGTAATATTTCTGTTAATGGAACTTTACAAGTGCCTAATTTAACCAGTGTGAGGAAAATGACCATAAAGCACTCGTGCCGATATTTAAACAAGAGAAAATGAGACTGTTGTAACACTTAATTTCATTTCAGTCTTTTCTGCTGCTCCACATGGTCCAAATACACTCATACACTTTATCACTGTATGAGAGCCACAGGATTGGGTTGGGGTTTTGGTTTTGTTGTGGGATTTTTTTCCCCCAGGAAGAAGTATCTCTTTTTCTTTTTGTTTTTCCTATAGAACTTAGTCCATACTTATTTCCCTAGGGTAAAATGAGCACCTATTCCTACAGAACAAGGGAACAAGATGAGGGATCTGGACATCCTGTTGATTCGGCTCGAAGTTCACAAACTGCAATCTACAGAAACCATCTGGGTAAGTTTGCAAAACAAAGTGTTACCTTACAAAACATACATTCCCGGCAATTGCATCAATTGACGTATTTAAAATTATTCATACTGACTGAGGAGACTCACAGGCAGTATTAGTGGTAGCGGTGTTGACAGCATAGTCTGAGGCAGCTGTCCATCAGGGGCAAAATACACACAGGGAAACAAAAACAGGTGAAACTTGGCAATTCCATGAAACACGGAATCCACGGCATTGTGCTCAAGAGCCTGCAGAGAAGTGCAGCATAAGCTCAGTGCATCAATCAGTGTGATTTGTTACCTTTTGAAGCAGTTCAATGGTAATTATTGATGGAATAAAGCAACAGACTTGCTTTTTCTTTTTGTATTTAGGATTGCTATCTCATTGCGAAGTACTTTTGTTTACTTACTTGTAATAAATCCAGGCAGGACTGTAAAATCTAAAGAAGTATGAACATTTCCCTTCATTTAAATTAATTGAGACATGATCAGGTGAGAAAAGATAAACAAAGAGAATACTGGTGCACACAGGAGAAATGACACATTTACAGACAAGATCCTCTTGGCCAACTGGAAGGAAAGGGAAGTAGTTTATTCTGTTCCTTTTATATCCTCAGTGGACATAAACTTTTATCCAAATATTTGTTATGCTTTTTCCTCTCCAAGAATACTTGTTCAGTGTTTCATTCCTATGTTTCTACTATAGTAACTGGGGGTTTAGGATTCTATGGCTCTAATTGACTAATATTTGTATGGCTGTAAGTAAATGTGGGCAGAAAAAATGCTAGACTAACTGTGCAGTATAACATTTAGTGAATATATATATGTTGAATCTACTCCCTTCTGCATTTATCCTTCTATGGATTGTTTTGAAAATAGGGAAAGAATTTTTTTTTACCTTCTTTTCAGTAATAAGGGCCACAGTCTAGCAAACTGACACAGGATGCTGGAGTGTGATGTAAAAGATTACTAAAGGGAAACTCCTTGATTTAGTCAAGGATTCAAGATTTCACTGGGCCCATGTTTCTAGATGAAAGCAATATTCATTATAGTTTTGAGAATTTCCTTGACTTCCCTTCTTTATTTTTGTAGGGGGAAATAAGAAAGTAGAAAATAAAGGGGAAAGTTCCTCCCAGTTCTAGAACAGACCGCAATGCCTTGAGCTTGTTCACAATGACTCCAGTAACAATTAGCAAAGGCCTTCTGTGCGTGCTCCCCACACACGGGACAAAGTGAACAGTCTGTTTTTAATGTTAGCTTGAAAGATGTCCCATAGCTGTAAAATTTTGATAGGAGAATAGTGGCTGACAGAAACTTGTCCTAAGATCTTGAATATTTGCATCCTGGACTTTGGATTGCTTTATCCCTGGCATAGGGAACCAATGGCAAAGGCCAGATCATGGAGATGCTTTTATTGAAAAGCCATGGATTCAGGTAACTTTTAATCTACAATTTTAAAAACACACCCCTGTATAGACTCTATTTTGCTTTGGATTTCTGAGATGTGTAAAATAGATGTTTTTCTTATATTACTTAGAAGAAGTTAGTAAATTCTACAGATTTTCCCCCTTTGTGTTCAGGAATTTGAAACTTGTTTATCTGTGGAACAAGTCTTAAATAATGCCAGGAGCTATGTATGCCTGCCTTTCTATTGTTCTCTTTATCTCCCATCATTCCCCCTAGCTTTTAGACTTGAAGGTGAATTTGAACCAAACCAATCAGCTAAGAAGATATCTGAAAATTCTGAAGTTCCTGTAAAAATAATGAAAATATGTACCTTGATAGACATCTTATTAATTCCACCCCAAGGGAAAGAAGATGGTGTGTTGGTGAAAGATTTAACTGTAAGAAAAGTTCCATTTTGAGTTTGTCACTTATCACACATCACAATTGTCATTCTTGAATCAAGATTTCTTTCCTCAGGCACATAACAAGGTGTGAGGTCCAAGTGATGTTTTTCCTGCAGTTGGGAAAAACATCCTCTCCTTTTTCATCCCTCATTTCTTCCCTATCCTTGAAGCAATTACATTTCTTCAATTTCTTCCCCGGGGTAAGGTCATGCTAAAGCTTTAGTGCAGTTCTTTCAAAGTCATTTCATCATATGACATAAAATAACTAGAATCCAAACTTCATTATTTTTGGTATTCAGGAAACTGTTCTGTTTTGGAACTATGAATCAGAATAGATTGCATGAACCCATGCAATAAATTGCAATCTCAATATTCCAAGTTGTGTAAAAACTTCATACCACCACTGCTTCAAGAGCTCTTTGAGGGTGGTAAAAAAAAGGTCCTGATTATGATTCTACAATCCCTTTGCAAATAGTGGGATTATATTTCACCTCACCTCCATATGTAAGATCAGCATCTTGACACTTAGAAAGATGCATGTGATGTGTTCATGTTTCTTACTTAGAAATCAGAGGTCTTTTTTAAAATGTAGTGTTTAATGTCTATGTCTTGCCAACAGCTAAGAAGGGAGGCCAGATTATTTTCTCAGTTGCCCATGTCCTACACCAGGCAGTTTTGTGTTTGACCAAACAAGTGCCATCTCCATGTGCTCATTTACAGTAAGTGTAGGGCTCTGGCCTACAAATATGAAAATTAGGACTAGCTGTTTCACAGCATTGCTAGCTCACCTCTTTTTCCTGACATCTGTGGAAGTAGGCATTTATGAGTACAAAAGGAGAAACTACTCTTTAGAGTTTCTTAGTGTGGGCCTAGGCAGGATGTCATCATTTCTTTCCTTTCCACAAAGGTTTTGATGGAACTATGATGACTCCAACCTGAAAAATATGCTGTCTCCTGCTGGTACATTGAATTCCATCACACTTGATGTGTAGTCAGGAAGCATAATCCTGTGTTAGTCACAGCTTTCAGAGACACTGCCTGAGCAGCTTTCAAAGCCAAAATGCTGAGGTTGCCAAGGAGACCCTAGTAGACATATTACTGATAACAGAAAATGCTGTCACCTTGGAAAAGATGTGTTACATTTTCTTAAATTCATTCACCCTGACCCTGTGAAAAGGGAAACCTGGGATTTGGGGATTTTTGGCTACAGGTCCTCATTCATTAGATAAACCCATGTATTGCAAAAAACATCTGAGGAAACAACCTGCCCTTTAATATAGTTCCTAGACTTTAATTTTCTCCCCAAAATTATCCTGTGTTAAACTGCCAGAGTCGTAGGAGCTGTTCCAGCTTATGAACATACCAGGTCAAAAACCAGCTATGGAGGTTAGCTTTGGAATCTTCACTTACACAAACTAGATGGTTTGCTAATTCACAGAGAAGTATTTTTGTAACTAAATCCTACTATTATAAGTCATCTGGTTCAGGTCTAGAAAGTGCAGTTGGAAGTGTCAGCTACTGCTACTTAAGAGCACTTGAAGGTTCAATAGATTACTCAAAAAGGCACTGAGCAGTATTTTCTCAAAGTGCATGGCTGACACTGAAAAAGTTAAAAATGTAATTTGAGGAATTTTTCATTAAAGGGATACTCAAATGTATACTTAGGCAGTGTCACTGGGCTGAAAGAAAGCACAGACATTCTCAGATGTTCAAATGCATTCCTGACATAACACTGGCAACTGAGAACATTTAGCAATTGCTGAGGAATATTCACTTGAGTAGGTCTATGAATTTCAGAATCTGCTGAAACAATACAAAAGTTCAGCCTTCAAAGTGGCTGAAAGTACATGTAGGCAAGAGAACTGAGTGCCTGGTACCATCCTCTGGTCCTGAGACCAAATGACAGAGAATGGTCTATGTCCACATGATTAACACCACTTGCTCTTTTAAATACTGTTGTCAAATCTATCATACCTACTGAATTTCTCAAGAGATGCCTAGTTTGCCTAGGAAAAACCTCTGATTGCTGTAGCAATGACAAAAGGAGAGGTAAGGAAAACCTCCATTATCTATTGGACTTGGAGGGAAATATAAGTAACAAAGATGAGGAGAAGGCTGAGGTACTTAACACCTACTTTGCCTCAGTTTTTACCAGTAAGATGGGTGGCCCTC
>JAWWEU010000111.1:104362058-104374208 GCA_035583155.1 Acropternis orthonyx
AGTTGGATGAAGGGTTGGACTCGATGATCTCTGAGGTCTTTTCCAACCCAGTCGATTCTATGATTCTATGATTCTATGATTCTCTTAGATGGGCTATGACACATTTCACAAATGTATCCACAAACTCACCTGTGTTTAACTTACTGCTAAAGACAGCCAGAGATCCTCCTGGGGAAGAGCTGGGATGGCCAGGCCCTGTTTCCTAACTGCACAGTTTTGTATTTAAGGGGAGGTTTGAATTCTTCCTTGCTAGTATGGATAATATCTGTGGATTTAACAAGACAGCGGACCACGAATAAATTTAGACTCAATATGTTCACAGTGTATCAGTAATGGATAACTTCTTCCAAGGAAAATGAAGGCTATGAAGACTTAATAAAAGGGAGTCTTTGACTCAGCTAAATATATGCAAAAGGTTATAAGAATTTCAGTAAAAGCTTCTAAAAGGAGTTAAATTACCAATGAAAAAATGTTCTACTTCTTTCCCTTTTTTTCTTTGGAGATGGGAGATGGATACTTAGAAAAATTTACCTATGCAAAGACAAATTAGTACCACAGTGTTTTAGAAAAAAAATGAAAATTTCTTAAGTCTCAGAAAAGTGATTGGTTTCCTTAATTTACAATATTATTCTCATAGGAGGCAGAATTATTTCATGCTGTGACAGATGAAGGCAAAAAGTCAGGGAACCCTAGACGTACAGCCACAGGAACAGAGAGGTTCTGCTCTGTCTACTGCCTCTGCAAAGCTGCTTAACTGCTCCTTCTAGTTCTCTTGAACTTACAGTTCAAAATGGATGTTGATGAACTGTGCAAAATTCAAGGAAACCTGAGATTGGAAGCTATATATTACTGTAAAAAACCTTTATAAATTCCAAAGGTGAAGTCATGCCTTGCTGGGGCACTTCAAATCATGGGAGGCACCAAGCTGTTAACCAGAGCTACTATAAACAGAGTCTAAAGACAACATAAAGGTTTGAAGTTGGCACAGGGTACATTCAGAATAGAAATAAGTTATATATTTTTTAACAGTAGAGAAGAACACTTTAACTAGATGGAATAATTCACCAATGGCAGCAGTGGAGTGAGTGCCCATCACTAGAATTTCACCTGCTTTTTCTGAAGTTTCTCACAGAATCTAATTTTAAAATGTCTTATATTGGTCTTTTTTATTTCATAATTCATAACTTTATGAAGAATCATTCGATAGTCAAGCAAAAATCAGTTATACATTTCCTTTTAAGTTCTAAAAGTCCATTCAGTGCTGTAATATCTGCATCTTGTGCTGAGAATGTTCCTTTAAGTCTCATTTTCTTTTTATTTGCTTTCTTGCAATCTGCATATAGCAAAAACAGATGTTAAAGGGCTGGAATTTGTATGTGATCTGAAAATGGTCCAAAAATTCTTCTAACAATGAAAAGGTCATTTATTAATATTTGCCAAATTGTTGAACCACACTTGCTACTGTTTGACGCAATTTATTAATAAATGACAAGCACTCTAGCAAGGTTTTCTGGCAAGAACGAAACAAAGGAAATGAGCCAGAACAAGTGTAATCAAGAAATGTAAATAAACTTTAGGATGAAAACATGGTATGTTTGAACTTTTTATGAAATATAGACAGTTTCCTCCAGGAACTCTGCAGGTGGGGGAAGAAACTTGGCGATCTTCTGTGCAGAAGTGGGGAAAGGAAAGACAAGTCTCCACAGGGAAACAATGGGATTGTCTAACACACTCTGTCAAGAGCTCATGTCATTGCAAATGGATCAGTACTATGTTGAGGCATTTCAGAGTTGCAGACTCTCTTCTGTGCTTTCAATTAAAATGGTTTCAAAGGATTTTAGACAGCAGATGTAGTTCTGCAAACACTGTTTTGCAGTTCTTTCATTTAAAGGTCCCCGTGTTGAGACTGGGACCCAGTCATTAGTGACTGCATTTTAAAGGCAAAGGCTTTTCAAGAGGGCTGGCTCCTTAGCCCGAGGCATGAACTATTGTTATTCACCATGATTTGGTCCAGATTTACCAGGTATTCCAAATGCTTGCTGAAATCTTGTGGCTGCCATACTCACCCTGACCTATCTAAACATCTGTAAGAAACTCTAAGTTATGCCAAGTGCAAAAGTTCTGATTTATTTTAAGCTTTCCTGAACACACAATGAGCTTCATAGCGTAGCTGTGGCTAGTAGTAGTAAGCCTTTTGGGTGTAGTGGTCTGCAACTTGCTTTACTTTGTAGCTTTTCCCTAGGACTGGATGATCTCGCTCTAAAGTTCTCTTCTGCCTGTGGCTCACATCTGACTCCCTTTTGATCTGACAGGCTGGTTTGTGGTGCACAACCTGGTAACAGCTAGCCCAAAATATCACTGCAAAAGGAAGGCAACAGCCCACATGGGGTGCTGTGCCTGTGAGGAGCTTGGTAACACAAGGCCTGTTTGTAAACCCAGGGTTCTGAGTGCTTGGGGCAGCAGCAGCCCTGGCTGCAGTGCCACTCCCTCTGCAGGTATTTCAGCAAGGAAAAGGGTCCCAAAGAGGTTTTATGGCACTTGTGTCATAGAGGAGCACTCTGAAAAAACACTTTGATGTTCTTTAACCTCTTCTGTCCTCAGGTTGTTCATAGTTCTAAATAAAATGGGCAAGGTCCTCTGTCCCTGTAGCCACTTGACATGGCATAACTCAAATTCTGTCATTCTCCCCACAACAAGGACCCCACATCCAAAGGGCCTGTTGGGGCAAGCCACAAACCAAGGCACCATCTGGAGGAGTCCTTGCTGGTTTACTCCAAACTCTGCAAGAAGTTCTCTGTTTGGTGTGTGTGGGTCAAACATGGCCAAGCTTACACCACCTTCAGCCCTAACAGGCAGCAGACAGAGCTAGTGCAGCCCTTGAGAGCACACCAGCATTATGCTAAGCCTGCCCATGAGCCTGAAACATGGACAGGAATTCAGGGGGTCACAGGGCCTGGTGTGAATCAGTCCAGTCTCAAGGCTGTTTTTCCTCTAGAAATACCTCCATTGGCTTCAGTGGAGTTCCAGTAAGGATGAGTTTCACCAAATAAATTCACATCCATTCACACTCTAATAAAAATTTCTTTGCTGGTGTCCCAACTCTGACCTTACTCTGTAGCATTTAAAATATACAGGGAATTTACCAAGTTCACTTTGGTTATTGGAGGGATATAGAGAGGTAGCACTGAATGTGGACACCAGTTCAAAACTTCCAGGGAGACAGTCAAATAGCAATACCAAGGTGATTCCTACATCATGTATTTTTTTTTAACTCTTCCACTATAAATATTTCACATGATGCAATATGAACCAATTAAAAAAAAAGAAACAAACAAACAAAAACGAAACAAAAAAAAACCCAAACCAAAACACTGAAGTTGAAACATGCATTCTACAATAGATTAATGTTAAGATTAGAATTAAGGAAAGTTGGAAACTATAATCATTTAATCACAATTTATAAGCCTAATTTCCTGCATGTCACTCCCAGATAATAAATACTTCTCTTTTGGCTTAGAGAAGCTGTGGGGGAAAAAAAAGTAATTTAAGGCTCATTAGTTTATTTTTAGTAGCTTAAGATCTGAGGGATTTGAAAACACTTCCCTTTTCTAATAGAACATGCCTTCCTGTATACCAAGGATGTCCACTGACCTCACTCCCTCCTGGAAGGTGCCACTGATCCATGACAGAAATCCTGTGAGGCCTTTGAAAGCTAAATAGGAACCAGAAAAAAAGTATTATCATGCTTAGCTGATTATAACATTGGAAATAAAGTTCAACTGTGAGTTTGGGGGGTGAAGGAGGAGTGCCTGAAACAAACAAGCACTTCCCGTGTTTGCCTGGAAGAAGCCAATCTTCCCTCTGCTTATGTAATAAGAACATTACTTGCTAATTTGCCAGTAGCTGAAAGGGATTTCTATTCTTAGCTCTGGGTCTGTGGCAACTGTTTTGTTTTAAATGAAAATTAAATGGGAACATACAGCTAAAAAACCGTTGAGCCATAATTGAAGTGCATTAATGGTAATTACTTCTTTCTTTCACTCATCATTTTGACAGAGGAATCCATTACTCCTCCATCTCTGTGTTTCCACAAATTACTCTTCCCTGTGGATGTGCAGTGACTGAAGGAAATCATGTCTTTGTTCTACACATTTTTCTTTAGTGCAACCGTGTTCTCCCTGAACTCCTTTCCCTGGGGATACAAATGAAAATATCAATAACATGTATAAACAGTTTACTGCTTTAATAGGGATAAGGCAAAGAGGAAGGCACCAAGTATTGAAGTGAAACTGTGAATGATAGTTATTGGGAGGTGTAACGTGTTTGATATTGCTTATAGCCATAAACTAATTGCACTGATTTATTTCAAGATACTTATCTTGCCAGTGAGAGACACTTCCCTGAGACAGTAATTTCACTAGGTAAGATTCTTCTAAAAGTTCTACCACTTTGAGCGTATTTTCATCTCTCAGCTCAGGGTCTTTTCAAATGTGCTCTGGCAGTCAAGAAAACAGAATTATCCTCATATGTCCAAGGCTGAAGAACATTTGTGGACTAGTGTAAGGAAATATTTCTAAAATATGTAGGAAAGGTCTCTATTGCTATTCAGAAACAGCTATTTTACAGGTAGAATGAATCTGTAACCAAAGTAATCTTCATTGCACTGTGGATTGATATGAGATGAATTTTATGTGGGAACTAACCAAAATTTTTGCTTTGAGAGCAGTCTCAGGATATAAGCATTTGTCTTCAAGATACATCCACTCCTGTGGAGAGACTAAATAGGGCAGAAGCCAACAGCTATTTCTTCATTTGCATTTGAGGCTTGCAAAAAGTTTTGTATTGAAGTAGTAATGAAATATCAACAATTTCTGAAGTCATCACATAAAGAAACAGACCAATCATAAAAGATAAATTCTGTCTATTCATTTAATTCAAATTAAACATACACTTAGATGTTTTATTCGCTTTATTCACCCATTTAAAGATAGAGATGAAAATTAGTAGGTTTTCTATGATAATATCACCTCACACTCTGAGAGTCCATTACGATAGCTTTTTCCAGGCCTAGACTGAAGTGTTCTAGAAGAAAGTCTTTCCTTCACCATAGATTTTCCCCTATTTTTGCAAATTTCAGCAATGACAATTCTACAATGATAAATAAGAAGTGTGCAGATGATATCTCCACAGGTATACTTTACTGGTTTCTGTAGCTGCGTTTTGTTCATATAGTTCCATAATGTCCCACATGGATATTAGCTTTAGATGTGAGTGAGAAATAGATATATAGACAGAAAAAAGATAGAATGAAATCACTCTTACTTGTGTAAGATATCAACCTTTCTTAGTCTCATAAACTGAGGATTTTGCAGAACCTATTTAGTAAAGTATTTTCCTGTGAGATTCTAAGAAAATTTTCATTATATGTTACTGATAAAGTAATAATGATGTATTTATTAGACGTTCTAGAATTGCATGATTTTACAGCATGAAGTTACTCAGCAGAATTCATTCTTTTCTAGAAGCATATTTTCTGTTCCATGGACATAGAACTCTACTGGTGCAAAGAAGCAGGAACAGTGACCTGAGGTTTATCCTGGGATGCAAATAATGTCAAGCTAAAGAAAATGTATTGTAATACTAGATCATCAGAATTGCAGCATGGTTTGGGTTGGAAAGCACCATAAAGATCATCCAGTTTCAACCTCCCTGCCATGGGCAGGGACACCTCCAAGACCAGGTTGGCCAGAGAACCTTTCCTATGCAGACAGGCTGAGAGCTGGGGTTGTTCAGCCTGGGGAAGAGAAGGTCTCTTGGGAGACCTTGTAGCACCTTCCAGTACCTAAAGGGGCTGCAAGAGAGCTGGAGAGAGACTTTTTCAAGAGCATGGAATGATAGGAGTAGGGGAAAATGGCTTAAAACTTAGAGAGGGCAGGTATTAGATTAGGTATTAGGAAGAAATTCTTTACTGTGAGGGTGGTGAGACACGGGAACAGGTTGTCCAGAGAAGTTGTGGATGCCCCATCACTAGAGGAGCTAAAGAAATCATTACATGGGTTGGTGATTTAAGTTCTCCACTGTATCAGAAATGCTCTGATCTCAAAAAATCTTCTCTCATGGTAATTTCTCTGGCCTTCAAAACAACTACATCCACCTCAAAAAAAAAAAAAAAAAAAAAAAAAAAAAAAAAAATTTTTGTAAACCAAAATATAACCAAAAAAAGAGACACTCTTAATCCAGTCCTTAATTGATTAGCTTGAATTATCCCATCAATACAATAATTTAACAAAAATATTAAAAGAAATTAAATATTAAAGGAAATTAAAAGAAAATGGAAAGAGGAAAGAAGTTAAGGAAATGTTACCCATCTGAAATTGCAAGAAAAAAAATTATAAAGCATAGGGATGGCAGAGACCTCAGGACAGTGACAGTTAAAGCTTTGATAACCTTGACAAACACTCCTGAGTGCAAAGACCTCTGTTGCTTGCCTGGGGAAAACTGGGTGGAGTCTCAAGGCAGGCTCTTCCTTCAATGTTCTGCCTATTGCAAAACAGTTTCCCAGTGCCCATTCTTAGATCCCTTGTTACAAGATCTATCCATTACCTGTTTTTTTGTCTCTAATAAGCTGATAGTTCTTGCTTATATGCATGTATTCCTCTCAGTCTTTTTTTTTCTTTAGACTATACAACTGCAGTGTTCTTACATAATTATTTTTAGATCTTTAAATTTTATTTCTAAACTTCCTATTTTAACATCAATGTTTTGGGCAAGATTCTGTCACATATATACTATGTCCCCTCTAAACAAGAGACATCTTATTAAAATTCAACTCATTAATTGCATTAGTGTTGACTCAGAGGACTGGTACACAGTCATTACTTTCCGTCTGTCTCTTTTTCTTTTTAATATGGAGGTTCAGTGTGGTGGGACATTCTTGCTCTTTAGATGTTTCTCTCTTTCCATAGGTAGCCTGTGCACCTAGTTCAGAAGCTCTGAATTTTTCAGTTAGACCAGACATCAGCTTTCAGTTGGTTTGGCCAGGGCCTGGAAACAACTCTGAACCCAAATGTGGTCCCTGGAGCTGTCTGTTAAAACTTCACACAGGTTCATGTGCCAGGCCAGACTGTACCAGTAAATATGGGCTTTCAGTGCAGGTATATTTGAGTGTATAAAGGTGTAACTACATGGATATTTTATTTGTACCTGTTAGACTTTAAGCATGTGGTTGTGCATGTTGCCATTGTATCTACGGTAGAATAGCAAATTGTAAAAGATGGTTGAGTTGATTTATCTCCAGCTTCTCTCTTAAAGCTTGAACTCATGTAAAGAGAAAGCTGGTTTACCTCAGTGAGACCTCAGAATAACACAGTTATACTGCTTTGGGGCACTGTGTGGGGTAGATACCAGTTTGCTAATTGTCTTCCTGGGAACTGGGGAGATGCTCTTGAGCATAAGTCCAGTGCTGGTGGTACGGCAGCACTCGAGTCGTGCTGAGAAGTCAGTCCCTCTGAAACTTTGAAACATGTTTTAGCAGATTATATAGTTGATTTTCACCTGAGGTTATTTATTTCTAAAAGTTAAAAGGTTACTTGCAAATTCTTAATTAAATCAAGGGAAATAGGATACCTTAAATCTGAATCTTAATGTGGTTGATTTTTTTGTAAGCCCCCAAATGCCCTTCAAAATATTTTGATATCAAAATGTTTCTGCTTTCCTAACTCCAAGCTTTTGAAGTCTATTCTTTCAGTGACAATGGCAAAACTAGTGATTTAGTAGAGCTGGCGCAAGTCCTCATACAGTAACTACCTCATTTTGCAAATATACATAGCAGGCAATATGTATTTTTTTCTCGTGACATAGGATAAAGTTGATTTTTTTCTCAGGTTTAAGAGAGACCCATTTTTAATATTTCTCTGTGTATATGCTGATATAAATAGAGATGTGATTCTACCATAAATTTCCTCTTTTACATCGTGCCTCCTTGCCTTACACATTTTTTCCTCACCTACGGCAGTTCCTACAGGAAATAAATTTCCTCCCACAGTCGCCCACATTCCTTCTGTCCCACCAAACAATGCAAGCTCAATTACATCATTACATGAATTAAATATAAAAATATATAAATAAATATCAATTGCAACCTTTTGGGTTCCGTATATTCAGAACACACTTCTGACACCTACTTTAGCAGAATCCATTTTCGTAGTATTTCATCATTCCAATGTTTTGGTCTCTTCCTCAGCACAGATATGTCATGTGCAATCTGCTGACAAGGTCACTGGGACTGTGATCAAATAAGGGCTGGAGCTGAGCTACCAAATCCCAGCTATTTTTCAAATCAGCAGAGAATCTCTTGATGTTATTTCGAGTGCTTGTATTGCACCTCTCTGTACTGAAGTGAATTGAAATAAAGAGCCTGTTTGTTTTGCAGTAGAGAGACAGTCTAAAGATTTTCTGTGGTATTTTCTACTTATTGCAAAAGAAAGAGAAACCCTCTTGAAAGGTAAGCTAGGGCCAGAGATTGATTGAAAGGATTACCCAGTATTTTTGGGAATATTGAAAACAGATCCTGCACTGGATTCATGCCACCTAAACCTTCCATGTTTAGTCTAAGCTTGTCATCTACAGTCCTTCTTAGAATTGATAGGTCCTCTGAGAGTGTGAGATGAGAGTAATCCAGTTCTTGGGGACTGCAGGAGGTTTGCAAGTGCTGTTGAGTAATTATGTCTGCTAATTACTAAGAAGGGACAGGAAAAAAAAATCACATCCCTCTACACCCACCAGGGCTTTACAAGGCCACCACATGGATACTCTGAGGCATCCGTCAGTCTGACACAGTTTCAGAGGACCTGTCTGTCTAAGGTAGAAGTCATCTGAGACAGATGAACATGTGAGAACTAAAGTTGTTGCTTTGTTATTTCACTGCTCAGTCCTGATGCAAAAACTGGGGGATTTTTTTTGAGGTCAGTCATGTAATATAATTGCTGCTGTCTACTGTTTATACCAGTGACTCTTAAATTCAAGGCCTGCTACTTGACTGCATGTCTGTATAGGTCACTGAACTGCAAAAAACTATTCCCTTTCTCCTTATTCACAGGTTAATCATCACTGTCTCTGCCATCCCGTCCACTTTTATGTGCTGGTTTTGTATAGAGACTACAAGATGGAAGGAGATGAGATCTGTTATAAAACTCCTTCTGAAACTGCAATGGTTAGAAATTTTGCAAGGGAACCTAAACAGCTAGAGGGCTTTGCTCTTTGTGCAGTGCCTGAAGTGTAACACAGGGAGACTAGTTAAATTGACAGGGAGTACTAAGGGATACTTTCAAATCTATCAAAGATTTTTAAAGTATGAGGTTAAATCCCACATAGGAGGTAAATCTATGATACACTGTGAACACCGTAAACTATCTTCTTATGCAACACAAATGTCATATTGGTGCATTTTTGACTGTTCAGAGAAAAGAGAAAAAAACATCACCTTCCTCACCCTCTGTATATTAAGAGTTGAAAAAAAACCTAAAATCCCTGGTCCACAGGAAAAGTAAAATCTTGGTTCTGGCACCAAAACTGTCTTAATTATACTTCACACTTGACAACTATTTCCTTATAATCTAAACCTCTGCTCCAAATCCCATAAGCACAAACACAAAAATTAAGCTGATTTAGTGCACCGAGTGTCTTTTGTTCCCCAGCACAAGATGAATAAAATTTAGTGTTCCTGGAGGTCAAAACCCACACATTGTAGCAGACTTCTTGTAAATCTTCTAGATAATTTAGGATGGCTGCTGTTATTTTTGTAACCTTTCTCTGAACCATAACTTCCTCATCAGGTACTTCATATTCTACCTCAGAGACATAAAACTCCCAAAAGCAAAGCTATTTCTTTCAGCCCTTTTACAGTACAAAGCAACCATCCAACCATCTCTAGGGTTGTGCAATATTGCTGCCTTCTGCATCAGAATTTCAGAAGACAGAGCTCATCCCTTATAATTTTTCATGCTTAAATTGACAGAATTTACCTGGAGGAGCCACAGGCTGCAGCTCATTTCAAACAAGGGCACAGGGGCACACTCAGATTGGCTGCCAGCTTGGTTCTAAGCCTAGAAATAAAGCTGGGCTACCATAGCATCCCATTATAAGGCTAATACAGTGTTCAGGGCAAAGAGCTGAGCTGTAAAATAAGTTGAGAACTGAAGAACAGGCTTTCTCAAGAAGCTGGGAAAAAAGGAAGTAAAAAAAAGCCTATTAAAGCTTCATTGCAATTTTGTACATGTGACTAATATTTTTATGGTCTATGTGAATGCATATGTGTTTGGGGTATTTAATAATAACTGGATAATGACTGGGTAAACATTTTACAACTGGGAATTAGAAATTTTCCATTTTCCTACTTTCTAGGAATTTTGTGAACCTAAATGTATTAAAAATCATGATGTTTAAATTCTGTAGTGCTGGAGGCCACGATTGCCTCATTATAATTACATATTGTACAGAAATAATCACTGTATTATTCACTCATAAACCAATGCTACACTCTCAGCTCTTGCTTTATTTCTGGTTGGAGGGGGTTTTTTGTTCGTTTTTTTGTTTGTTTGGTTGGTTGGTTTAGTTTTGGTTTTTTTTAAGAATTAGTATTTTTAGCTGGTATTAATCAGGTGCCTCACAAAATCAGTTCCAGGGACACTTACCAGAGCAAGTTAAACAGGTATATTACTCTAGTTCAGAAAAAAAAATGCATCTTCCAGCCCCTCTAAACTGAAGTTGCTCTCTCTCTCTTTCTCTCTGAACCCCAGCCTCTTGGCTTCTTGGTATGCTTCAACAGTCTAGAGAGTGGTAAACTCCTCTAGACTATGCATGCTATGTCTTCTGTCCTAGCTTGACTTCTTGTAGACTGCGAGATAGACTTGAACCTCCCTAGGTACAGGCAGGTGAGGCTTCCACCCCTGTTTCTAGATGAGTAATCCAACATCAGGCTAAAAAGCAGAATATGGGATGTCCTTTTCTTCCTGTGGTAATGTTTTGGGCAGAAGTGGCCACTGTTGTCTTCTTTGAATTCTGGTGAGCCCCAGTTTTTGGGACTTAACAGTTGCTCTTAGAGCATATGTACCAGACTGGATTCCTGAAAGACTTGTGTATCACAAATAGCTTTAGGTTACTACTAGGTACCTAAATACTGAGCAAATATTAGCATCCCTGTTGCATTTAATAAAAGGTAGTACCAGTTTTTAATTACCTAATTAGGTTTGTAAGTAAACATCTCAGTGTTTATGGACCACCTGGTCTGTCAGCAGGTAGGTGGGGTTTGTTTGGAAGTTCAGCCTTTTTCTGGAAAACCTGCACAGTAGACAAGGGATTGTTATTGGGATCTCACACCAGCATTTTAAACAGATTTAGAAAACCTGCTGTGGCTGCTACATGAACCAAATTCACAGAAATTTTATGAATACTTACTCTACAATGGGGGTTTGTTTTGTTTAAGGTATAAACTAAAATCTAGAGCTTCCCCAGAGTTCCTACAAGAAACATAACAGTATCTTTTGGCAGAAATGACAAATGACAGTCACCTTTTTAATTTCAAAAAACAGGAATGTGACTATGATAATTTTAACATGCTGGAGTAGTAGACTGGAGGCAGATTTGTCAAAGTTACTTATTTTACAGGGTGACATTTAGCATGAACAGGTTAGCAAATGGCTTGAATTTGTCTAAAAGGGAAAACTTGAACAGTGACAATAAACATCCCAGCAGAGATGAAAGGAATATTTAAAATTGGTTTCATTAAACTGCAATTATGCCTTCTACTTTTGGTTCTCAGTAGCTTTAAGGAGACCTTTGTAGTGCCACATTCACCCCAACCCACCCACCTTCAAAAAAAAAAAAAAAATTAAATGGACTAGTACTTTAAACTGGTAAAAAGGTAAAATCTTCCAGTTATGAAGCCCTGAAGTTGCATCAGGTCTTGCAATTTTTAATTTTTCCTTACAAATCAATCCATGACAAGAATCTCAGACTGCAGGAATCTGCAGAAAATTCATAGAAGTAACCATGCCTTTGTGTACAAAAGTGTTTTAGTATAGCGGGTGGTGGGTTTCCCCCTGGCACGGCGGCTGCGATCCTTACCAGGGGGCAAGCTCTCCCCCCTTCCCC
>JAWWEU010000111.1:104382210-104424075 GCA_035583155.1 Acropternis orthonyx
GCGTGGGGGGGCTGTGGGAGCGGGAGGGCAAAAATAGTGTTGGGCAACTCACATCTTTGAGATCTAACTTTCCATGGAAAGGAGTGGCATGGCATCAGGTTTATTACTTTTTAGCAAAGGCACTAAACATACCAATATTAACTTCAAATGTTCCAAAACCAGACCAGTGGGTCTCACATCCTGAGCAACCTAAAAATGATGCAACTTATTTAAAAAAAAAAACAGAAGCAATAATATTGAGAGTTTGTGTTCTTTGTCTTCTGTCTGAGCTTCTGAGGTCCCCACTGGTCATATTTTCACAACCATCCTGACCAGGAGGGGAGATCGCTTAGGCATATGATAGGTGTGCTCAGAGTCATGTGGTGGGGCATCAGTTGTGCCTTCCCCTTCATTCACACACTCCACCCCCATCCATTGAAACTGGCTCTGGCTAAAAATATACTTTATTTTAATGAATGAAAGCTTTGATTGTCCTAAAATAACATGAATTCCCATCAGGATCAGGGCACCATTGTGCTAAGTGCTGTACAAACACAAGGAGATAATGGACCTGATTCATCCCTGAATTACTCTGGTTTCCATGGATTTACAGCTGTGCAAGTCAAAGGCAAATGTGATAATGAGCATGCTGCAAGAATGCACAGCTTAGGGCAAGTTTCCTTCTGGCCTAAATCCTTTGAAATCTCTGGAATTAAGGTAACAGATTACTTGATGTATACTTTAAAGCTACTTCTACTCTACTGAACTAAGTAGGACCAGACCATGGGCCCTGGTTCAGTACCGCCAGTAGCTGCCCAGCGCTCTCTCCAAGCACTTTAAGAGAAAGCTGAGACTGGGAACCTGCCCAACAACCAGTCTGGGTGAAACCAGGCTACTTTGCAGACTAGGATGAACATGGTCAGACCATGCCAACTGGCCTCAGGGGCAGAGGATCAGGTCCTGGTACGGATTACTTTACTGGTAGACCTACAGTCTGATAGTCTTGTTTCTACTCGTAAAAGCATCTGTTCTTCTTTATTACCAGTGTATTATACAGATTTTACCAAAGCATAGTATTTAAAAAAAAACAAAAACAAAACCTAACAAACAACTTATGCCTGTTCATCTTACATTTTTCCTTAAATCACTGCTTGTCTCCCTCATTCCTTTCGAAGTGTTTTGCTGAGGACCAGAGCAGCTGCAGCCTGGCAAAGGTGAGGAGCCATGGGGCTGCACAGCTCGGCTGTTGCTGCTGGACATGGCTCGGAGCATACAGCAGCACCAGGCAGCACCAAGGCACCTGACATCGGGCTGCTGCTGCTGCAGCTTCCCTCAGAAAATCCGGGCTTGGTTTGCCACATTTTTGGGATCTCTTTATGTTGTTTACCCTTTGCAGCACCTGCCCACAGCCCAGTAATCACTGGCAGGGTCTTGCCCTGCTCCACTCTCTGTTTTTTTTGTCTTAAAGGTCATATCTCATCCCAGTACAGTCAGATCATTGCTTCACACAGGTTTAGACGGCACTTCAGCAGCGAAGCCTTGGCATTGGATATTGTATTATATTGGATATTGTATTATACTGGATATTGTATTATATTGGATACAGTGATATTAAATAATAACTTCCATTTCAACATCTATTTTTGCAGTTACTCACTTTCCCACCTCTCCTTCTCTCTTAAACCATGCCCCCATGCTGTTCTGACAAATGAAACTCATCAGTGGAAGGAGTTTGTCAAGCTCAATCTGCTGCAGGTTTCTTTAACAGCTTCACAGAGGCAGTCTGGTATTTCTCTCCATCACACGAATGGTGAATGTGAAGACATTCTCCATGCACCAGAAACATGCTCAGCCCGTCCATGGCACTGTTCATTTTACAGTGGGAGGAGTAGAGAAAAGGAAAGTCCTAAATCTGACTTTGTTTTGACAATTCAATCATTAATATTACATTTTTGAGTTAGGAGATCTACAAGCATTTAGAATGCATTTTTAGAAAGGATTTCTAGTAAAAGCACAAGCATTTTGACAATTAATGCTGTTTAGATATTTTGAAACAATCTTATACTTGGAAAAATACCCTAAGTTCATTCCTATTGGTCTCAGGGACTACACCATAAATAAAGGGACCAAGGGAGTAATTTCTGATAGAGAAAATGGATATACCACAGTGCACATCTGCATGGCTTAATGCCTCCAAAAGAGGCTGGTTGAACACAAACTGCCTGAAGTGCATGTCTTGTGTCCCTGTGCCATGGCTGGGTAATTTCTGGGAAAATATGAGGGCAAAATTGCTTTAGGGGATGTGCCAGCTATTTAACAGCATGGCTAATAACCTGCCAATGGTGTTCTGTTTAATTTACTATTATAGATAGAGCCAGTGAAAGCAGAACTGAGCTAACACAGGCCTTTGTGAAACCCCCTGATACACTGGGGAGAGTCTTCCAAGTGTGAACGAGCTGGTCAGACACTGTTCACACTTCTCTTTCTCAGGCTGGAAAGCAGATCTTCATAGGCATCTGAAAATTTTTCTTTGCAAGCATTTGTGACTTTTTCTGTAGTTTTGTTCCAGGAATTTTGTACTGTTTTAGAAACTCATTGTTCAGTTTTGCTGTTATTCCTGTAATGAAGTGGCACTGGGTCCAGGCAGCAGGTTCATGCAGCATCTGAGTAAATTCTTCCCTCCTAAAAGGGTATTTGGAAAATGTAGAAGAGCAAATAAAGAAATGTAAATCTATGCCATTACTTCTTACAAATGTCTTTGGTACCATATCTGTACTACTACACCCCCAAATCAACACTCACCTCCTGTTTGCCCTTTTAATGGCTTTGCTGCCAGTGTAAGTAGGTCTTGGTTCATGGTGGTCACAAAAAAATTCTGACATAAAGGTGGAGCTGGACAAATTAAGGCTTAGTTTGGTTCATTTTCTGAATAAAAAATAGAAGGGATAAGGAGAGAGAGATAATTCAGACTGAAATAGGACTCTTTATTTTCCCTGTGGCAAAATGAAAAAAATGTTACTAGAATCAATTTGAAATATTCTGTTTGGTCCAAACTGTTTTGTTTTAATTTAAAAATATTTTTATAACAGTACTTTGAAATAAAGATTTAGTATTTAAACTTTTTTAGTTCCTCTCTCAATTTTAAAAAAATAGCTAACTGAAAATGAGTATGTAAATACAAAATACATATTTCAACACACTAATTGTTGCCACAAAATTCTGGGCCTGACTACATACTTGTCAGACACCTGGTCTATTTTATAAGCTTATAACTGTGTTTTATTTCATAGCCCTATACTGAAACAGTATACTCTGTTTAACTTCTTATTTGTTCAAGGTGTTTATAAAACCTCTATACAATACGGAAGACTAAAACAAACTCTTGCTCCTCATAACTCTCTGGTTTAGCCTTTTCCATCAGTTCCACTGAATCCAGGTAAGTATGTCAATGGGTATCAGGCATGCTTTTGACACCTTAAATAATGTTCACAAATTGCTGCAGTTCTACTAAAATTAACTAATGCCTATTTATATAATGTTTGACTAAAACAGTGTAAACTCCTGTGTGGATGCTCTCAATTCAGTAGTCCCAAGCTTTTTTCTAATCAATTTATTCCAAACCAAAGACATTTGGTTTGGAGGAAAATAGGAGTTCATTCAGCTAAATTAGCCTTCAGGCCATAGCTTTCATTAAATTGGTCCACCCCTGGTTTGACAAGCTTCCATATTCAAAAATATTTATGAATAGATTGAACTGATCTGCACTCACATCACAGTAAAGATTATTTGAAATGATCAGAACAAAACAGAGTTTGATATGGGCTACATCATGTTATGATTATATTCCTTCTCTAGACAAAGCTTTGCAAAATCAAAAAAGTAAAATAATTCTGAGATGGCAGGAAGCACTAACACTGAGTTTTGCACAGAGGTATTAGAATGGGGTTTTTCCCTGTATCCACTGGCAATTGGGCATTTTTTTTATTCCAGCCATAAGCACAGAAATAGAGAAGCTATGTAGAGAAGATCCACCTCATGTATCCTTATATTGGATGGACCTTTTCCTAGCACTTTCCTCATTTATTTTGCACAATCAATAAAAAAACAGTATTGGAACATGATTTTCTTTGTAGAATCAGCTTTATCCCTGGTGTAAAATTGCTGCAACCGAGGGAGCAATTCTCTTGTCTTTCACTCAGTCTAAAATAAATGAAAGTATCCTGAGGAGAGAAGAGGAAGATGTTTAGATGACAGGCAAAATAAAGCAACAAAACCCCGCCTGTTCTTAATTGAAAACAAACCCCAGCTAAATTAGATCAGCACCTTGGGTGGTTTATTAGCTGCATTACTGATTTCAGTGCTTACTGGCTATTCCCCATGGAGAAATGATGCATGTGAAGGTGAATCCACCAGCAGAGGAATCCTCCTTCTCCAGGAATAACACTTGTGAAGCACAGAAATGCACCACTGAAATTGTGTGGAGAGTTTTCTCAGAGGTTAATTTGTCTTGCAGGTTCAAAGCTAGCAGAGTAAAATTTATTTTCCTTTATTTCAAGATTTGGCTTTATTTTTATTTTTTTTTTGGACACTCTGCATGCACAATAGCAGGACCAGATATTACTTATTCTGGTGAGTTATGTATGGACATATGTATGGGCACTGGCTACCCGTGGGGTTGAGCTCTCCAGTGTTGAAAGAGAAAACCTAGTGTGAAAAGTTGCTCAGGTGAGTAACTTTGTTTACCAGACTACTCCCATTAAGTACAAATTAAGATCACTAAAATGCAGGAATTGTAAGATCTGGAGCTTAACAGCACTGTATGTTCTTTTACAAATGAAACATCTAAAGACAGAAGCCCACAGTTAATCCGTGACCTGTAACAGATACTGTAATACATGTTTTACACTTCCTCATGTATTTCTGAATTTGTTAAAATTAGCTGCAAGAGATGGCTATTTGCTAATGCAGGACAGGTGTTGCAAAATGAATAATCCTTTCATGAAAGTGATGTAGATTAGGCCTACACTTAGATGTTTGTACAAGAACAAAATAGGCCTTTCTTAAAGGATGTGTCCATCCTAACAAAAATAGCTATGTTCCTTTTTCCGGCAAGTACCAAATTAACACAAACCAGATCCTCTGTTGAAGTCAGTGTATACTGCTGATGTCCAACTTTCCTATTTTATGTTACAAATAATATAAAATTGTAAACAATAAAAAGTAGGTGTTGAATTCTATGCAAATAAACAAAATATTTCAGTACTTTTTCTACTCTCCAGGTTGTAAAAACACACCCCATGCTGTACATATGGACTAAAACCATTATCCCTTTAAGTGAATGCTGGAGAGGTTCTGTTTTTCCTAATGCAATATAAATAAAGAGTAAGCACAGAAAGTCCCAACAGACTCATGCAAGAGGAACTGAGAAGATAAATCATCATTCAGTAAATGAAAAGGACCAAAGGATTACTTTGACATAAGCAGAAATGATTGAACTAATTTTGCCAGTTCCAAGTTAATCAATGTAATTCAGCCATCCTGATCTTCCTGTAGAGTGCAGAGAAACAGACACCTCCTGAAGGCACCTCATTGTACTGCCTCCCTCTATTGACTCTTTAGGAATGAGGATGACTAATTGAATCTAGATAACCAAACTGCAGGCAGCTAAATTTGGATGAGATCAGTTGCACATTTTGTTCCTTCCCAGTAAGATGCTGAGCACGTGATTTCAAAGGAGGATTTAGACGACCTGCTCTGGCCTCCTGCATGACTCTTTGCATGAATCCTCAACCAATGACACCTCTGTTAGCACCACAATTTTAGCCTGATTCACACTACCTTTTGTGATTGCCTGAAGTACTGCAAGACTGAGAATTTGCCACAATCTTAGGCCTCCAGCAGTTCAACTATTCTCACTGTTACCTAACCCCCACCACCCACCCTGCTCCAAGTAAACCCCAAGCGCTCTCTAATTTGAGCTTCTTTTTAATTCAGTAGGAGTATTGAGTGCATTCAGCCTTAGAGAAATTAGGCCTTTGAGATTTGCTCATCTTTTCTCTCCTTTAGAAAATTTCATTATGATTTTATTGCTCTTTAGAGCTGGTAGCTTTCTCTATCCCACCATAAGTATGTGCTTAAGAACATACTTTAATATCTCCAGATTCCACAAGTGTCCTCATTTTGCAGCCTGATTCAGACCTTTTCAGTTGGAGTGAAGGCAGTAAAAATCTTAGTGAAACCCTAGCCCCACCAAAACTGAGGAAAGTTATCTGTAAAGTTATTAATTTCATCTGTTGTTTCTTTAATTTTTTTTATTTTCTTTCTTTTGGATTACTGCCCAAACCCAGCCAGTATCTTTCTCTATAACTCTTATTTACTTTACAGAAATAAAAAGAAATTATGCTAGAGAGGGATCTTATTGAAGTCTATAAATATGTTATGGAAAGATGAAGACATATTAAGTTAAATATGAGGCAATTTCATAGCTTATTCTCATGTACTGAAATCTCTCAGACTTTCATGCTCCAATACAGTGATTCCCTTCCTATGGAGAGGAAGTGAGCAGTGCATTCCTTGAATGTGGGGAATTTAATTGCTTAGCAAGTAGAGGAAAGGCTCAAAGTATTTTATTATCTTTCTGCCTTTTTAGAGTTCTCAGAAAACTGAGCTCAGCTTTTTAGATGTGTATGTAATTGGTATCTCTAGACAGTATCTTCATATAACCTAAAGTATACAGCATTTATCCTTCTACAATATTCAATCACATTAGAAATTAAACACAGGGAAAACAAAACGGAAATAAAAATAAATTTAAAAAAGTGATGTAAAAGAAAGAAAATCCTTAAAAATAGCAGCAATAAATAAAATAAAATTCTGAAGCAGTTCTCCCCTTGTTATAAAAGATGCACTTTACATCTTCCATTGGAAATCAGCTTACTCATTTTGCTAATGAAAATTAGAACTAAGACTACTCTCAGTGTTAGTGCCAAAGGACTCCAGAGGCTTCAAGTTGGATTTTCAGCTAATTGCGCTAACTGGTGTTGAAATATGCAACAGTGCACAGACTGGGCATGCACACTTGCGGTGCAGTATTATAACCTATGACAGATTGAGAATGCCTGTAGACTTCAGGTACAACTCTTAACTGGGCTGTCCCAAGTCATATTAGAAGTTTTCATAGCTCAATTTACACATTGCTCAAATTGGAGTGTAAGGGTTTTAATAATTTTCATAGGAAACAGGATAAAGTTCATAGCTCCAATTTTCATTTGACAGCTGGTGTAAATGTGTCTGAAACTGCTTACCCAAAGCCAGAAAAGGTGAAGCCAGAGCAGACAACATGCATCAAATCTTATCAGTCCCACTCCACAACAGAAAGACTATTTTTAAAAAAATGATACAAGACTACTTTGTCACCCCCAGGAAGACAGAATAAACTTTTTTTATTGTTTTAAAATAGGAGTTTTCACCTTGTGTTTTGCAGTGGACTGCTTCTGCCATGGAGGAGAGGTCACACTCACCAGCGGAGAGGAAACCAACTGTGCGGTTATGAAACACCTCTGATTCATTTCACAGCTAAAATGTCCTATAATGACACTTACTGGATGCAGCACAGCCATCATAAGAACTGCACTTAAAATAAGTGACTCATGTTATTTGTAAAGGAATTTCATACTTCTTGTCCTGCTCCTGACCGTCCTTCCAATGTTAACACTTCCATGATTTTACAGATTTTTCTCTCCTGCCAGCAAAGATGAGAAGTCTCCCTTTCTAGTGCTTCTCAGCAGATAGAAAATAAATTAAAACTGAACCTTTAAAGACTCATACTCTGAATAAAATTTAAATAAATTAAAAGAGGGTCATAAATTCTACATTTAAGGGATGTGAGGACATCTTTATTTTTTATTCAATTAAACCTATTAATTTCTTTTAACTAAAGAGAGGTGTGGGTACAGTCATGTGTTTATAGTGGAGCAATGCTTCAATGGCAGAGGAGAGGGTAGCAGTATTACTGAAGGATCTTTCATGTCCTTCCTCCTTGGCTCATATCACCAACTTCAAAAGGAATACTATCATACTTTTCAAACCCTCCTGCTGAAGATTTGTTCCCTTGAATTAAATAGACCAATATTTATTTGCCTCAGTTGATGATCTGTTGCAAACGATAGCAGCAAACCAGTCTGGTCATCAATCTTTTCCTCAGCTTCACATAACACCCCCACCTCCCCCCGTACCCGCCCAAAAAAAAAAAAAAAAAAAAAAAAAAAAAAAAAAAAAACCAAAAAAAAAAACACCCACTCCTGAAGACATTACTGTGCTTGTGGCACAGGGAGTAATACATGAATCCACTACCCTGTTGTGGGTGCAGCAGGCTGGGCATGTGCTCACAGTTTAGAGGGGCTGCAAAAGTAATTGTGTGAATGTTAGTGCCATACACTCAGACAACATCCTGAGTTTCTGTAGCTGCTCAGTGGTGATGAGCAAGGTGGCTGAAAATACACTAACCCGTGTCTGCATGACTCTCCTGTCAGAAGACCCAAGATCTGCTCAGGCACTCATGAACTTTCTTTAAAGTAGGAAATCTTGGAATCTATCATAAATCCAATGGCTATTACTGAAGAAGCAGCAAGGTTGCAAGGCAATCTGTCTCCATAAAACAATTAAAGTCAGACAGAGGAAGTCACTTTCATGTAAGCTGTAGTTCTTATTACCCACATGTAATTTGCAACTGGGTCAAGAGAGTCTGGGAGCCACAATTGCATTCTTGCCTTCACTGTCCTCTGCGAGGCATTGTTAGCGGGTGTTCCTCAAAAACACCGTGTAGGGTGGCGAGCACTGCCGATCATGGTTTATGGTTAGATCCATGAATAGACCTCAGATCTGCAGGGTTTCAGTTTGCAATGCCTGCTCTCTGCTGGAATTTATGCCTCTGAATTAGAGGGGCTACCAAACCTACTGGGTGATGTGATACAGAGGTGTGAAGAGTGGAGCTCATAGGCTCTGCACTTTAAAGGTTAGAAGGTCAAAGACTGTGTTAAAGCAACTGTTTCACTTTACCGATATGACATGGATTTGGGAAGAGGATGCCTTTAACTCATCTGCCTACACAGCCTGCAGTGACTTGCTACACATGAAATCCTGTGATGGTAGATATGTCTGTGTGGTGTATGTGCTAGGACATTCGTCTCTGTGTCAAAAGAGTCAGAGTCAGGCTTGGAACCTTACACCCAGTGTAAGGGTTTTGCCGTTTTGGTATCTGGAGCTTGTCTTAAACCTGCTTGAAGTGAAACAGCTTGAAGTGGAAGTGAATATGGGCACCCGGGGGGACACTTGAGTTACAATTTGTATTCGCTCCTCAGAAGGCAGCATGCTGAGTGGGGGAAATACCATAAATACAAAAAAGAGAGTCTCAGCACAAGGGAATTCAGCACTTCTTTCAGTGGGGGAAGACAACTCAGTCTACATGAAAAGTCCAGACATCCATCACCTTCTGAATGTAAGTTCATCTGTGAAGGAACTTCTGGTAAATCTATGGAGCAGGCATTTAAACCCACTGTGGTGTCTATGTAGAAATACCTTTATCCTGGGCTCCAGGATATTCTGAGATAAAGATCAGCACTTTGGCTGACTTCTCCCCCCCATTTTATATAAAGTATTTAAGCATCCATTTAGAACACAAGGTAATACATTTACTTATCTCAACTGAATGGGTTAAGAATAATTTTTCATTCTTTCATTAAAAAAATCTGATTGCTTTGATCTTTAAAAAGGCGTACATAGAGTATGTAGGTAGTATTTTGTATTTGGCACTGATATGATGGTTGCTGAAATACTGTGTTCAGTTCTACTTCATGAATAATACAGAGATTCAGGATTTTCCCTGTTGAATAGCTTAAGAAAGCATTCGAAGAATAATGAGAGGATTAGACAAAATGGCACTTAGTAAGGAGCTTAACTTGCTTTCATATCTGGTAGAAGATGGAGGGGACCTGAAGTACCTGCTTCAAGGATAAAAATTTGTTCATAGAGTTCTCCAGTCTAGCAGATCTAAGGGCTGAAAGCTGAAGCTTGAAAAAAAGTTAACTAAAATTACAGATCCACTTCTCACTTTGAGGGCACAGAAAAAGAATTGAAGAGAAATAATGGATTCTAAACCATTAGAAATTTTAAAATGGGGATTATACCAAAAACAATGCTCTATTTGGTTTGAACTAGAAATTAGTTAAGGGGTTCTATGGCTTCCATTATGCAGCGGGTCAGACCAGGGGATGTGTATGGCCTCTTTTGAATGCTGTGTGAAGTGGTATCCCTTGTAGCACCATTTAATCTGACAGAGTTACAAGTAATAGTTTGGCTCAAGAAGTAGGAAATAATTATTAGTTAAGCTAAATCAGAACTAGCAGAGAGAATAATCAAAACATTCTTTTGGGTTATCTGAACTCCTGCTTGTGAAGTAACAAGATTTACTGTAGATGTTGTGGAGGCTCAGAGGCTATGAAAAATGACCTGAGCCAATTTGATCTGGTTCCTTATGGAATGAGAAAAGTTATCTAGGAAAAGCTCCCCAGTTAGACACAGAAGTTACTAGACTCCTTTCAACCGGGTCACTGAGCACTGCAGCACATTGACATGGTGGTCCCATGGGATCACAGAGAAGCTGTGGATGTCCCACTTGTGGAAGTGTCCAAGGCCAGTTGGATGGGGCTTTGAGCAACCCGGTTTAGTCAATGGCATCCCTGCTCACAGCATGGAGGTAGGAACTAGGTCCTTTCCAACCACTCAACCACTCCTGGTTCTGGCCACGACAGGGTGAATTTTTGCAGTAGATGGGAGGGGACATGGTCAGGACCCAGTGGTTTTTCCATACCATCTCATGTCAGTCAAATAAACCAGGCAGATACTATGGAATGGTCCGGGGTATTGTTTATTGTTGGGGGCTTTCTTTCCATGTAAATTGTTTCTTTTTCTTACACTTTTTGTTATCAGTATTGTTTCTGTTACTGTTAATTTTCTTATCTCATTGCTGTTTTCAATAAATTGTTCCTACCTCAAACCATGATCTTTGCCTTTTGTGCCTCCAGTTGAAGGGGGAGAGGAAGTGGCAGCATGGTTTTCAGTGGGAACACTAAATTGGAGAATACCATTCCTAAACCATGACAAAACCCAACCCATTCTATGATTCTATTAAACTGTTGGATGTGTCCTGCTTTGATAGAAAATTATTCCCTTCTCTCTATCTCAGATTTGGGCCTTTCATTTTTAGTTACTGCTTACTTGACCTAGTATGTAACTCTTATTACATATTACTAAATATTCTACCCTATATTGAGGTATAACTGAATTTCAATACCTTGGGATTTCAGCCCTCTATATTTGTGAACCAAAAAGGCTCAGTTTTGTCCTGAGACAACTGAGTAAAATATATCTCAACAAGGAAGTTGGTCTGGCCTTCCTTGGATAAGGAAGCTGTGATTGCTCATCTGATTTTGTGATTTACTGTTAGGCTCCTGGAGTTACAGCATAATTTGCTAGAAGGGTCTTCTGAAGGTCATCAAGTCCAGTGCCCCAGTCAAAGCAAGATCAACTAGAGCAGGTTGTTTAGGGTCTTGTTTAGTCAACTTTTGAGTATCTCCAAGGATGAAGTTTCCACATTTTCTCTGGTCAACCCATTCCAGTGTTTAACTACTCTGAAGGGGAAAAAAAAAAAAAAAAAAAAGAAAGAAAGAAAAGCCCAAAACAACCCACAAAAAACTCCCTTCCCTGATCATTTGCTATATTTATTTACCAGACCAAGTAAAATCATATTGATGTGAGGAGTAAGCTTTCATCCTTGTATCAAGATGGAGATAGATGATGTCCCAAAGCACCAGAATAAAAGGAATTTGATCTTGAAACCACACTTCATGTTTTAAAGAGCAGAAAAAACTAGCTTTGGGCCACTTGGTGCCAGTGTGATGACAAAAGTGTCTGCAACACTTGCTGTATTTTTAGCTAAAAGCTTACATATTGATTCTATAAGATAGACTTTATTACTGGAGATTTGCTTTCACCCTGAAAAATCAGCTTCTTCTGCAAATGCCACGGGGGTTTTTTTTTGTTTGTTTTATATGAATAATAAAGAGCCTCTGATCACAGTTCAGCAGTGCAAGGTCTCATACAGAAACTCAGCAAGAAATTCTATCCTGATACTACCTTTTGTCCAAATAGCCAAACTAAAGTCCAAGCAAGTGGAGATACAAGAAATAATGTAATTTGTTCATAATAGGTTATTATGCTAGATTGAGAGAGATGCAACTCACCATCTTGTTCTAGCCAAACCCAGTGTCCATTAAGAACTCTCAGTGGAGTCACATGGACATCACCGCTGAAATTCAGTCCTCTGCTCCTGGATGGACACAATTTCTGCTAATAAAAAGGGATAGAAGAATGGAAGCAATGCAATTAGGTCTGAGATGGACTAGGATATTGATCTGCTTTTTAACTGCATGCTTATAACAGGAATTTTATCAAGGTTTGCTAACGACCAGAGTGCTTTACTGTAAACTCTATTCAGTGGATAGTTATAAATGCTGGCACAGTATCCCAACACACATTTTGTTTCATAAAAATGCAAATAAATAAATAAGGTGCCTCTTGAGAGCTGCTTTGCGTTCCTTAAAAGCTCTGGCTCAGAAGGGGGGATCATAAGGAGGTGTGAAAATTTAGCACTAAGGTCTTAATTCTGCTGTCACTCCCATGGCCAGACCAGCTGTTCCAGGCAGTGAGAACTGCACCCTGGAGAACGGGAGCAGGATGGGAATTAATGGAGCAGTGCGGCTTTGCACCAACCAAGGAGCACATCCAATGTGCCTACCACACTAATGGCACCACATAAATAAATAATGGTACCTTCTCCTCAGGGAGGGGGTGGTGTGATGAAAGGTGAAATCCTGGCCCTTTACAGGCAATGCTAGACTTCTTGATATCAGTCAGGCCTGAATTTTACCCGAACAGGATTTATTTCAGTGTGGACTTTCTTCCCAGTAACTGCATGCTATTCTGAGAAAACATCCCCGATAGTCAGGACAGTGAACATTTACGCAATTGAATACACCCATTGATTTAATGCTCCAGTTTGTCACTGGAATGTGTCACTTCAGAGGCAGCTTCATGGCTTTAAATTGCAGTAGCATATTTCAACAGGTTTCAAGAGGCTGAAAACAAAATTTTCAAGGATAAACAACTTCTTTTGTGATGATAAAATTCCACCATGGGAGTCTCCAGATTAAATACACAGTGAACATAGAAAGGAGGGAATCTTCATTAAATGCAATTGGACATGCGTCCTGAAGTCCTTCCCTCATTGTAAATGAATGATTTGGGTCTAGTCTTGACTATCTTATTGAATAAATCTAGAGCAAACATGATCCATCAAAATTATGATGCTTGAAGAAAACATAATTCCTTAACCAAGACCAGTAAGAAGAAAGTGCTCATTGATCTCATACACAGCTGCCTTTCATTTCCCTCACAAATGACCTAGTTTCTGCTAACCTAATCTGGGAGTTTTCTGGATCTATAGTGAGATGCTTTGACTGTCCCACTGCCATAACGGTGGGAGTTGAATGTGAGAAAATATCAGTATAATAAATTTGGAGAAGGCATAATGCATGATTACCAATGCCTGTAATATAATAGTCCTTGAAATTATCGCAATATAAATTAAAGTCATGTCCTGAAGTTCCAGAGAAGTAGAAAGCTCGCTATTACTGAAAAAAATAAAAACACCTTAATACTCCTATAGTGAGTTTCATTTGTGCAATCTAGTCACACCAGAAGCTCCATGTGTAATTTGGGACAACTGTTTGGGGGTTGGTTTTGGACTTTGGGATGATCTGGTCCTACAAATGATTCAGAGAAGGCACAGATCTGTCTGTGGTGAGGACTTGCTTCCAGCCCTGATGGAGGGTCCCCCCTGGTCCTGGTTTGCTCCCATGGCAATGACCCAGTGTGCTGTGTCTGTGGCCAAAGACACCAGTGGGGTTTACAGGGCTGCAAGGGCAGGATTGGAGCTGGGAACTGCTAAGCCTCTGTGAAGCAAAGTGCCCATGGGGACTGAAGGCAGATCTCTGGAGCAGCAGGGACAGAACAGTGCAGCCCACAGTAAAGAGGATCAGCATTAAATTAGACTATTACTATGTCACCAAACAGGGGGCCCTATTTGATTCTTTACTTCATATACGTTGTGCTGGTCTGCTTTCCCGGGTTCACATCTGCTCCTCCTCCTGAAGAAAGATTTCAGTGCTCAAGTGCTGGCTCAGGTTGCTGGTGACTGGAGGAAATTCAGCTTTTAAGGGAACCTAGCAACTCTCTGTTTTAGTTTTCCCAGTTTCTAGCTGGTTTCTGAGACAAATAAAAGTTATTTCTCAGGAGGGACAGTGTGTACATTGAATACTTCTCCTTTAGTCGCTGTTAACTACCAGAGAATAGGGTTTACATATATGAACATACACATACAATTAAGAATTACTGATTTGTAATTGAATTGTAAACCACCACATACATTTCTACTGAACAGTAAATAAAATGTAGACTCTTAGTTTTCAACAGAAGTTAAATTTCTATTTGAAAATTTTATTATAAGAGACCCTATCTAGAGAGGAATAAATCAATGTCACAACTTTAATATAATTTAATATTCATAAAGAAAACAAAAAAAAACCCCTAATGATAATGATACAAAAATTCTTATAAGAATTTCTTTTATGTTGAAATCTCAGTTCTGCTGAAGGTCTCAGCCTGTGCAATAGCGAATTACAGATATACACAAAAATCCTAAGATCTTGAATATCTTCTGTGGTGCCCATATTACATATAATATGCAGTAAGTTACAGTGTAAAAATAGCAATATTCACAATCTATCATTGGCTTTTTCAAGACAGGAGTAAGAATTAAAGCAAAGTACTTCAAAGCTAATTTAGGAATAGTATGTGAAGACATGACTCTCATATTCTTCAATTTTTTTTTCTATAATAGAATATCCTATTCCCCAGAATACATATTTTTCTTAAAATTCATCTTTTCCTTATATTTTAAAGCTTCACACTTCTTGAATTACTTTGTTGAAAGAATGATTTGTTTCAAAATACTGCATTTCTCAGTACATCATAAAAATATATCTCCCCTTCCTAATGAAGTAACTTAAAGCATGGAAAGCAAGCAGTAAATGTTAATGCATTGGAGTATAAAATAAGCATGGCCCCAGTTTTAGATTCAGAAGTCTGTCAGGGCAGTATTCTGTTTCCAAGAGCAACTGCCTTAGGCAGCACTGCAGTTTAAGCGGTAAGCCAATAAAATATCTGACCAAATGGTTATTGCTGTGAAATAAATCTCATATATGAAAAATATCTAACTAGTCCTATTTGTATTTATAACAATACAGATCAATGTTTGCATGAATGTTAAAACAAAAAAAATTAATTTGATGAAATTCTTATTTATTCTAAAATACTACACTATGCCTTTGAAGTGGCTAAAACTGGGAGACCCCCAGGAGACCCTGGGTCAGGCTTGTAGGCAGCTGGGATGGAGAATTCAACACAACTCTTTCCTTAACTGTTTCCCAGATGGATCTATTTTTCTTCAGTTGTTTAAGCTTCACACCTACATCATTGACGGCTAAAGCTGCATGGGAGTTTAACAAATTTTTGTCAGACTTAGGTGGTATGCTTTACAGACATGCATGAAATTTCTTGTTTCCTTTTCCTCGAAAACTATATATTTCTAATAATTTTTTTTACACAAAACCCTCCAATTTGCATCTTTATCTTTCCTTAATATTGACTTTTGAGAAATATTTCAATGTCAACCACAAAATTATTGTTAAGTTCAAGTGTTAACACCCACTGAAATGAACAGGGCTAGATTTTGTCTTTTCAAATATAACATACTTTGTTTTCTGCAGTTTATAAAAGACAGCTATGCATGAGCTTTCACCAGCTTCTGCTCAGTGCATATTCAGAAGCTCTTTTTCAGAAGCATAAAAACTTGAAACATGTATTTTAAAAAATGAAAGCACGTGTGGTGCAAAATCTGAATCTGTCACAGGAATTAGATAAATAGCTCAAATGGGCCAGATCAGGCCAATGAACAGAGTGTTTAACATCACTGATTTATACTATTTCCCTTTCATGTTATAATAATTGTCACAAATTGAATTTATGTTGTGTCATTTCCTGTTCTAGCTGCAATCTTTACTTCAAGAAAAAGGGTTTCAGAACTTTAATGCCTTCACTGTTCTTGGAAAGATAACAGTAAACAGGATTATTTTATGATTTCATTGCTTGGTTATTTGTGTTCTTTCTTTCTACAGCCTTCAGGGAGAACTAGAAGGAAAGGGCGAGACAAAGCATTGGCTTCTCATCGAAAACACAAAGAATTGGATTGTTACTGCTGAAGGCAAAAAGTAAGCAGGGGAAAATGATGTTCCCCAAATCACTCCATAACAGGAAGCCCTATAAATGTCTCCCATCCTTCTGCTAGACCTGCATCAATTTGCAGTGTGAGCAGCAGAACGGGCAGATGTTGGATCAAAGAGGAAACATTTACCTAAACAATGAAAAAGCAATCTCCCAGCTTGTCTTATACCCAACACAAGCCAGATTGCACAGAGTCAGTACTTGCTAACAGAGGCAGAAGATTTCTATTAAGTAAGGTGTTGCCTGATAGCAGCAGAATGAAAGAGACAGTGAGCATGAGGAGAGACATGAGTAACTGGTAGGAATTCACTCCAGAAGCCGGCAAGACATCATTAAAAATGTATATGTTTCATCACAAAATCTACTGTGATAATATTGTCTTTATTGACATGATACATGACTTTCATCTCTAAAGTGGAGTCCTCCCTACTGAAGGGCACATATCTGGAAATTAAATGTATTGACTCATAAAATTCAGCAATACTCTAAAATAAATAGTAAACAAGCTGTCCCAGAAGTTCTTTTGTTACTATGGCAGGAAAACATCAAGGAGTGAATTTAGTCTATATTCTGCAGAGTTGTATTTAAACAGAGGCCTCCTCCAGCCAAAACAATATTGTAATTCTCAATTAATATGACCATAATAAGCCAGCAAGAAATGCAATTAATATTCCTCCAAACAGGAACTGGGCTACTGGGTCATCTGTTGCATCCAAGTGTTCCCCTTCCTGAAAAGTACACATTTCTCCTTCACCAGAAATGAGTCACATCTCCAACAACATTTTTAGCTAGATAGATTATTCCAGATTAGGAAAGAGAGAAAGTCCCCCAAAGTCTTTAAATAGCACATTCCCATAGAAGCAGGGGTTGGAAGTAGGTGATCTTTAAGGTTCCTTCCAACCAAACCACTCTATGATTCTGTGGTTTTACTGCATATCTCTCTTATCCTTACTGTAAGAAGTTGGGCACTGGATGCCTGTGATGGCAATGTGCTCCTCAGGCACACGGTGGGGCAGAGGAGGTCAGAAGCAAGCCGTCCGGAAGAGCTGAAGCCATGTGCCTCCAGGAACATCCTGGCACAGCCCCTCCCACAGGCAGTGACAGAGGACCGGGAGAGTTCGGCGAACAGATGGGTGGCAGGGCAGGGCAACTGGACGAGCACCTAGCGTACTCCAATCTGCAGGACTGAGGTGCAGCCCGGAGCAATGCAAACACTATTATCACCTCCACTGCTGTTTCAACTGCTCTTGTTTGCCTTCACAGGAAAAATAACAACAAACTGCTGTCTACCCTCCATTGCCTGAATGAAAGGAGAAGGGACTCTACTGGATTTTTGGCAAGTGCTGTAGCTCTCAAAAGCACTGATCATCCCAGGAAACACTGGCCCCATCAGCTGTGCTCTGAAGAGCTGCTCTGTGTATGGGGAGTAAATCTGATGCATCAGGAGGATTTCAGATTTAACCATGCGGTAAAGGCTACCTGCTTAGTGAATAGCATGTGCATTGTGTTCCAGATACACACATATAGCTGACCCGCCCAAAGTCACAGTTTCTCTGGAATTTGGAAGCTGCTCTGAAAGAAACCTGGTTAGATCTGCTGGAAATTTGGGATGGATGGGCAAAGTTAAACACCATCAAAATAAAACTTCCAGAGAGAATATATTAGATATTCAGGTCTATTGTAATATTTTTAGCTGTAAAAACATTTCTTTACTCTTGACTTCTTATGGTTTATATAGGAAATAGACATCAGTGATTCATAATCCCCACCCTCTTCTACCTGTGAAAATGACAGGGATGCTAAAAAGACTGAAGAAAATTTGGATAGCTGGGACTTCCTACCTCACCCAGCTTCAAAAAGACCACATTGTCTCTCCAGTGCTGGATGTTGTTTCAAAGGTCTGTAACGACACAGCTTAGCCCTAAAGGCATGGCACTGTATTTATGTGAATGCTTTCACACACCTTATTATTTTGATCTCAATATTGTTTGTAAGGGTTCATTACCCTACTTTGGAAATGCTCTCAGCTTCTGTTCTGATCATTCTCCTGACCTTTTTTTGACCTCAGCTGCATTGAGAATAATAAGAGCAGAAGCAGAGAATCAGTGAGAATCAGTTCTAGACAGATTCTGACTACACATCCCAGATTCACACAATGGTAAATCTAATCACCTCTAGTGGAATTACTTCAAAATTATACTGAAACAGAGTCAAGATACGATGACCAGAGGTTTAGAACTCAGCTCCCTGTCCAGCAGCTAAGCAAATGTCCCCTTTACAGTAAAACAATATGGAAGGTGACAGGATCACTGCAGGGGGTTGCTTTTGTTAGACTTCTACAGCACAACTTGCATGCTCCTACACTGCTCTGGAGGAGCATCCTTACACAGAAGGAGTCCCTTGCTCTTGCAGAGTAAAAAGCCTCCCTCAATTTTGAATGCACGGCTAAATAAAACACCAGGGTTTTTAGACACGTCTTGTATTCAGGGAAGTTCAACTTTCCAGTTGCTGGATCCTTTTCCAGGCATACTGCATTTTTATAGCTGTTTAAGACATCCACGCAGGGCAGAGTTGTGAAGTTTGCTCTGTTTGACCTTCAAACCTAAATTAGTCAAACCTAAATTGATAATGCTTATATCTTAGAATGCCAGGCAGAGTTAAGAAAATAAAGGGTATTTAGGGTTATGATGGCTTGGAACACAGTGAGTGGCACAACCTTTTACCTGTCTTGTGTTTCCTAGTATGGACAAATAAGTTGAATTTTTTTTTTTTAGAGCTTGCAGCATAACCTCCTCATTATCACATTTGTTGAAACAGATGGGAAAGCATTTGGAAGGGCTGCTTAGAAAGTGGTGCTTTCTACAAAAAGAAAGTTGTATTTAAACACTGTTATTCAAGTTGTTCGGGAGGCAACAAATTCAGCTTCCCAAATCTGATCCATTTGCATAATTCTCCTTTGTTCTTCAGTTTTCTGCTTGCTGTTCACATTCCCTTCTTGCCCTTTACAACCCCACTGTGTAGGATATGTTCGAGATATAGGACCAACAGAAGTTCGTGTATTTCACAATCCCAAAAACCATTTTACAGGCTTTTTTTACACTTTTTTTGGTGGCTTCATTTGGGCTGGATTTCCATTTTCTGAAAGATATCTGTTCAGTTGAATAACCTCTTGAGTTTTACAATTATCCTATACTGTTCTATGTTTCTTTTGCCTTCCTCCTTATTTTCCTTTTTTTTTTAACTTTATTCTTTTTACATGCCTTCTGTGACTGTTAAGAGATATTCTAAGACTTTTAATTTTGCTTCTTTTGATTTTAAAGCTTTTTTTATTATTATTTGAATGGGTAGGCAGCTGGTGTTCTGTGACAAAAGCAGTAATTTTCTTTCTGATGAATAGTTTATTTGAGGAAAAATGCAATTCTGGTTGTCCCAAAACTATTAAAAAATTTAGGTCAAACTCATGAAATAGTTTTGGCTGGAAAAACAACAACTTTGATATGTTACATTGGCAAAACTGCTGGATAAGGAATCAGCTTCTTTTCATCTGTTAATTTGAAGCTCTCTCAGTCTTACTTCTCTCAGTGTCCTCCTTTTGAGGGATGCTGAATGTGGATCTCAACACCAGGCTTTAGAAAGTATCATCTTGCACTCTGGAGCAGTGTCTCAGGCGAGTCCCCAGACCCACTCATGTACACAATGTGTCTGTGTTGACTCTAAGCATATTTAAATACTTACTGGAAAATGAATCTGCTCCAAAAGGTGGGACTAAGGAAAACTCAGACCAAAATTAACTATAACCAGGTGGCAGAGAGCTCCATATTGGAGGGGGAAATGTGAGGTCAAGATTTCTTAGTGAGGAAGAGATTGCATCCTGTCTAGCTATCCAAGAACCATTCTATAAAAACACCCCCATGACACTTCTGAGACTTTAATCTTTGTCATTTGCTTGCTATTTTAGATTAATTAATCAATAAAAACAAGTCCAATAATTCTGCTGGATGTCAGATTATTCCAAGGTTATTGTTTATGGACCTAATTTGAGCACATTTTCTGCAGCATATAGGAATATTTATGACTTACTCCCTACATGATAAGTGATTTTACCGATTAGTCAGTAGCTCATATCTACCAAAGGATTAGACTGAAAATTATCTATGTGGTCTTGGACCTGAAATTCATATGGTGACTTAACATGAACTAATTTGATTACTGACTGACAAATTATAACCTCTTTGGACTGCTTTGATGCCTTACCTTGTATTTTCTTGGTATTTTTGATATCCCCAATTAGATTTAAAAAAATTTCTGTTCAATCAGAAATAGTCCAGCATCACCATCAGACAGGGCAGAATTTTCTTTGCTCTTTACATGTTCATACCCAGACAAGAGTATCAATATTATTATTGTTAAGTAAGATATAAAGTGTTATAGGAAACAAGTATCTTCGTAAGTATAAAGGTCTATGTTTTACTAATTAGCATATTGGTTAAGTTGTATGTTGGTTCTTGTTCACAGTTAACATATTGAACCAGTGTCTTCTGCTCCCTAGTTCTGTGACCGTTTCTTTATATATCTAAGCTTCAACAACAGTTAACTTCAGAATTATAATAATTTTCTTGAAAGACGGTATTGTTCTTTCATGTAATGTCTCCCTTTGGGATTGTGGTCTGTATTCAACTTCACTGGAGTGGTTGAGCTGATTTGTGTCCATGACAAAAGCCAAACATGCTGCTGTGAAGCCAGAAGCCCACGCTTCTTGGTACTCTGCAATCCACATCCCAACTAATCTAGCAAAGAGAATAAATAGGCATGCAGATGAGTGTACGTGGGCACCAGGCAGGGCAGCAGATCCACTGCAGCTTAAGGGGAAACTTGTGTGCTTAAAATGCACATGGAGCGTATGTTTAGTGAACCATGTCACATTCTTGTTACAGGCTGAAAATTCCAAAGTAAAATGTGTAGACAAGCCTGGTGTGAGAGCCTATTTAAGGAAATTGCCTCTGAGTCCTGGAGCCATCTGTGATATAAAAGTATACTGCATGGACTCTTTGAATAAAAGGATTCACTGGCAGGGATTGCTGGAAATCTCAGTCAGAGATGCTTTTCATACAGCAGGCATATAGATCTTCCACATGATGAATCAGATTTACTAAGAACGTCTGCTGTTTGGAAGTGATTTCAGGCTTGAAGAATGTCTTACTGGAGGCCTGGTTTGATCCAGGGAAGAGAATGGGGGTCACATGCTGCTGGAGTAGGCTTGATGTTCTTTTGGGCTGACCTCTAGAAATAATAATCATATGGCAGAACCAGTTCAAGGGCTGCAGGCTCATACCACTTGGAAACTAATGACAGCTCTGGTTGTGCACTGAAGTTTCCCTCACAGGCTGCAGCACTGATTTAGTTGGTATGTTAATACGGAAGTCTAAATTAAATCAGGCTTGTGTCAGAACTTTCGAAGAGGCACATTCACTTAGCCCTACAGTTTTATAAAATGCAAAGAAAGAAAACCACATGGCAGATTAGGGCAAATTGCTCTAAAATTGTGGCTGAAAGCCAAGGGAGAGTGAGCTTGAGAGAGCATTCATGTTTGTTTGAAATATGCCCACTTTCACTGTGCTGCTTTACACTCTTGGAAGTGGAAGACTTATTTCACTGTGAGCTGAAATGTATTAAATACTACACATCTTAAATAAAGTAATGTGTCCAGTATTTGTGGAAGTTACAATGTAAACACACACACACACACACACACACACACACACACACACACACACATATATATATATATATTTGGTTTATTTGTTTGGTTGGTTGGGGGGTTGTTTTTTGGGTTTTTTTGTTTGTTTGTTTGTTTGTTTTTTAATTGGGATTGGATTTACTACTGAAGACTGAATAAAAGATCTTAGTGCAAGCCCAGGAACATCAAGGAGGGAATGAACACATGTAATAAGCAACACTTAGTAGACAGTCCTGGCTATTATTACCGCATGTATAGCACAACAGTGACTACAAGATTTATGCAGGAACTGAGATCATGCAGCACTGAAAATAACTATAATAATGATCCCTGCCCCAAAGAGCTTTCAGTGTAGTTTTATTTTCTAAGCCATGAGAAGCTGCAAAAGGAAATGCAACAGAAAGGATAATAAATAAATGGCACTTTGAAAACCTCTTTAGTTTTAATAACCTAGAAAGGTGTCTTAGCACTTTGTCACTCAGAATAAGGAGAAAAAAATGAAATACTATGTTTTTCTTTGTAGCAATTTGGCTTTGCTCCACAGTTCCTCTGAGTCATTGCACCTGCTTTCTGTGGACATTCCATGGATGGCTGGGACCAGGATGAGGCAGGGTCCTGAGCAGCTGAAACTCTGGAGTACCTATAACTGAATGAGTACTGAAACGCACAGTGATGGCAGAGAGCGCTTGAGTTCTCAGCAGTGCTGACTGCAGTGGCCAGGAGTACCCTCCAGGTCCCATAAGGGCTTTTCTCACATCACAAGGATCCTCGATCCTCTGGAGGACAAGGCTTCTCTTCTCTATCCTGCAGGTCCTAAATCCTTCATCTCAGAGGAGTGTCAAGCCAGAAAGCTCAGAAGTTGCAGCTTCAGAGGGTTGCAAATCCAGATCTGTGTAGGGCCTCTGAATTTTTTTTCTGAAGCCTTATTTCTTCCAACTGTAGTCAGAACTGTCCAGCTTGTGGTCAAGAGGACTGTTGCAAGTCTTTCTGAACAGTGAGGGCTCTCTTGTGTGTTATGGGAATTATGCATGCCAGCCACCATGGTGGGGTTCGACTCTAGGTGTCCATTGAATCGAGAAGCTGAAAGATAGATGCTTCTGTAAAAGCTCTTATATTAGTAGGGCTACAGCTGGGTGCCTCTGAACGGGGACCTCAAACAGAGAAACCCATAGGCAATTATTCTCTTGCAGTCTAAATTCCCCACCTTTCATTTGACAGTTGGGACCAGTGGTAGTATTTGGGTTTGTGGTCTTCTCATCCCTCACGGGTCCCTTCATTCTCTCTAGGTGGTGGTTTCCTTACTTATCTCTAAGGGTGCTGCTTCTCTTAATGAATGCAGCTTCATTATCTTCTGGCTTGAATAGGCTCTGACTCCTTCATTTACTTGACTAGGTGAAAGTTTGGCTATCAGATTTGGCTACTTATGATAAGTTCTGCTAAATGAGTTGTAGAGAAGTAGTGTACCAAATCACACAACCTGTGCCAGCTCAGTGACTGACTCCACCAGCTGCCACTCCACTGTCATAACACTGGCCAGCCTACAAGCTGCCCCCAAACCAGCACCCAGATCTCTGCTTCAGCATGGATCTGCCTGCTGAAAATGCTTTGGAAAGCCTCTGCCTTGCACTGGGGCTCTGCTGCACCATGCTGCCAGTGTAGGGTACTCAGCAGATACTGCTCTGGTTTCCATGGTTACTCTCTCTGTGCATTTATAGTCTCTCACAGCCTTCATTAGATTTAACGTTCAAAGAGACATTGATTAAAACATGACATTCCTAACACATTGAAAAACCCATTTTGTACAAAACCCTATTATGTGGCATAGACAAACTGGTTGATGGCCAAATTAGTTAATAGAAATTTCAGATGACATTGGAACAGACCACAAAAAGATGAAATCATATGAAGTTAAATGTTTAAGTATGTCTCTCAAACTTAGAGATGCAGTCTGGAGAAATGTGGTACATGGGTGTACCAGGGATGTCTCACGCAAAATATGTCTGCTGAATCCAAATTTAACCTGAAGTGACCTCATTTAAATCTTTCTCAGTAGTGAACTTAAAAAGTATTGAGGTACTATTGAACCAAGACATTTGTCTAGACAGGGATGCAGCAGTAATATCTTGGAGGACAAAGGGTATCTCTTTCCCCTCACTAGTTCCCATCCCTCTGCCAGCGGGATCTTGCTGGAGGCTAGAACTTGTATATGGTGGTCTGTGATGGAAACAGCAGTGCAGAAAGGCGCTTCAGCTATGATCCCTCCACCCCCGAAAAATGTCTTTGACCACCAGCTGCTGTTCCAGTACTTTCTGCGCTTTACTTACAGTAACTACAATATGAGAACTATCTTGCTGTCTCACTCCTACCTTTGGGCTGAAGATCTCCACTGCAGACTCTGTTCCACAGCAGAACTTTGCTGGGGATGGGGACAAGAGCAGCAGACCTCACAGAGGCAACAGTCCCCTGGTGTGGGAGGGGGACAGAGATGTGGATCAGAAACTCAGGGTGCTCAGGTAGCACAGGAGGAACATGACTAGCCTCAAGAGTACCCCAACTGAAACAGTAACTAATAAAACATGGGCAGCTGATATACTTAGAACAGCAGAACTATCATGGTGTAATTGCACTGCTCATTGCCAGTTCAGCCCCCAAATGGTACTCATTTCCATCTACCTCCTGCTTCTGCCTCACTTTACACCTAAGTACAGGGAAGAAATACCTGGATTTCATGGAAACTAGCTCCCACCCAAGGCAATGCATCTGCAAATCCTTTAAAACAATAGAGTTACAGGGCTGTATGGACACCCAGGGGTCATTTAGCCTGCTGTTCATCAAGTCTTTTAAACCCTACTTCCAGACAACCTTTTTGAAATTATGCCAAGGATTATCTAGTACAGCATTGCCATGATGGTTTTCATTTATATCCAAATAAAATTCAGCTACCCTGGGAAAAATCTACAGTGACATTTATTTTCCCTCCATTTTGTTTTTTTGCTTGCATGCTGAAAATATATGTGTGCATTTATATTTTAAAAGCTTTTGAAGTTGTTTCAAAACAACTGTGAAATCACCTTGTGATGTCTTAGAGATCACCAAATGGTTCACAGATCACAGCTTGAGAAATATTCATCTACATTTGATGTCTATATTGGGAGGAGATGAATTGCACTTTAAGGCTATCTCTACACTAACAGATTAAACATGGTCAGGAAACAGTGCTGGGCCTTGGAATTCAATCATCCCTACAAAAAAATTGCTAAAGCAGTGTGTGGCACAGCCTTGGCCAGTACCAGCTATCACTTTAGTGAATAACTGATGGGCACATCTCAGAGGTCAGCATGTGAGAGGGACCATTCCCAACACAATTTTTCTGCATGGCCATTCTGTTTAGGAGGGTGAGAGAAATTGCAGGCAGACATTTAGTCAAGATAATCCACTTTGGCCTCATCGTGAGATAATAAATGTGGTACCATTTGTTTTATATATTTCAGTTGATGCCATAGATACTTAAAAGTGGTCAGATGTAATACAGACTGACTGTACCTGCTGTCACCATATTTTATCCTGTCACCTTCAGTACAGAATCAGAATATTTCCTAATAGCTCAGTAGAAGTGATAGGATCTCCACCAGATTTCATGGTCTCTAGGATCAAATTGTTTGGCAAACTGTTTTTATTAGGCATTGCCTTACCTTTAATGGGTTTAATTAAGCATTTATTTAATGAGATTTAGGACTTGAAAGGTGTACCACAAAAGCCACTATCACCTTTATGGAAATTAATTTGCTTTCATTTTAGGTGTCCAGAAATAAGTGCTAAAATACAAGCTAGTAATACAGCCTTCTGTTTTACTTATGGACCATGATAACTTCCTCCAGAGGGTGATTCCTTCCAGACAAAGCAGGCATTTGGGAGATGTAGAATTACTCCAGGGAGGATTTACAGACACTTCCCATGGTCATAAAAAGACATGAGACCAAATTTCCATGTGAAATAGGTTTTAATCATATAGCATACATTTCAAATAAAAACAGTGAAAAAGGGTTTCAGAAATTAAGGGAATAACTGGAACAGAAGTCAATTACTGAAACAGAAAAGACTCTAGAAAGGCAAAGCTATCAATGCTAGAGTGATTTCCCCCATATCTTGCTTTGAATTAAGGTAAAAGCTGTACAGTTGTATCTCCATAGCAATGAAAGATAAACTTATATAAAAGATTGAGAAACAATGGATTTGAATCTTGACTGTGCTTCAGCATTCTACATTAAAAAAATATACATTTATATTCTTCTATACTTTGTGGGCTTTGTTTTTTCACGCATCAGTTGTTTACAGCATGGAGTCTGTCTATATATTTGTTCAGTGAACAGTGCAATAGTGTCTCTGTGGTCACTTCTTCCTCAAGGTGAGAAAGTTACAAATAAATAATAACCTGCATCTTTTCTCTCTCTGTTTTGCCTAGATAATGATGCAGTCACTCCTTAACTTGGATCTTTCATTGGAAGAATTTTCTATGATCATGCAAGACACATGGAAGGGGGGAAAAAAAGAAAGTCTCTAACTCAGTACTTGCTCAGATTTCTGTCTACTCCCAAATCACTGGTTTGTGCCTTTTGAATACATCTACTCTGATGCTTTTAGTTTTCAATTGGGCAGAAAAAGAGATTTATCCAATTGCCAGATTAGACCTGTGCGTAGCATGAACACGGTTCAAAAGCCCTTAACAAGTTTTGGAGCAGATTATCTCAGAAAGCTCAAATTGTTACTATGAATTGAGCTCCAGCTGTATTCTCCCAGAATACAAAAGACTCATGAGTTTCAGTACAAACCAACACATGATCTTTCTTGGTAAATAAAAACCCAATTTCTGTTGGTATTTTCCAATGGAACTAATGAGGAAAAGAAAACAGGACTTGGGCAGATGGTGGGGACAGGCCAAATGCTGCTTATTCTGCTTCAGAATATCCATCAGACTCACTGCCAGGAGCAGTGCTCACTGAAAAAAGTACTGCTTCTGGGCTACTTTTCAAACCTTAGAGTTCCTGATTTAGCCTGTGAAAATGCCAAAACCCAAGCTACACCTCAAGCCATTGCAAGCCTTCTCACCCACGGCTATGCTCAGTGGCTGGAGGCTGGGCTGCCTCGTGATGGAGAAGGGGAGCAGAGACCACCACAGCCAGGAACAGATGCTTCCATTAGCAGGGAACAAATCCAAAGGGATGCCAAGTGTCCTGTTGAGTTCAGTGGGAGTCAAGGGTGTTCAGCATCTCAGCTGATCAAGTCCTAGGAATTTGTAGCCTTTATTTTGCACATCACCCAAAAGCAGTTAGTCTTGTTCCTTTCAGCAGGACTGCATGCGTGAGCGAGCTCTGCTCCGGCCGGGAGGGTTCTGAAAATGGCCTCAGCTGTGAAGGACTGACTCTCTGTTATTGCCATGAATGTCACCAGTGGGAAATCATTGTTGCAGGAGTCTGTAAGCCATGTCCCTCCATTATAACTGATTTGAATATATTTGAATAAATTTAGGAAGCAATTAATTTCAGCAGTAGACTGTACAACATAGATGATAAACAATAACTCTATGCTTTTCAGACATACTAATTGTACTAAAAGACTGAAGAGAAACATGAGAATTTCCAGTCCTAGCAGTGCTGTTTCCATTTCCACAGGGCCAGCCCATGGGTGTGAAGGCAATGGCCATGCTTTGTTGAACCCAGTACACATCTCAGTTTCTTTCTGAACTCAATTGCTTGTTTTTTCTTTTTGCCTTCCCACTCTTTCTTTGATGCCTGCTGGAGGCTGTCCATGAGGTACTTGACCTCCCTTTGAGGGTCCAGGTATACTTGTTTTCCTGTGCAGCTGATGCCAATGCTGCTTCATGGATCACTTGACAGGGGAAATCCTGAGAGCCAGCCAGCTGGCACCATCTTTGCCAAAACCTAAAAATGTTGTTGTCCCAAACTTTTAAGCCCGTATCTGGAGGCTCATAAATCCTATGCCCTTGCCCAGGCTAAGACAACATGTGTAACAACATGCAGCATGCTTAATTGTGCTGGTGAGTGAAGGGGTGAATGCTTGCCAGGGAAGTGTGCCATGGATGCAAGAGGCCATGCACAATGTATTTTCATTGAAGCAACCTGGAGTTACCAGTAACGTTTGTGTATGAACTATTTTTCCATATGGTTGTTAGGAGAGAAGATTTACTTTAAAAGAAAGAGATTTGAGAAAAGTAAATGTTGTTTTTCTGTTTATTTCAGCCTGTTTACTTCCTGAATTTAGCAGCATTTTCTCTACAGTCAGCAGTGTAGTTTCCTAAGTCCTGGCAGAAATATTTTACCCTATTGTCTGTTTGAGTATTTCACACAGAAACAGGAAAGAGAAATTTTTTTAAAAAATTTTTCAAAGCCTGTGAAATAAAAACAACAAATTATTGTTGTTATCCTCGTCCTTCCTCCTCTCCATCCTATAGCTTATTACTTTTTTATCACAGTACATCTGCAGACTTTGCCTACATTTTATCCTTCATGATGTCTAGGTGAAGCTGTGCTGGTATAATCCCCAATGTAAACAGCTTTGCTCTGCTTTAAGCATAGCTGTTCAATATAACTTAAACTTCTTAAGAGGTATAAACAGACCAAAAAGTCAACTCTGATATTGGATTAAGACTGATCAGTTTGAGGTTTATTTGTCTCCTACCCTCAAAACCTTTTGCATATAGACCAGACCATACCTGAAGCTCTTTTGAGAGAAACTGTGTAAGCTCATACCATGTTCTTTGGGCAAGGATAAGCTTGTCTTTGTCCACTTTCAGACTGAGAAGGAACTATCTCACTTTATTACATGACATTTAGCCCAATGTAATAAACCTTATTGAGGCCCAGCTCTTAATTTGTTATGTGTAGAAGTGCCTTTTTGATATTCCACTCTGAATAGACAAAGTGAATTAATGCTCTTCACAGTATAAAATGTGGACATCCCTGAAGTATCTTTAACTGTCTCATGGGCTGCTATAACAATCCTTTACATGTTCTTTAAATGAACATAATCAGACCAGACAACACCATTAGTTACAGGAGAAGATTCTTATGTCTAGCTGTAATTTATAGCTACAGCTCTTTGGATGTTGACCAACTAGAACTTGTGGACAAAAAGCCCCTGCATTCAAGTACAGTACGGTACCTGATTTGAGCTCAGTGCTTGTGGGATGCTTCTGACTTCTTGGTTTGCTGTGCTAAAGTGCATCCAGTAAATCCAGCACCAAACACAACAGACCTGATGCTTTTGAAGTAGCTAATGCTGTAATTCATGCTGCAGGGAGCTGCTTCTGGGCTGCTGGCAGCCTTGGATAACTGAGTGGAGTATCAGTCTGACTTGTGTCTGCTCAGCACTCTTACTTCACTCAAGTGTAAATGATAGAATCATTAGTCAAAGAGACCCACAAGGATCATCAAAGTCCAACTCCTGGCCCTGCACAGGACAGCCCTAAGAGTGACAGAATGTGTCTGAAAGCATAGTCCAAGTGCTTCTTGAACTCTGGTAGGCTTGGTGCTGTGACCACTTCCCTGGAGAGCCTGTTCCAGCACCCAACCACCCTATGGATGAAAAACCTTTTCCTAATGTTGATATAAACATGAAAACAGACTTGTTGGTCAGATTCACCAGCAAACTGCACTTACTTTGTGCTGTTCTGGAATAAAACTATATGGCACACACCCATGAAAATTGAGGTACAGCTCTGTGTAGTGGTGAAAAAGGATCCCGAAAACAATGGGGAACTATATTTCTATATATATGTGTGTGTGTTTGTGTGTATATATATATATGTCTTTCAATCTTTTTTTATCCTAGTAGCATTGTTTCACCATTCTTTCTTTTAGATAACTTCTTAAGCTACCACATATTTTCCTTTCGGTTTTTTTTTTTCTTTTTTTTTCTGCAGGTGGCAGGACATTGTGTCAGTAAATACATAGCAGTTAACAGTAGGTTTTGACAGACCTGCAAGGAACAGCTACTGATTGTTTTCTGCCTCCTGCAAACCTATTTAATTGCTAGTGGCTTACCTCTGGCTTTGCTTTGACATCCCTGTTAGACTGGGACAACAACTCTAGCAAGAGAAGTGGACGACTGAAAATATTTCAAACATTAAAGACCCAAGAATTTATATTTGTCCTCACTGAAGCCTAGCAGTGATTTGAACACATAAATTAAAATGTATTCAAGATCACAGTTTCTCTGCATGTGACAAAGATTGGAAACTGAAACAGAAAAAATGCCTAGCTGCACAGATATACTTTCATATATATTCTACGCTTTATATATGTATGTCTATATAAGTGTGTGTGTGTGTGTGTGTGTGTGTGTGTGTGTGTGTGTGTGTAATCTTGAATATGGTTTGTAGTCAGAGTTAAAACTGGCTTCCGTAGTTGGGTTTGGAGCTGGCCAGATAATTAAATGTGTGTTAATTCAATGGCTAATTAATGGCTAATTCAATGGCTGATTCAATGACTAGTTAATTCAGTGTGTACAATGCCCCTTCAAAATGTATTTTCTCTAATAGCGCTATCCTGCTAATGCAGACTGTTTAACCCTGATGCCTCAGAAGAAATATGGCCTTGAGTGAATTCCTTGTCCTGTGCACAGCAGAGGAAACCTTTTTTTTTTTGTTAATTCAAGGATGCTTCCTCAGCTGGGATTTAACAAACAGGTACATTCACCCCAAGCCTGTGTGTCTAATCTGGCTTTTGACTTATACATTGCATTGCATGTCAGGAGAATTCTCATTCAGAGATCTGCTTCTGTTTTCATTCATAGAAAACTTTCATTAATTCCAACAAGACTGGGCTCTAATTTCAGTCCTGTGATATAACTAAAATGAGAATAAAGCAGCTTTAATTATATCTATGACAAATTAGCATATGACCTGACATACCCTATTTTGGGCCTTGAAACAAAACCAGTGATCAGTTCTTTATAATGCACTATCTAATCGGAATAGAGCTATAATGGATTTTAGGCACCAATGCTGTGGAGAGGTAATAACCTTTAATTAGATTTCCGTTTCTTCACCTCATGTCTAATGAAGCAGCAAATTCACAATTCAGTAGTAAATGAGAGCAAATCAAAGGCAAAATACTAATTTGTTTAGCTTGTGCTCATGTCTTTTTAAGATGAAGATGTTTTATTATTGTTTACTTTTCACTTCTTTCACAGGAAGAAGAATAGATCTTTTAGATAAAAACTCCCCAAAACAAGTATTCAAAACTGTCACCCTGTTAAAACTTCCAGATTGAGTAAATCTCATATAAAATGTTGGAACCTGTTTGGTCTTCATTTTCTCTGAGAAAAAGACAAGGTCATTACCTTCTTCTAATATACATCAACTGTTTGATTCCCATAAGACAACTGGTTTGGATGCCATCTCCTGTGTGAGGTGAGGGAACACCTCTGCATATGGCCAAGTGTCATCTCTGCATGTTAGGAACCCAGCTGAGACAATGTGTAGGTGGCACTGTTAGAAGGAAGTTATTCACCTTTTCCTTCAGGAATGACAACCTCCTTGCACCCTGAGAATATCCAGATGCTTTTAAACCCCTCTTGGGATAACAGCAAGCCTAAAAGAGCACTGCATACAGTACTCAAACCATTCTGGAGATTTCTTGGCATTCAGATGGTATGAAACTGAGCTACAAACCAATTTTTTCCCCTATTCTGAGCCTGCCCCTAACTATAGCTGCAGATTTGAATGAAAGCTTTTTGTGATTTTGCACATATTTTAGCAAGCTATTCTTTCCATTACTGATTTCTATTAAATGTGCCCATTCAGTTTCTCTGTAAGAAGGGAAAATAGGGTAGAATAGAATAGAATAGAATAGAATGGAATATTCTTACCTCCATAGCTAAAATTCACATTAATTTTCACCTTTAGGATGTTGTACTTAACCCTCTTGATGTTTGGCAATAGCCTGCCCAACTATGTTTTTCTGTGTGTAAAACCATGGCAAATAATGCCAAATCTGCAGTTTATGATGTTACAATGAAAAGCAGAGTCTATTCCTTTATATATAAGTAATGCTATTAAAAAAAAAAAAAACACAAAAAAACTCATAGAAATTGCTTTCTAGATCAAAATATCTATTGCAGAGTTGCCTCTTGTTCAGTAATTAAAGGTTCAGGATGTAATGGAAATAAATGGGAAGAAAACAGAATAGAAGAGTGGTAGTTGTCTTACAGGAGCTGCTTTCAAAGTAGTCCCTACTATGTGTATGACCAGTGTAAATTGTTGCTTTGAGGCAGCTCTGCAGACCTTAAATGATGATTGTATAGTTTCTGAGCTCCATAGGTCTCTTGGAGCATAAATATTCTTTCTGAAGTACTAAACACGTGCCTGTGTTCTTCTTGACTTATTAGGCTTAGTTCCTGATGGGGAAAAAGTATTCAATGATGGCATCATTTAAATACTGTACGCTGTAGAGCTTCAAAAAGAGAATTCTTTCACAGGAGATGGCATAGATATGTAACCTTTCTTATGCCCTTTCCATGGAAATTAAATGCAAAAGACTGACTTACAATAACTGACACTAGAAAGTGAGAGTTGATTTCCAGTTAAGAATATGCTGTTTCAGTCCTGCTTTTTTTTGTTGTTGTTGCTGTTTTTACTATTTCAGGACTTCCTAGATTCACATTTATATTGCTACCACCAATGTGAGTTTGAGAAGGCCACACTAGCTTCAAATATTATTTAAACTAAGTCTTGAAGAAAAAAAAAAAAAAAGCTTAAGATAATACACATACTACAAAGAATTTTCCCTCCCCAGAACAGTAGTTAGTTTAATCTGGTTTTGTGCCACAGTCTAAAGGGAAACACCACTACCACCACCTCCCGCCAAATACTAACTGAACTTGATTTTCTATTGCATTTTATGTCCCTTCTGCTGCCTCTGGGCTTTTTTTTTTTTTTTTTTTTTTTTTTGTTGTAAACTTGTGAGACAATATGTTTGTAGGTAGTAACTTTCCATTGCTACAGCCTGTCTGACCCATCAACCTGGGTATAAGGAGTAGGATGAGTAAGGCAGGATATCGCAGAGGTCCTGCTGCTGGTTAAGAGACACAAAAAAGACACTTGAACAGTGTAATACAAAATGGAGGGTCCATAGCTAATGTTCTCACATCTCTTTTGCATCCAAGGTACAGTGGAGCCACAGTTCAGACTATGGTGAACATAAAAACTGGAATAAACAAGATCCATCCAATTTATAAAATATTAAAGCATACTCGAAGCTGAAAGTGTGACATAAATGTAGAGCGCAGAGTCTGCCTCATCCTGTACATACGCATAAATGTAAAGGTAATTTGGAGGACAGACAGTGTTGTTCTTTAGCAACTTTAGATTAGACTAGTGTATAAAGATTTATTTTTTCATTCTGTGCAGAAGAAGATCCAATGAAGACAGGAAAAGCCAATGACAGAGGGCTGTGTAAGCCCCTCATGAGCAGTCTCCTGCACCCAGGCACTTCTGTGGAATGCTTTTTCCCCATCTACAAAGCCAACTTCAGTAATCCCTCTTCCTATCAGTACTGTTAGAGCAGCAGTATAAAAATGCAGCCTAACCCTATATAATACTGCTACCACAGCTTACTGTAGATGATAGCAAAATCATCTACTCTTAGACAAAGAATTACACTGGATTGATTTTCCTACCTTGTACACAAAAACTACATCCTTTTCTCCTAGATCTGAGGCAAAATTGCTTTGAAACAGCAGCTTCTCTTGGAAGGGTTAGCTGCTTTATCAACTGCACCTTACTTTGTCACACCTCTGGCTCTGCAATAGGATCATCATACCAGGCACTGTCACAACAAGTAGAGTTTGAAATGTGAAGTTTTTTCTAGGCCAGGTGTGTTATCTAAAGAGATATTTGCCCTGGAGACAAATCTGAAGAGGAAAAAGGAAAAAGTCAATGAAGCCGAACCATTTTCTTATGAATAAGTAATTTTAAAAGTAATTTATTAATTAATGCAATGAAAAATTAATTTTTACATCTGATTGTTTCTTATTTCAACCTATTTTGCAATTAAAAAGGTAAAAATAGTAATTATATGGATATTTCCTTTCTTAACTAAAAATATGCAGCTCATGCCAATAATTCATCTCTGCTTAACTCTTGATAGTGCAAGCCATGTCTGACAGACATTTGTAACCAAGCTGTCTTTATTTGCAATTCCACACACACTGTCATGGAATTAGCTACTGTAGAATTTCCAGACTTAAGTCTCAGCAATTAAGGACATAGACCTTACCTGAATCTGCTTAGCTTCTGAATTTAAAAGGTATTGTCTTTTATTGGAGAAATCGTAAATTGATTCCATCAATACAATTGGTTTTGCTTAGAAAACTCTTGTCCTAACAGTGTCCTGGTGTGACCCCAGCTGGCTCACACATTTTCATGATGCCAAAAACAGAGTTTAGCACATTTAGTGGCACAGGGGGTCACTGTTAAAGTTCTGCCAGACCCTTTTAGAGAGCTACCCACACAACACGATTTTATATTAACCTATATCCAACAGCACTATGTGGTGGCAATAACTGCACAAATAACTTTTTTACTGAAACACAACCTTAAAAAAGATGACACCAGTTTCTACAAATTACGCTGCAAGGAAAACCTCTTGGTGGGTTCATTTCATGAAACCTGCTCACAGCGAAAGGACATTGGTCATATTTCCCCAATTAAAAGTGCATGTTTCCATGTAAGCTCTTACCATACCAAAAGTACATCATACTACATAAAACACAGGGTCGTGCTCAGCCACTGACTTAGATCAAAGGAGTTACTGAGAGATGTGACTCAGTTCATAAGAGAAATGCTTTCACTTTCATCATCACTAACATGATAACACAACTATCGACTTTTTAAAAAGAAAATTAAAAAATAAACACAAATTGCGCATTTGAGGCATCAGGAAATTATTCGTCTCATAAAATCTTTAATCTCCACACATCAAAGTATTACATGCATGCATTGCACTCCTGGTCTTCTCCAGTCATTTACACTCTGCTAAAACTGACATTTAGAAAATAACTGACCTCTGTTATCCAGCTACAGGCACTTCACTAATCACGAAAGAAGGAAGTTCACTAAGATTGAAAATATTGAGACGGGGAGTGATAGATGTGACAGGAAGTTTATTAACGTCAAAGAACAAAGTTTCCTTCACTCGACTGCAATGCAGATCTCTTATCTGTGGTACAAATCGTCACAACATTTGTATGATGTAGATATACTTTGTCTTTTAATGCCTCAGTGACATCAGCAGGAATCCCATGAACATGACATAACCATGGCACGAGTTTCAGCTTGGAAAAAATTCATACTTCTTTCAAGTAAGTCTTACATGAGTAAGAAAAGCAATAAAATGCACAACATCCTTTTGCTACTTTACCTTTCTTAAAGTGGCAAGATTTATGTCATGAATAACATATCAGGCTTTCCAATGGACACTTTTGTATTTCCTTATTATTTGGGTAATGCAAATAAATCCCATCTCCAGCATTATTCCCACTTGAATTCTTGTTCTATAGCTTGACATTTATTTTGGAGCAGAGGCATTTCAGTTCTTCTGCCACTTGTTAACAACTTCATTGGAGAAAACTGTTTTCACTAGACTTGTCCTTTACAGAGGCGAGTCTATCTGTCACAATAAGCTTTCTTTGACTTCATTTAGTTTGAAGAGTTCAATCTTTAACCATAGAGCTGCTGGTGCTTTAGTTCTCAAGATCCAGCTTTATCATTTCTCTTCTTAATAGAAGGTGTTGTCATTTACAGGTTAATGGCTTATGAATTTTTTTTCCTATACATCGTTTTTCTTTCTACTCTTACTCTCCCTAGAATGGACTATATACCTCAGGGTCTGATATAAGAAACCCAGTAATATTTCTTTGTGTCACCACTTGATTACAAAATACTTGAAAAGCATTTTAAGAATACAAAAAGTAAATTTAGGGACCTAAAAAAATTGAAATTAATAAAGGGCAAAAAGGACAAAAGATTATCTGACACATTCAAAGTCAGCTGACATTCTATAGAGCTATGTTGCTGTTCTGATCAGGAATATATAGACACTTTTTATTTTTATTTTTTTAATTTATAGTTTTTTCATTCTCCTCTTATTTGTGGGTAAGACATGCTAAGAAGTCTGTTAGTGATCATATATCTGATTTTCAGCATTTCACTATCATAGATTGAAGGATAAGAATTTGCAAACTGAGCTACTTGACTTAAATAATGTCCCTAGTCAACCCTACAGGTTATCAGTGTGACAATTTCTGTCTGTGTGAATGAATTCTTGAGTAGCTGAGTAGCTGCAGATTATTCTGTGCTCTGTGCTATGCTAAAGCAGAAGAAAGACCTAATTTCCTCTCCTTCTTTCCCTCCACAGCTGGTCCTATCTATATAAAAATGATGAGCCAGTTGCAGTCTTCACATGTTGTGACCAGCGATGCTGGTAGAAAGCAAACCCAGAGCATGGAACCTATTGACAGAGGGTAAAATTCGTTTTGTAATGTGGCCAATTTACTGTCAGCCTGTGCATTAGGAATCTGTTTATGAATATCTGGGTACAGTTGCCTGCTCATCAGAAACTGAAAATAATTACTTCAAGAAAGGGGACAGAATTTGAAAATATTTCTTTTTGACATCTGTGGTCTCGGATGCTACTCTAGCCAAATGGGGACTGTCAATTGCTATTTGAAAAGATCCAGAAAATAGCAGAGTTAAAACAATTCCTTTTTTTTTTTTTTTCCTTCTGAAAAGCAGTATCATAGCTGGCTAAATAAGGTCTATATTGGAGGAGAGGGGAGGGGAAGGAGGAACATGTGCTTCTGTTGTAACATGACTCCTTACTCATCAGATGGCACCCATCATAATCACAAACCACAGCCTTTCAGTGTGCTGGAATAAACTAATTATCTCACTGACAGCTCAGGTTTTAATCCCCATTTGAAAGCATTTGTCATGAGCCTTGGTCAGCCAGTTTTTAAAGATTGCCATGAATTATATATTTCTCCCTTTTTAAGACTGCCTAAATAAGGACAATTACAATGTCTTGGAATGGGTTTCAATAAACACATTTGTACTTGCTGCTGCTGCCAGACAATGTGAATAGGACAAAGCTTTTTACAGTGCTGATTGTAAAATGGAGTTCTAATATTCAGTTCTTCTAGAGCTGTAAACTATTAAATCCCCATGACAATACACAGGGAGAGATCCTTCTCATGCTGTGAATCAATGGAGCTACACTTTTAAAAGGGTAAGATACTGGACCCACAGAATGTATTGACTTCAGTAGAGTGAATCCACGTTCACGTTTCCCTTCTTTCCTTCATTCTGAATATGCATTACATACATTTATTGGAGAACAAATAAAAGCTAGGCTTCATCCCCCTTATGTTTAGGCACTTAACTGGGATGCTGTTAAGACCCTGCCTACCCTTCATCTATTCTCAGTGAAGAAGTAGGGGATATTTGTCCCTCAAAGTCCTGGGAAAGTGGCACAAAGGGCAGACCCAATGGATAAAATTAAGGCATATTTTTTTAAGAGTGCAAAATAGCCTTGTAGTGGAATTTATTGCGGAATGCAATACACCTAATGTTATGATGACTATGTTCAGTAGTCATGAACATTGCACTCATTAGCATGATACAGGGCCTTTCTCAAAGAAAAAAGTCTAATTGAAATAACTAAATGAAACATCTAAAAACCTTTCATTTTTTCAGTGTCTGCTGATAGTGTACTCTTCTATAAGGTCTTAATAAATCAGTGAGGCAGTCTTCTGTATGGTGCACACTGACATTTAACATATAGCTTCAAGAAAACCTTCAGAAAAATCAGTATTTTCTTCCTTCTTCATGTTTAGTAAATTAACAGCTTGATCCAAATTAATCACTGGTGAAATTTTGTTCACTTTAGTTGCATTAAATGGAGTTACAGCACACAGGAATTGGCTCAGAGGCTTTACATTCTAGATCTTCAGCAATCTTGCCACATAGGATATGCTTTCCATTTGTTTTACACCCATTTTTGGACACCTGAAAGGATAAATGAATAGCAGAAACAAGCTGCAGGTAGAGGCAATGTACCACATTAAAGTTTATTAGTTATTTAGGCACTACTTTCAACAACTCATCAATAGTCAGAAACAGAGGCTGTTCTGTATTTATGAACTAATTTTGCATTACTATTTCAGTGATAAAAGTACCATTTCTTTTATGGTTGCCTACACAAGCAACCTATGTGACACTAAGTCCTTTGAGTGGAAATATATTCTAGTATATAAAAGCAGTAACACTCATAAAGAAAAGCAAATATCTTAACATTCCTTTCCATGATAACATTTTTTCAGATTGGAACAGGTTCTTCCTATTCATGTCTCAACTGTTGTCAAGGGTAAGAGCACTTTTCATTCAGTATAGGGTAACAAGAAGGTATTTACATCTTTTTAAGTCAGCTTTGATAAAGAGTTTTATGGTACTCTTTTCAGTCCTTGGATACTGTTATGAGTCTTTTCTATACTCTTCCAATTGTTCACCATCTCTTTTGCCAATGTGAACATCAGAAACATGTCTATGTTAATTTTTTTTCTTGAGCACAAAGGAAATGGGTGGGTAGTTACATACAATGAGCAGGTTCACTTCCAAAGAGAAAATCAGTGTTCTGCCTGTCTTCTTTGGCTGTCTATCCACATATCTTTCTAGAAGTTCATGTTTAACTGTATGTTAGTTATGTTTAATAAAACCATATTGTCTTCTATTATATGACTCTCCCTGTGCTCCAAATCCCTTCCCCACTTTGAAAGTGCACTTCAAATTCCCAGCACTCAGATAATTTTATGCTTCTTTATTTTGTTAATTTTTGTACTATAAGTGTAAGCTCCATAGGACTATTGATGGACCAAGGCAGGATACAAGGCTTGAGAAGAGTCTAAGGTTCAGGTTATCTACCTGAAGGGTAGAGATCACGAGAAGCAGTAGCTGTGAGGAGGTATTTGTTAGAAGCTGGGATCACAGGCAGTGAAATGCATGCTTCACTTCCTCTGCACTGAATTTGATTTGTCAGATGAGTATACATTAAAAGATGTCAGAGAGAGAAGGCAGGACATCAATTTGCACAGAAAGGTTGTATTCGCACTAATATAGTGCAGACCCAGGCACAGGTTCCATCCCTGGAACTCATCCACCCACACTGTCAGAACACTCAGCAGTCCCTGCCAGCATCTTGACCTTACCATTACTCCAGAAAACAGCCTGGTAACTAGCAGGGATCCCGGACCACTCCCAAAGGGCAAATTCGATGAGACTGTCCTGATGTGAAAGGAAAGATAATGTAACACTATGGAAGTGGTCAGACCTTAACAATGTCCCTCAAAATGAGAGAGTGGTTAGTTTCTTTTCTTTGTACTGATGTAGCCAAGTAATGTCTGGAGTAGACTGACGTATTTTTGAACACAGAGAACTCATAAGGCATCTAGCAGACAACTCACTGTGTGTCAGAGTATCCAAAGATGCGATGCAGAGGGATCAGAGAAACTGAAGAAGGTGAAAAAAATCTTCAGAGATTTTCAAACTGAGTACTTGGCTCTAGAAACATTTTGGCATGGGCCAGCTTTCTTAGAAGTTTCAAATTGTGTTTCTGACTGTACTGCTCACCTCAGTAGTTTGCAGGGGACCCTTTAATATATTTTTTGGCAATCTCATTGTCAGTGACTTTACCAATTTTCATGACATTGATGAAAATGCAGAAAAATTATATCTAATGCAGAAATACAGACACCTGCATGTGGTTTCTCTATTGATCTGTCAGTTAGCCATCTCTTAATCTGGTATTATGCTTTATTGTTAGTGTACTGTGCTGTATTTTGAATAATACTGTGAGGCAATGTGAAGTCATTCACCCTACAGGAGTCCAAATATAGCTACACAACTGTTTTCTCAATTAATCATAATCTTGTCAAAGTATCAAATTTTTTGAGAAAAACTAATTTTCAGAAAATGATCTTGATCAATTATGCTCCTCACCCTTCACTCCTTTTTAGCTGAATCCCATGTGAGTTCCTCTAACCCCCTCCCTCCTGGGATTTGTACCACATGATCCAGCCTGTGATTCCTCCAGTATTCTTATTTCCCTTTAATGAATAGTGGTGGCACACAAACATGTTAGCAGTTTCATGAAATTGTGATGTTTTCTCTGGAAGTTATAAGTAAATAACAATAGGCAAGGTATAGGAGGAACCAAATCTTTTAGGAGTCTTTGATGTAAGAAAATGATTTTAAAAATACTATATTTAGAAGATGTTTATTCAAATCCTGTTTATGTCCAGTTCGCTGTTAGACGAATGATGATACAAACTCATAGATCATTGTTCCAAAAAAACCCCCATAGATATACTGAAAAATTCTGTAAATTCCTTCTAATTAATGCCTTGATGATGTCGAAGAGCTTCAGCATTTAAAATTCTAAATCTTTCTGCTGTTCATCTGGGTTCCCAGCATTAGTATGCAGTTCTTTGACTCCTCATTTTCCTTATCATATATCAATTGAGTTTGTTCAAATCTCCTTCAGTTTGATTGTACATTGTATTTGCATTCTAGTGAGGATATTTGATCCCTTAGCTGTGACTCACATAGCATCCTATTTTTACAGCTCTCTCTCCCACTGGAAAATAGCCCAATGCTCTGCTAAAATAAAACTTCTATTGCACAAAGTTTTCTGCCTCCTCCCTGCCCTTGCTCACTTTTGAAAGTCCCAGCAGTATTTCACTATACTTTCTATAGATTAAAGACCTTGACAATCCACTGTCAAAACCACATGAAAAGTATAGAAGTATTAGAAAGGCAAGTAAGTGATATTTTGAAGTGAAAGACAAGACTAGATGATCTACAGCAGTAAAGACCTTCAAATTTAAATATTAGACATTTAAATAGGGGCTCTAACTCACATTTATCACACGATTAGAATGCATGCAGAGTAGCTAAGCAGAAATATGTGTGATCTAATTGGAACAAACCAGAAATACAACTACAATTGCTCTTTCATACTCAAGCATCATGCCAGGTAAGCAGAAGACACTGTCTCCTTTTTTGCCTTTATTTTGGTTAGTAGAAATTTTGACATTTTCCTAAAGGGGAAATGGAGAAAAGTTATATCCTAATACATGGTTCCCCTCTGGGGTTCAGAATGTTATTGCCACGACCAAGCTCATTTAGCTTCTTGCAGCTGTTAAAAAAATTGTAAAGAAGCGTTTTTCCTACAGAAGAAAAGGAAGAAGATGGCTGCTGAACAGCAAGCAAGGAGATGGATCTACATGCTAAGCTGATGTGACTTCCCTGGTATCTGAAAACATTCTGAAAATGTTTTCAGGAATCTGATATGAGGTGCCAGCAAAACTGGCTCTGCTGGCAGTTAAATGTTTATAATTGATAAAGGTCAGCTAGACTGCATGACTTTCAGTGATGAAAGAGTAAAACTCAAAATATATATTAAGAGTGTTCAGAAGTTATAGAACATTTAAAATCCATTAGCTAAAACTATCTTTCCAGATAATTTCAACAGGCATAAACAGTAAGTGCATACTTTAAGAGAATTTGTGCTTTCAAACTGTCTTTACATTACACAATTTAAAAAGCTGTAATTGTTGGC
>JAWWEU010000111.1:104434084-104453267 GCA_035583155.1 Acropternis orthonyx
CAAAAGTATACCCCTGGGTTAGTGTTCTTTGTTTAATTCATTTGCTTGTAATAAAACCGCCCATTTATTTCTCATATCAGTATTCTTATATAGTAGTTTTTGAGACATCTTCTATAGTACAAAAATAAACCAAAATATGTATGAAAAGATAAATAGATCCTTAAACCTTACCAAAACAGGACATTTAATTGTATGTGAATTTTCTCAGTGTAGAATTTCAGCTTCCAAATCCAACCAAAAGCCATTTTTAGATACTAAAAGTTCATCTCAGAACAGCACTTATCACAGTATTATGAACTTTCACAGGTCTATGGAATTTCATGATACTTCATAGTCTGATTAAAATTCATACTTCTGACAACTTGTGACTATTTGAAAAATCTTAGCATCCGTTTCCTGATCTCACAATTATGACAAAAAACTCAGAAAGCAACCTCAAAGAATGAAATCAATGAGCAAACAAAAAGTAACCCAAAGTATATTTTAATGGGTTTAGGATATCTCAGGACAATGTTGGGACTTGATTCATATTTAAATGGCTGGCACTACCAACAGTGATATTCCTTTGCATAGCAGTTAACTGCTTTCATCTCCATCCCACTTTCCAATGCCAAAGCACAATGTTACTCTTCTACATCTGGCATTTATAAGCCTCATTGCTGGGACATAGATTGCTGAAACAATTCTTTGCTTTCTAAAGCAAGTACTTTTTCTAAAGATTCAGAAGATGCACTATTAATTTCCTAACTGTTTTTTATTATGCTCATAAAGAAAGACTTCTATATGTCTGCAAATACTGATACAAAAAAAGGCCCTGAAACATGATAATGATAGCTAATAAAATATAAAAGCAAAGCTTTGCTTTCCTGTTGCTTTGCATACACAGTAATAAAACTACTTCCCCAGTAGGATATAAAGTTAACATCTCTTTCTAAATTGCTTCAGCACTTGTGCTCATAAATGGTATGGTATTAAGCCTAAAGCAACATAAACATTATTTTATGGCATAGTATCCCCTTAGTATGGAAATACTGTGTGCTGTTCAAGAAAGGGGCTCTCTAAAACACTTTTGAAGGTTATGGTCCCATTTGATTGATGAGTTACAAGATCACAGTGAGCGTTGTCACATTCAAAAAGTCAGGGCTGATAAGCCTGCAGGACACAGATTTAATCCTCAGGAGGAAGAACAAAAAGCTAACAAAGTAATACTGATATGCAAAAGGCAAGAAGGAGCTGGCTTTAAATTAATACCTACGTAAATGGTGTAGATGGAAATAGGCCAAAATTTAAAGTGATTTAGAGGAATCCTATTTTTACCATATCACTAATTACTGAACTTTGTGAATTACTTCTGTACTTTTCAAAACTCCATTAGGCATATCTATTTAATAGATAAGTTCTTCAACACTGCATATCATACTACAGCTGTATTTCAGGGTGGGATGCCACCATTATGAAGCTTGTAAGCTATAAAGCTCTACAAGGTACTTGTGAAAAAGAGGTAGCACTCTAATAGAGAAGGAATTTCAATTTGAATGTACTGAGAGGCAACTAACAAGAGTGCTGTTGTTAATGATTGTAGAATCACCACAGAGTAATGAACTATATTCCCTCCTGAAGTGCCTTTCTTATCCTTCCTCCCAGGGGAAGGAGGAGGCTGGGCACCAGTTGCATAGGATGCATAAGAATGGTCACACTAAAGCAGTTCTAAATTGGTTTCCAACTTTAGCTTCAAGCTGTTCAGGGAGTAGTTAATGTTGCATAACTCACAAGGTCATCTTGGAAATGAAACAACTACAGTTATTATTCAGATGAATCTCACTTATATCCTTTCACATTTTCACTCCCTTGCTTGAGAACATTTGGAATCTAAATCATGCTCCTTGACCATGATTGCTCACCTAAACATACTGTCCTGCCAGAAACCACACTGCCTCTCCAAAGGTTTGCATGCATGTTCTTTCAATATTTGAAGTAATGGCTCTTCACCAGAGAAGATGCTGGATAAGACAATCCAGCCAAATTTCAAATAATTACGACTTCTTTGAATTGCAGTAATACTTAGAATTCCATCTGATATGAACATCACATTCCACTATACATTTTACAGACAAACTGAAGTTTAGGACAGCACTAGAGAGTCTATTACCCGAATACAGTGAAAGTGAGACATGGAAGGAGCGAGTAATTTGATCAAGGCTACACAACAAAGTTCTGGCAAAATTTACAGGGAAGGCCAGGTATCCTAATATAACATTTTAAATATTAGACCATGAACTATAACTAACACTCATAAAAATGCAAAAAAAACAAAACCCAAACCCAACAAAAAAACCCCAAAAAACTTTCAGACACAATAATTTAAAAAAAAATCTTTTTAGAATAAAAATAAGTGTTTTCTTTTCCATTGACAGAACCCAGAATCCTTTTAACTAATTTGTTGAGGAAATATGCCACAGTGGAATTTTGTATGACTGATTAGACTATGTTAATACATTTTCCAGCTTTGGGTCCCCAGTCCCATTGCCCCATCTATGACCTTTCTAACTCAGGAATTATGTTACTTGTTCTACAAACAAGCATCCATCCATGCCACAGGATGTCATGGTTGAACAGAAATTATCTGAAGTGCAAGAACAAAACAAAAAGTACATGACATTAGGAAGCACGTGTGTGTGCGCACTTGCTGAATATACTATCTATGATATTGCTGCCACTATATAAAATCACGATCTAAAGTGATTCTTAGAAGATTGATCCCTCTCATTTTGATTAAATATAACCTGTAAATCAATCCCACACGCATCTCAATACCACTATCTTTCCTAATAAGGTATTCCCTTGCAAAGGTGCTGTGTATGGGTAAACAGCAGCTGGGAAAATCATTTACCTTTGTAAGTCACTTTGCTGGAAGACACAGTATCTTACTTCTCACTGTTGTTTCTTTTCATACACATTTCACTACTGCAAAGCCACATATACATGACAAATGTAATGTATACACATTCTGCTTGGTGAGCGTATTCGTGATTTTCCTTGGAACTGTTACTGCTGGTCTGAGCAAGACCTGTTTGTTGGAGGATAGGGATTTGAACATCTGATCCTGAAAGTATCAACAATCCCCCAAGCCTGTCTTCTTCAGGCTGACAATTGTATGCTCCAATTTAGAGTGTACAGGACAGAAATAGTAGAAACAGACTGGAAAACTAGTCAATACATCTGCATCATGAATCTTTTTACCAGATTCAAGCCTCAGCTACTAACCCAGGGAAACATGTAAGCACATAAGATAGCTAAACTAGTAAGTGAGAGCAGGATGAAGCAATCTTAATGCCTATCCACATACAGCTATAAAGTGGTTATACAGTTTTTCTTGAAAAAATAATATCATTGCAATTAAAGCCTGTCAGTTTTTGCTGAACTATATATGGCTTTCACCAAGAAAGACGTATTTCTCTTTTCAGTGTCTTATTATCTCATCCCTTGGTCATGCCTCGATGGCTTGGTCCTGCCTTTCATTCACAAAATTGGGTAAAACAACACCACTGCAGCAAGAAGGATGCAAGATCCCTTTAGTATCCAACAAAACTAAGAAAATGGAGTTGCCTTACCACCGTCCTTTGAACCTCTCTGGGAATAGTTGTGCTAATTACCAAAATTTAGAGGAAATGATTCCCATTCTCACTTGTTTTAAGGTCCCTTTAAGGCTAGAGCAGTGTGAGCTGAGTCAGTGTAAATAAGGCTCATTAAGTTTAATGCTGATGATGTCTGGCCGGTGTTAGTGCAAGGAAAGTTTAGCTTGCCCTTTTGCTACTATTTCTAATGCAGCACCTTCTGTTTCCTTCTTAAGAGCAAGACAATTTTTAGGTATTTATGGGCAAATAGTGCAATCTTAACCTAGATAGGGAAGCAAGGAACATGAAATAGTTGCTGTCCCATCCTTTCTCATTCTTATTGCAGAAGGCAAATTATTCTGAGGGGGGAGAAAAATCTGCATTTTTTTTTTCCCTATCACATTTTTTTTGCATTACATCATACAAACCATTCTGAAAAAAGAAGTGTATAGTTTCTACTGTGAAGTGTCTGTGGTAACACGAGGGCTTCTTCATTCAAAATGTAAATGCTGGTAGTATCAACATCTGGAGGACTGTAGCCTTAGGCACCAATACAAGAAGCAAGAGATTTGGACAGGATACATTCAATCTTGCTTTAATGGTGTGATGTTCTGCCAAGATAAACTTCTAAGCTTTGACATATTTTATTTTGAAAAATGTTATTATCAGGTGTAAAGGAAATTCCTCTTCACTGAGAAGAGTTTTGTAGCAGTGTATCTGATGACATAATTACTATGTGACTACATATTTCATGAACATCTTTCCTGACCTGAATAAACAAGAAGCAACAAACATTCCTCTGATGACAACCTCATACGCCCAAGGATTTAAATAACAACAAAAGGAAAGGATTCAGATTCTTACTAATGGCTCTGTAAGAGAATTATTTTCCATCAGCATGCTGAACTTTAAATCCATTGCTCCTAATTAAAGGAAGTCAGCCGCTCAAAAGCTTCTTATAGCAAGCCTCTCTGCCTTTAGCCTTACTCAGAATCTCAAGTCCTCACACCATTCTAAAGTCTTCACTTTTGCCATACCTCGCTTCCCACTTTGATAAAACAGTTGTGGCCTTCTGCTGTGACTGCTCTGATGTTTTGTGTGGCACCTTTCTCCGAAACTGTCATTATGCACATTCCTGTGGACTGCTCAAGACTGTCGCTGACACTGCGTAGGATTCTCTGTCCATCTGTCTGCTTGGTTCAGCTGCAGCTTTGAAGTCACCCCAGAAAACAGCTGGAAGTGAGGATGCACTTATCATGTACCCTGTACAAGGCTCTAATGGCAGAATAAAAAGGACATATATGGGAAAAGTGAACATATTACATAGTTGTCTTCTGAGCCTTTAATCACAGAGCAGACATTCCTATGAAGGAGTGGGAAAAAAAGGAGGATGTGAAATTCAGGTAGAATTATAGGAAGCATACAGCTCACCCAATGCCAAAATCTCCAAAGGCAACACATAATCACAAGGGTGACTAGGTACTGCTAAATTCAGCTCTGCAATGCCTGACCACTAGACATCCTCAAATTAGGATATATGATGCTGAACGCTGGTTCTTAGGGGCAAGCACCTACTTCCAAAGAGAAATTAAATCACTTTTCTTAAGGCTTTGGAGCATTCTGCCCCAGAAAGCTTATAGTACAGGAGGATACTTCAAGTGAATAATACTGTGGTGATTGTGAAAAGGATTCTCAGCTGGTTTACATGAGTAGAAGTTTACTAAAATCAACCAGCTAAAAGTCAACTACAATGATGTGAATTAAAATTTTAAAATCATGCTCAAGTAGGAAAGTTTTATGGCAAATCCGGCAGAAACATAAATCGCACTTTTTTCTTGGACTAAAGAAAAATTGAACATTTTACTTATAAGCACACTACACCCCACCTTAGTCCTGCATACTCAGCAGCAGCGGTTCCTGGGATGTCATTCCAAAACCCACTTTTCAACAAATCAGACGCATAGGTTCTGCTTTCTTGGGTCATCTTTGCCTCCATTATCCACATGCACCACAGATGTAAAAAGTCATACCTTTTATATCCAACTAAGCTTGTACCTTTTCACTGTCGCATTAATTTAACCTAAGTATTTCCCAGAAGTATTTGTCACTATAACACAGGGCTCAATTCATTCTCTAAAGGAAAGGTTTGCACAGCTCCTGGAAGTGACCAGCTTCAGATAATGAGACCATTGGATTAAATATAGGTTTAGATCTCTTTTTTTTTTTTTTTTAATCTTTCCCTTTATCTCCATCCAAATCCTCACTCCCTTTTGGCTGCTGTCACTACAGCACTTCAGAATCTGGCACAGAACCAGTAAAGGAGGTATTTCAAGACATGGTAAATCAAGTTATTCAATGCTTTCCCTGGCTTCCTTTCTCAGAGGTTAAATATGTTTTCAAACCAGTAAAATAAGTGGAAGTTCTTTCAAGTCTCACTTCTCACAAGGCAGGACAAGCAGAAGGGGGTTTTCCAATATTCACTGCTAACAACATGCAAGTCTAAGAAGAGCTTTTTTCCTTTTCTGAGCCATGGGATATGCACAAAGGCTTACTTATTATCTTTTCATGTAATCTCCAAAATGACAGATACAGGGCTATCAGCATAATGGGACAAGGAATGTACACATACATCACATTTCATTATCCACCTTTACTTTTAACTCAGATTCCTAAGGCAGCTCCAGGAAAAAATGCCAGCATTTATGTGCATATGAGAACGAACTCTATGTTAATTTCATGAGAACAAGCTTGCACAAATCACGCAGTCTTAACATGTAGTTACTCTCTGTATATAATAACATCCCAGTTTCAAAGAGGCCAAAACATTTATTTTTGTAAATATATTAAAAAACCTCATATTCATATTACAACTAACAAGAAAATGTCTGCAATGACACAATTCACACAACAGGTAAAAATGCCATTGTAGCTTAGAAGGAGCTGCAGAAACAGAGAAGACATTTTTATAATCTTGTTAAGCAGTGACACATTTTTCTATGTAATTATCCTGACGTCAGTTCAAATCTTAAAGTAATGCAATCAGAATAATATAGCAAAATGTGTATGCAACTATCCCGATAGCTGGCCAAGTCAGACTCAGCTATTTGTCAAAATACTAATCACTTCAGCACTTCACTCTGGTATGCCAAACGTACTTTTCATTTTTTTTTAGACCAGTTGCTGACCAACACTCAGCACTTATTGTCAAACATGATGATATTCTATGAGAAGCAGTTTCAACTGCTATTTATATGCTCATTAACTATTTTTGAAGGTTAACATAAGATATGGCTGGAAAGGAAAGGGAAAAAATAGTACCACCACCACAAGCATTAAATTGCTTGTCCAAATTAGTCTTAAAAAAGAACTTTATGAAAGTGGTGCTTTAGTCAAACAGAAGCAACCGCAATGAGTTCAGAACAGCTGGAGATGCCTCTATGGCAGGACGTAAGATTAAGTTATATAATGAGCATTATTCATAAGACATTATTCATTTCACCTCCAAGCAGACACCTAAAGAAAGTCAAATGGATTGTGGCAAATGTTCTCCACTGATTATGAAGGCAACCTATAATGACTACCTGAGATGTACATCCCTGCACTGTAGCAATCCCTTAAGATGAAATGAATTCTTTTGTGTCGTTCCAGCATCTAGCCCCACTTTCTACATAGTAGAGCAACTCTACTTTCATTGCAGAGTACTGTTCCTCCATCATATTAGTAGAAACATACTACAAACCAAAAATCTAGTAGTTTTTTACTGGCTTAGTTATCAACATGCAATTTTTCTGAAGCTCTCAAAACACTTAACAGAGGTGCTAACCATCACTATCCCCATTTTACCAGAGGAAAACTGAAAGTTAACATGAAAATTAACATGACCTTGACCATGATCTGCAACAGCAAAAAAGGTTAAACTAAAACAAGAATCAAAACCCCAGGACATATTCTTTCATCCTGTATTTCATCCTACCTTAGAGTAATCACCATCTATCATCAGTCCAGCTCTGCTGCATACTATTCAACAAAATCATAGGCCCAAAAGGTGAGTATGAATATCAGGAAGAAAAATAAAATAGACAATGAATGATATTAAATATTTAAGAGCTTAAGACAATTATTCCTCTTTACCACAATGTACATCCACACAGCATGCTGGAACATGATGCAGTTGCCTGGCTGGCATTGGTTAAGCTAGTGTCAGAATGAAACACACTACAGCAGTTTCAAAATTATGCTGAGCCCAAGTTATTAGCCTTGTGAAGGGAGAAAACTTACCATCCTGAGCAGTGGGCCAGGCAAATACAGTTTATATATATTTTGGAACTTGAGCTATCTACAGAGCAATGTACTTTGTATATTTATCAGCCCAGTTCAATCCAGGTGAACTGGGGATGGTCTTCGTGCTCTGCTGCCCCATGTAGACATATCCTAAATTCTCTGTAAAAGCAGCTAACTAAAATAATACTGCAGATCATCCTTAAAAAAGAAAAACATTATAGACAAGGAGTCCACTTTTTTTTTTTTAAATTTCTGAAACAGATAAGCAGTTTAAAAAATTTACTACAGGGTAAGTTGCATTATAAAACTACATGTGTGCACAATATACGTGTGTACATCAACACATACACAGACACATGCTCCTATATAAACACAACACTCTTCTCCCACTGACAAGTTTACCTACATTCACTTTGCTGCTACTTCTTGTAAGTACATTAAACTACCACAGCATGCTCTTTTTTTAATTGCTTAGCAAAAAAACATTTCAGTAATATTTTTTCCAGAGTAAGGCAGAAAACAAGTCCTCAACACCATGACACACTGGAAGGATGATGCCTTCCAACCTTGTATCTGTACTGCTGGTGTGCCAAGAACAAGTCTTTACCAGTAGTCTGAAACCCTGGCACACAAATGTGATTTTCTGCACTGATTAATGCTGATCTAGCTGCCTGCACTCAGAATACAAGTCAAAGGAGCAGGAATGCCAGAACAGTATTAGTACGTTTGAGGCAGCGATCTTGACAAAACACTACATATTTAGCACTCTGGAACTGATGCAATGAAAACTGTTGTTAGAAGACTTGGGTAATCTCAGGATAGAAACAAAACAAAAATTTTCACCATTATTCTCTTCCTTTAATATAAATTTCCTCTCTTTCAAAATAATGCACATTTCCATATTCCTTTGCTGATGTGACCCATCTGTTCTAATCTTTGATATTAGACAGAATGACATTTGAGAATACCAAGAACATTTCAGTTATATTAAATAGAAACTGTTCTTAGCAATGAAATTATGTCACTGGAAAACAAATACATTCACTACCAATACGGAAAACCTCAATACTGTAATGGCTCATAAATATTAGATTACTGAAAAAAAAAAACATTTTACATGTGATGTCTGATCACATGAACATAGCTGTGCACTATCAAATGAGGATTGCAAGTTTTCCATGGTTCAGTTAACAATAAGACAAGGAAGTCCTTCCTATACAATGATCAAAAGAAAAATTAAGTGAGAAATCAAGGATATACTTGCATAACAGTCGAAACAACACCAAATATGTTTTTAAGTTTTCTCAGCTCTAAGTCAGTCACTTTTAAACTCTTTTAATTAAGTAGTGCAAGGATATTCTGACTTTAACTGCTTCTTCTGCTCTGACATTTCAAATGACCGAATCAAAAGTCATCAAATACCGCCAAATCATTAATTTTGATAAAAACAAAGGCAAAACAAGTGAGCAGTTTTAAAGGATTTTTAAAAATTATTCTTTATAATATGATTCAGCCAAAACTCCATGAAATCTTTTCTTCTCTCATTCATTCCCTCTTTGGGGTGGCTACAAGACTAATATGCTGCCCTGTCTCCTGTTTTGTACTGTCTTTTTTTTCCAATTTCACCTTGGCTTGCCACATACTGAATGCTTCCTGTTCAGTTTTCCCACTTTTTCCCCTGTCACTTGAGGAACTGAGAAGTGCGGCAGCAGAACTACCTTTATAATGCCATGAGAGGCAGGTCTAGATGAACTGGACAGGTATAGATCTTATAGCATGTTTTTTTATAGGCATATGGACAGTCAATGCCAAAGTTACAATGCTGATGAGCCCTAAAAACATTCAAAGCAGAGCACTGCAATCAACAGTAATCTAGTGTTAAATATGATCAGTACAATAAATGATTTATTACTCATTGAAAAGAAAAAAAAATCAAATAATAAACCACATTTGTTATGGCACTTGCTTCTAAAACTCTCCACTTCTGAAAGTCTGTAATCTGTCACACCATTTTACAATAATTACATACAATAGTCAGAATGAGACACCTCTTTCAGTCTCCTATTGATCATGGCTCACTTCAAAGCAATTTTCTAACTTACAGGCTGTGGTTCATACAAAACTCCCTTGTATTTGCCTGGAAAAACATATGAATATATTACATATATGAGTCGACTGTAGGAGCTGCTGAAACAAATAAAAACCTGGTTCTGTTGAGTCTGGTTTTTCATCTCTAGCAATCATTTGTTTTACCAGAAGGCGAACAAGGCTTGGGTGTCCATGATTCAGCAAAGAAAGAACAGGAGAGTTCCACAGAAGCCTGTGGGAATTAGACCAAGTGACATGAAGGACACAGACAACTCTCTCAGGGAAATTGTGACAGGCACACAGAAAAGGAGATGGTAAGACATCCGAAGATTGTGGCATAGCTCTTCATACATTTCTGTTTACAGCCACAGATACATCAATAATTTCTGACACATAAATAAACAAAGCTTTGACATGCTGATTTACTAAAGCAGGGATGGTAATAATAATAAAACCATCAAAACTCCAGAAAGGCCTTTAATGTGTCTGAAGATATTTTCATTACTGCAATAAGTGTTAAGTGTTTCCTTTGCCGTTAACAGTTTTTACGGCAAAGCTTTGAAGATTGTCCCACAGGTTATCAGCAAAGGCTCTATCCGTTGCCTATAAAATAAGAACAAACTAAACAATCCAGAAAACTACTTTCAAGTTGTGATCCAGGACTAAAGTTGGAATCACAACAGGACAGATCTGTTACTGGTCTCCTCTGGCACAGTCCCAGTGGAAGGAAGCCATATCAATTGACACCAGCTGACAGTATATAGTCTGATGCATCCTTATTCACTGTCTTAAGTCCATATTTTTCTTTTTTCCCCTTTTCTATTCTAGTCACCAACACCATTCTGGCCAGTCACTAATAGTTTTTAAGGGCTAATCTTCCTGTTAGCTTGCATTTGAAAATGAATCTCAGATGCAGGAAATTAAAGCCTTCCTCTCAAACATAAAGCAGATTCCAATTGAAAACTAAAGAATTCATGCTTCAAACCACTCTCTGAGGATGTCTTTCTCTATTGGTAACATTTGGAGATGTTTGAAAGGGAGCTAATGAGGACAGGTTTATGTGGCTGGTTATAATTTTACCTTTCCAACTGCACATTTCACATTTGTCTCAGTGAATTATCTGGTAAAATATTTCATGATAATGAATAGTTTAAAAGGCTTTGTAACTGGAGAAACATTTCGAGTTAAGTTTCAAAAATAGTTGGTAAAGTGAGCTTGCATAAAAAGCAGAAATGGCTAATTGCTCAAAAAAAGCTAAAACATTTAAGCACATATAAACATAAAACATAATGCTTCAAACCACTAAATGATTGAATAGATGATGACAAAGCAGAGGGGAACAGGTAGAAAAGGAATTGGGTAAGAATCAGGAAAAATTGTACAAGTAGCCCATTTTACAAGCTGCGTGAACAACCACAAAGATCTTCCAGTGTTCACTGACCAAGTCTTTCCTGCTGTGCTATTAAAAAGATTTTAGCTAAATTAAGTTTTTCATAGAATTAATCTGAGAACAAGTCTTCCTGATGAAGTGGCATTTCCATGGACCACTGTGAGAAGAAAAACTTACTTGAAGCTGTCAGACCTGACCAGTCCTCTTCCCACCTGCCTGTTACCCACACCATGTCAAGAGAAGCAGGAAGCTGCCCGTCAGTGTGGTTCTCTCCTCTCCATGCTTATGACTGCAATGTGGGAGTCAACATCTCTTCCTAGACACCAGCAACATGACAAGAGGACATAGTCTTAAGCTGATCCAGGGGAGGTTTAGGTTGGACATTAGAAATTCTTCGCAGAAAAGGTGATTATGTATTGGCACAGTCTGCCCAGAAAGGTGGTGGTGGGGTCACAGTCCCTGAGGGTGTTTAAGGAAAGACTGGACATGGCACTCAGTGCCATGGTCTAGTTGACCTGGTAGCAATCAGTCATAGGTTGGACTCGATGATCTCGGAGGTCTCTTCCAAGCTGACTGATTTCTATCATTCTGTGACTCTATGTACACAGCCTCATTGTGAAACATTTCACTTAGTGGTCTTACCTGCAACTTTTTGAAGTTATTTTTATTTTGTTTTGCTTTAGAATACAACCATGACAACAAATGCTTAGATGTTTACCTAGCCATATATAGGGTTTGAAAATCTGCTGCAAGTAGGATGTTTTCCTAGGAAAGTGCTATCAGCTTCTGCCAAATCTAAAAAATATATTACTAGTCTCTCTGGTTTTAATGAAAATCTTTCAGTGCTCTCTGAGCAGCTGGAGGGGAAGCTGAAGGGGAAGACTAGTATGCAAACACCTGTCTGACTAGCCACTTTTGAAGAAACCAAATATATACAAAAAGCAGAGAACAAAGAAAGTTCTTTTTCTTTTCACCAGCTATTGAAAGATGATTTCTGATATATCTAGGAACACTTAAAGGTGGAGCATTCAGCCACAGTTACTCATTTAAATTCAGTATATCCTCTGTTCTTAGCATCCAGAACACTATACTATTATCAGACTATTTCTTATGAATAATATGACCTCAAAATTAGTTTTAATTATATAGAATTAGTTCCTCTGATTACTAGGTACTCCTTAAAGTGCTTCTGGATGTACAGGTGAGATGGGCTAGAGACCTCTGCAGTGACTGTAAGTGAAATAAACTCAAGTTTTTCAACATCTTGGTCATGTGAAACATTATACAAGTACACTAAGTATTATGGCCAGTACTTGAGAGTTTTTATGTCACAAGAAAATCTGTTATTCTTTGCAGTGGTGACATCCAAAGGTCTTTGGGACTGTGCACTATTCACTCATCTTAATGGATGATGCTGACACACTCTGTAAGAACTTGTGGGAAAGCAATTGCTACCTCAGACTGTTACAATCAGCATACCGGGGAAATCTGTTTCAGTTTCCATATGTGACACTGGGCAAGTCCCTAACCCTGTCGCACCTAAATGAGAGTAAAAATAATACCAGAGTCTCCCTTCAGGGAAATTGGCAAGAGAAATAGTTTAGATTACACGCCCTCAGCAGCTACACAGCAGGGAGCAGCACAACTCCCTAGTAAATTAATTTAACGTATGCAAGAGTAAATCTGCTCCTCTAAATCTGGCAGCTTTTGTAACTGTTATGCTAACTTGATCAGCTACCTCCAAATACTTAACCCACCTGAAAATTTTACTACTGCTATCTAACAGGCAGTGTACTATGACTAAGAAAAAACCCAAAAATCTATGAGTGCTCATACCTATGTCCTTTCTAGTCCTACACAGAAAGTTTCAGTAGTTTCTGCTGGTTGAGACAGAACAGGGATAAATCATTCCAACTCTGTGAGACTTTTTCCAAGTGCACTCAGAACACTGGGGTATTGGCCACTTTCCCCATGCCCTGATCAATGAAACCCTTTATAAAATGTTTTACATTGTAATATGGAATCAAGACAGTACCTACATTACTTCTGACTAGTAAAACTCAGAGAAGTACTGAAGTTTGTGTGCTTTTGAGGAAGACAATGGCACACATGTCAAGTAATAGTACCCTGTTTCTTTTGATCTTCTCAATAGTTGCATGCTGTAAGCATAGAAGAAAGGTATGCACGGCCAGAGAAATTTGCCTCACACAGCATTTCTTAATGAATCAAAAAAAATGAATAGGAAAATGTTCTGTAGCCCTGACCAGCAGTAACTTACCTCTGTATTATGCCCAAGTATGTACATCCAAGCTCTCAGCACAGTGGTTTTCCTGGCTCATCGTTAGGCCAAATTAAAGACCACTAGATTCTTACTGCTGTGCAAGCAAAAGTATCCTTTAGCCTTTTATACACTTTTTTACATATCTTTTTCTACTTTGCCAGGTGATGAATTCTTACAATGCCTTAATATATCTGATACACAACTGGTTTATATTGGGCCTCAGTTCCAGTATCAGCACATCTTAATTGCCAAGTTTTTCCAGTGAAATAATAGTAAATTTACACTAACTACAAGTAATTTCAGATTTCCATTTGCCTTGAGGCTTCTTGATATATGTAATTTCAGGGACAGAAGAGATCAGAGAAAGAAATGTTGATAAAAGAGCCTAAAGTAAGTGTCAGTCAAAACACCGCAAAGATTTGTGCAGTCCTACCAAAGCTTTCCATGCCTTTCTTAACTGTACAAGACAAAGCAATAGATCTGTGGTTTTAAGAAGTCTTTTTACCTAAAGTTAGTGCTCATACACGGCAATGTTTCTCAGGGTACTGTTTTCCATTTCCTCTTTGTTGGGGGTTTTGTTTTTGTTGGTTCAATATTTTTTGGCAATGAAAGTTACTTCAAAAGATTTGTCTTGAGTGTTACTCCTCGTTGTTCTCATGCATGGTACTACAAAAGATATCAAACACCACAGTAGAACTTTCATAGAAGTTGATAGCTTTATTCCCATGCACATACATATGGGGGGGGGGGGGGGGGGGAAGGAAAGGAAAATTTAAAAAGGCTCTTGAGAAAATCGTGGTGAAAATTTATAATAAGTTAACAATATATCAGGTAGCAGCCCATGTCCATTTCTACAGAAGACAAAAATATCTACTTTAAAGGACCAAATAATATGTAATTGTTTAAATCCATGAAGGTCCTCGATTAATGAGTATGAATAAATTGTTCACACATTCTGTGAGCCACATACTAACTGTTCATGTCTCCTCACAAGCTGCAACCTGTGTAAGGCTACTGAAATGTGAGTGGGGGGAAAAATCCCAACCACCCACACCTTTTTTGTCCAGACAAATCAAACAGAAATTAATAAAGCTCAGTGCTTGCATAAGACTTCAAATCTTCAAAGAACTGAGCACGCATTAGTTAATCAATTAATTCCCCCGTCTTGAATCCAGAGTTCATTAGAGGAATGGAGGCCAAATAACCAAAGTTCAGGCAAGCCTGGCCTCAAACACCTCACCAGCTTGATGCCACGGGGGCTGGCTGCAACCCCGACAGCAGCTCCTCTGCTTTACGGGCACCACGCATGCCACAGCTGAGTCCAGACAAGCTGCAACTCAGAAAGGGGTATCTAAAAGTCACCCCCAGCATCCCCTGCTTGAATTGTGTTCAGTTGGAAGCCCCGGTACAGAGGATTCACCTTCCAGGTGCCCTTTCTGCTCTCCGCCAGGGCCAACAGAAGACTCCCAAGCAAAACTGCAACCCGCCACCCCGGTGAGGTAAAAGACAGGCAGGGGCAAGCTGAGAGGGGCAAGGAGCCTGGCAGAAGCTCACTGCCTTGGCTGGGGACATTGCAAAGCGGGTGCCACCTTTGGTGAGCCTGACCCCCAACCATCACGCCCCTCCAGCTGCCCGGGGTGCCCGGCCAGCCCCGCCGCTGCCCCGGACACGGCGGCTGCAGCATCTCCCCGGAACCCCAGACGGCTCCCGAGGCCGTCTCAGGACTGTGCAGTCTCCAGGTTTTGGGCACTGGGGCGTGACACGGAGCCGAGGGGGAGATCACCACGCGGGAGAGATGAGACCTTCGTGCCCAGAACTGCCGGCGGCGAAGGGGAACACGGCACGTCCCCGCCTCCCTCGGGGCTTACTTCCCTCTCTGGGAGCAGCCTCCCTGCCCTCAGCCGCTCCCACCGACGCCCAGCTCGCTCTCTCGCTGCCATGCCCGCCGGGTTTGAAGAGCCCGGGCTCGCCCCGCCGAGGCGGGCGGGGAGGCGGCCCCCCCGCGACCGCCGCCGCACACAAAGCTCCCGCCCGCCGCCACCGGCCCCGCGAGCGACGCCCAGTCCCCGCCTCCACCTGCAGCCTATGAGCGAGGAGGCGCCGCCCCGAGCGGCGGCGGGACCGTCACTGGCACCGGGACCGTACCCGCGCCCGCTGCCGCGCACCGCCGAGGACAGCGCCGTGCTCCCGTCCCGTCCGGTCCCGGCCCGTCCCGCGGCCCCGCGCCGCGGGGAAGGAGGCGAGAGAGCGGTGGGTGCCGCCGCCGGGGAGCGCGGGGGAGCGCCGCCGCTCCCGCTGTCCACCCGCAAGGTGTCGCCGTCGGCAGCGGAACGCGGGCGGCGGGTCCCGCCGTGCCCGTGTCCCGGGGCCGGGGCCGCGGCAGGGCCGGGGGCGCGGGGCCGGCCCGTCCCTCCGCCCGCCCGGGGCCGGCCCCAGCAGCGACGGCCGCGCTCGCCTGCGGGGAGGCGATCCCTGCGGGGAGGCGATCGCTGCGGGGCGAGCGGGGCCGGTCCTTTACAGAGCCCGGAGTCGCAGCGGCTCCCTCTCCCAGCCCGTTCCCTTAGCCCGGTCTTGTTTATTTGTTTTCAGCCGCCTCGGGTGTTCAGCGGCGGGTGCTGGGGGGGGTGCCGCTGCGGGCTCGGGGCGGGGGGGGAACACAGTGGCCCAAGGGGCTCGGCGGGGCCGGCTCCGCGACATCCGAGCACCCTCCCGGGGGATAAAGGGCAAGCTGCGCTTTTGGCGCCAAACGCGCGGCCCCGCCCTGCGCGCGTGGGGAGGGGGCGGGGCCGCCGCTCCCGCCTTTCTCCCTCTGTTTCCCAGCGCTCCCTCCCGAGTGTGTCAGTTTGGTGGTTTGTTTTTTTTTTTTTTACCCCCCCTTTTTTTTTTTAAGTGCCTTTTTGCGGGGTTAATAATATCCAGCCGCTTCAAAGCCAGGCAGTGACAGTCATCTGTCTGCGAGCGGAGGGTGGATGCGGAGGCCGGGGCGGCCGCGTGGGCCGGCGGGCGGGCGCGGAAAGTGCCACAGACACCATCAGCTGCCTTTTTTTTTTTCCTCTCCCCTTCCCCCCGCCACTCCTCCCCCTCGCACACCCACCACCATCACCAAGGAGGTAAGAAGAGGAAGCTGCAGGCTCTGGGCTGCAGGACAAAACCCCAATCAAATAAATCCAATTCCCCATCGCGTTTGAGTTGGCGAGAGGAGGATGGGGCGGGAAGGGGAGCACAGGGGCAGAGCGGAGCGTGAATGGGGTTCTCACTGAGCAGAAGAAAATCCTGGAGGATATTTGTGTTTTGATTTGGAGCTGTCGTATTGAGATCGCCAGTGTTTTGTAGGTGCCTCTTTACTGCTTTGCATTTTAAACGGTTTAATGCATTTCCCGAGTAGAAAAATGCACAGTCCTGGAGGCGCTCAGGGGGCGGGGCGGGAGCGCAGCTGAGCTGAGCCGGGCGCGTTTCTCGGTGTTTCATCATAGGGCTTTTCATGGATTCCCCCCCCCCTTTTGGTCTCCGTTTCACCGTCAGCTGTTGTGAACCCAGCAGAACGATTTCCCTTCGCAGTACCTTTGCTGAGCTGAAGGGAGACGCTGACTGGCTTTTTTTGGACTTTAAGCCTTTTTTTTTTTTTTTTTTTTTTTTTTTTAATGTCTGATGCAACGGAGCTCTCGGCAGAGGAATGGGGCTGTGGTTGACTGGCCGTGGGTAGTGAGTGGGGGGTCCGGCCGAGGTAAGGGCAACAGCGCACATTACCCGGAGGTGAGAGAGCTGGTGTGTTTGCGGGAGGTTTGAGTGCATGAAGTGGCAAAATGAGCAGAGTTGTCCTTGCAACCTCGCTGTTGCAGGAAAAAGGGGGAGAAAAACTGCCCCTGCCTTCTTGGCAAATCAGGAGGCTTTGTTGGTGGCGCCGGGGTGGTTTTAATGCATTTTGTGCGTGAGATTATTACATAAGGTTGATAATTTCTGTTGCTGTTGGATTTCCCCTCCTCCCTCACCCTCCCCCCCTTGGGTTGTGTGCGGATTTCGCTGGCTCGCTTTGAGTGAATGAACTGGCGATTTGCGAAGTTGCAAAGAGCCCCTCCGCCCCCTTTTTTGCATCCCTCTCCTCTCCCCTTTGCACTGCTCCGCAGATGACAAAAGGAGTAAACTTCCTATACTTTTGCTGGCATACTAAGAAGCCTTTCTGGAGAGATTACGGTATCAAAGCCATGCATCTGTCTGCAGTTACTCTGCAGTTTTGAGCGTTTGAAGCGGTTTGGGGAGACCAGGCGAGGGCTATGGGCACAGGCTGCGCATCCCCGCTGGACCGCGCCGGCTGGGCTTGTGTCTCCGCGGAGCGGCGGGGCACGCTCTGCACGGGGGAGCACTACCTGAGCGCTTTGCTTTCAATACCTTGAGTCGGGAGGAAAGGTGTGTGAGAAGCATTTTTTTTTTTTTTTTTCTCAACTTGCTGAAGGCTCCCCCTGCCTTGCTATTGATGGTGGGATTATTATTAATTTTTTTCCCTTCCGTTAGGAGGGAGGGAGTCACGTTCTTGTCTGTTTGTTAATTCGTATTTTAATTGTGGTGGTTTTTTTTTTTTTTTTTTTTTTTTTTTTTTTTTTTTTTTTTTTGCTTAGTTTCAGGTCGTGGGAGAACCTCTTTTCTTTCCCTCGGTGGAAATACCCATAAAAGCTGTCATTGAAACCACTGCCCGGGATCAGCAAAGAGACCCGTAATGCCCGGAATGGTCAGTAAAAACCCAGACCTCGAGTTCGACTCTTTGCAGCCCTGTTTCTACCCAGACGAAGATGATTTTTATTTGTGCGGGCCGGATTCCGCTCCTCCCGGCGAGGACATCTGGAAAAAGTTTGAGCTGCTGCCCACCCCTCCCCTGTCTCCCAGCCGGGCCGGGCTGCAGGAGCACCCCCCGGGGGGGCCCGCGGTGCCGTGGGGAGGGGCAGCCCTGGCGGGCTGCCGCCCCACCGACCCCCTGGACTGGGCGTCCGAGCTGCTCCTGCTGCCCCCCGAGGCCGACCTGTGGGGCGGCGCGGACGGCGGAGACTTCTTCGAGACGGGCCCCGGCCTGACCAACAATCTCAACTCCATCATCATCCAGGACTGCATGTGGAGCGGCTTCTCCGCCCGCGAGAAGCTGGAGCGGGCGGTCAGCGAGAAGCTGCAGGGCAGGGCACCCCCCGCGCCGCCGCCGCCCCCCGGGCCCGCGGGCGGCCCCACCAACGGCCGGGCGGAGCTGGGCGGCGCCGTGCCCGAGTGCGTGGACCCGGCCGTGGTGTTCCCCTTCCCCGTCAACAAGCGGGAGTCGGCGGCGGCCCCGGCGGCCGGGGGGGCTCCGCGGGGCGGCCGCTCGCCGCGCCCCGGCGGGGACAGCCGGGCCAGCAGCAGCAGCAGCAGCAGCAGCTCCGGGGACGACACCCTCAGCGACTCGGGTAAGCGCTCCCGGGGGCGGGGGAAGCGGCTCCGGGCACCCCCGCCGAGGTGCGGCGGGGCGGGCGGGCTGGCTGCGCCCCGATGGCGGCCCCGGGCGGGGCGGGG
>JAWWEU010000111.1:104457499-104472392 GCA_035583155.1 Acropternis orthonyx
CCTTCCCTTCCCTTCCCGTCCCGTCCCGTCCCGTCCCTTCCCTTCCCTTCCCTTCCCTTCCCTTCCCTTCCCTTCCCCCTTTACTTTTTCTTTTCCCCTTTCCATTCTTGGAGAACTTTTGGTCTCAATGCTCCACTCAGCAAACTCTGGGTAGGTTGCTCAGGGTCACGCAACCAAGACTGGAATATCTTGAAGGACTGAGATTCCACAGCCTCTTCAGACAACACGTCGTTTTTTGACTGCTATGACTGACACGAATTTTTGTACTTTCTGCTTGGAATTTTCCTCGTTGTAACCCTTGTCCATTGCCTCCTGTCTTTTTGTGTTTAACCTCCTGGAAGAGTCTGGCTCCACCTTGTCTGCAACCTCCCATTAGGGAACTGAAGACGGCAATTACTTCTTTCTCTTCTTGAGACAACCCAGTTCTGTCTTGTATTGTGGTAGCTAAGCATTTAGAGTATAATAAAGGTGTCAAATACTAAGATTTGTTTGGATATTCAACACAAATCCCGTCTGAAAGCCTCTATTTCAATGTGGGAATCTTGGCCTGATTCTTTAGAATCAGTGATAAACATCCAGCTGAATCCACGGTGACAGAATCTGGCCCCATAATGCTCCGTATACTGTACTGTTTGCTGCTCTGTGCTGCATTAGCAGTACTTTGGAGTTGTCCTTTTCTTCTCTTAACTAACTAAGGAGTTAGTAAGTTTGTTTTCATATCATAACTGTAGGGAGCAAGTTGTCAAGGACAAATATTTTTGGTAAAAAAACTCTCAGTTGTTGGATGTTAAGTTATAGTTAAATAGAAGATTTCTTTTGTATTGACATGATAAAAAGAATTGAGAGTGGTAGGAAAGATAGCTTTTGAAAAAGGAGTAAACAATTAATTGTTTAATACTTTCTGAAGAATCAGTACAGTACCCAGAAGGCTACATAGAGAAGGACAGAGAAACTTAGCCACAGCCATAATAAAAGAACCTTTTGTATGCCTATCTGGAGTAGGGAGTCCATAAGGGCTCAGTCAAATAATGAATTGGAGACACTATTCCTTTTTTTTCTTTTCTTTAAATATACAGACATATATTTGCATAACAAATGCAAACATATCTGTCTAGAGAATCAGTTAGAAAATGTGGCAAGTACCTAATAGCTGCTCATTACAAAGCAGGTATTGCTGATTCCTGAAGCGAAAAGTGAATTAAATGTATCTCAGTCTTATCTGATCTGTTATAAAAATTTCCAAGTTCTTTTTCATACAAGACAGAATTTGCTGATGGAATCAGGTGGTTTATCTAGAATCACATATCCCAGAGGATGGTCTCCTTCCCCTTTTCAGTTTGTTTTCTTAAAAATACCACTAAGAACACATGGGACTTGTAACACCAAAATGAAATGATTCCTCCATAAACTAGTAAAAGTAAAACACCAGCGGGAGAGCTTAAAAAGGTGAAATGTGTTAATAGTGTCATTACCACTCAGTCACCTGTTGCCATGAGTGTGAAGGAAAGTGCATTTCTCAACCCCCAAGCTGCTGTTATAACAACTTATCACCAAATCTTGGCTGGATTGCTTGAGTTTTCATGAAGTATATAATTTGCAGAGGACACATTTGCTCCTGGTAAGTATACTGATAAACCAAGCTAGAATAAAATCACTTTAAATGGATCCTGTTCTTAAGCTTGAATTTATTGGCTTGTGGCTGGTTTAAATCAGAAGATGTAATTAAAAAAAAAATTAATTTTGAGATAGTTAATGACTTTTTAATGTACCATTGCCCAATGCTACATGATCTATACCTGGGTTACTTTCTTCTTGTGTCCATTTCCTCTTTCCCTTTTTTCCCCCTTTGCTGTCTCTTCTCTCAGAAACCCAAAGCTGTCAAACAAAGGGATCTGAAGTCTCACAGCAACTCCTTTAAATTAAGTAAAGATTTTCCTGGGAACAGGAGATACACAGCACTTCCAGAAATCTCACAGGAAAGCAATGGTGCAAAACGTGGAAGAGAAGCTGACTGTAGGACCAACATGATGTTTTTTCCTGAGGACTTCAGGCTGCTCCTGGCGCACTGACAAGGAGAACACCAGCTTTGCCTCATCAGTTATCTGAATTCAGAGCCCGTGGTCTGTGCCAAGACAAGCTTTCACTTCTGTTGGGCTGCCCTTCCAATCTGCTGCCCTACCCTATTTTTCCACTACCTATCTGCTTGACACTGCAAGGAGGCTTGGTCACAGTAAACCAGGCATTTTGCTGCTGGGTTGCATGAGGGGATAATTCCTGCTGCCTGCAGATCTGTGATTCTCATCCAGCATTGTGTCTCTAGTGTCCAGACTCTTCTTTCCATGAGATTATTGATATTTTTGCACAACAGTTGACTCAGAGAAGATAAATGAATTCTTGATCTCTGAACCATGATGATTCCTTGTATGTGTGCTATATATATAGATAAACATACATGCTGTGTGCACACAAGTGTTCATGAACCCTGCTAAATAAAGCCAAATGTATATTTTAACTGAGTAATTTACAAAGCTGTCCATTTGGTCTTTTGGAGAAAAAGCAAGCATAGATAAATCAGAATTAAAAAAAAATAATGCACCTACAATGTAAGTACAATTAGTGGCAAGTATTTTTTAAGTCCATGGATGAGTGTGTAGACTTATCAGACTTCAGATTTATCAGACTTATAAATGAATTATGACCTATTTGTTACTGATCTGTGAACTGTTGAGTTACATTTCATATGCATAATCATTGTTAGGCTTCATATATGCTATTACAGCTGCCCTATTTGTGAGCATATAATTTGCTGTCTTATAGTACTTCCATCTGACATTATTTAGATAAGTAGAGACATTTTCATTTTAGAGTAAAATAAGATTATTTCATTTTTCTTAAGCTGTGCTCCCAATTTTCTGACCTCATTTGTCTGCTTTAAGTGTTTACTGCTTTCTATCTGCTTTCTATCTTGTATACTGTATGCTTTTAGGGAGAGGAACTGTCTTCTGTGTTATTTGTCTGAAGCTGAGGTTAGACTGTGTGCCTGTGAGTGGCTGTATCAATCACTATAAAATTATAACAAGAGTCCTGCTGTCTAATAGCTACTTATAGCTTAGTTTTATATTAGGGGTAGGATGAGTCATGTTGTCTACATCTGTCTAAGTTCACCTTCTAATCTACAAGCTTTACAAGCATTACAGCATTTTAAGCACCTAGCTGCTTAGCTTCCTAATTCTCCTTATGTAGCCACCAGAGAGATGCAGGGTCTTCCCAGAGGACAGTTCAGAGCATCTGCATTGGGCTCTAACTGGAAAAGTCCCAAACACTGCTCTGTACCTTGAGGAAACAGTTATTACAACATGCAAGGGGTGATTACACGAACTATGTTAAGGGCTGCCTTAGTGCTGCTGGGAACCATCAAGTTACTTGATTCGTAGCTGATCTTACTTACTATATGAAATTTAAAGCAATGATCTGGAGAAAACTGCAAGTTAATAGATTTGTTACTTAGAATAAAACAGTGGATGAATGTGTAGTCAATTTAATTGACATAGTCATTCTAGTTGCAATTAAATAATATATTTCAATGGCACTTATCTCCATTTTGCTTCCTAGCACCATCAAAAATAAATACATAGTGTTTTAGCATTCAATGATTTCACTTCCTCACAGAACAAGTCAGTGTAATTAGAATATTATTTGGATGGATATTTTTAGTATCTGTACACAAATAGATTTTTTTCTTCTGTAATACATGGCAATTACTTTAGGCATAACCTTGTTTCTTCAGTATGATGTAGACCTATTAAAAAGTATATAGTAATTAATATTGCAATCAATTTAATTCTAATATGTAATTAATATTGTGACTCAGGGTGTAGGAGATGAGGGAACTATCCAATATCAAACACACAGTTCAGTGTTGGCTAGTAACTGGGAATCCTCGTAACACATTTTTAAAACCACTTAGATAATTTCTTCTTTTAAATTCCTAAGATCAATATTAAACTGTCCCCAAAATATTGTTATGAATTTGCTTTTTAGTATAGAAATCATCTCTGTCTTCTAAAATTGTCATTAAATTTGGCACTTTATTCTTTTTGGAGCAATTTGACTGTTTTTTTTGTTTTGGGTTTTTTTTTTTTTTTTTTGAGCGAATGTCATGGAAAGGAAATTGCACTGTTCCAGTGCTCAGTCACCCTCAGAATTTGGTCCTATAGAGCTAGAAGACAATACTTAGATTACTAAGTCAGGTGCCTAAACGAGGAAGGTAATATACGTACAGCCTTTCCCTGAAAGTGTCAATGCTTTTATTTTTAAAGAGATGTTTAGAGGTTCACGCATGATATTTCCCCACTCCAAGAAATTTGGAATATTTAATTGATCCCTTTAGAATTGCATGTACTTTTAACTAAGAGTTAGAAAATTCTTAGTGTAAAACAAAGTCTAACAGAAAAGCAAACATGTTCAGTTTTATCTAGAAACTGGGTCATCAAAAATGTACTGTAAACTGGATTTCTGAGGGCTTCTTGCTTCTCATTTTCTCATACAATGGTTAGTTTTGGTCAGGATTCCAAGTCAACATTCCTGAGTCACATCCTCAATAATTATGATTACAAACATTTATCTGAAAGCTCTACTTCAGGCCAAACAAGCCTGGGTAAACCACAATGTACTCAACTCCAATGTATTATTTCTCAGGTATTCACAACAATATTGGACATATCATAGTGTTGTGAAGCCATATCTTTATGAACACTTCTTTTAAATATACCTTAATGCTGCTAATGAAGCTATGTAGTGATGTAATGTATTTCAGTGATTTTTATCATCTTCAGCATTTGAACATTTTTATTCTGATCTGATTTATTACTTTTTTTTTTTTTTTTTTTTTTTTTTTTGCTTCCCTTAGCTAAGTAGCCATGCAGACACAAGGGGGATTTATCTGACCAAATATCAACTCTTTTTAGTCAACGAAGAAAACAGGTATTTTCAGTGTGCAATTAGTTTTATCCTGAAATAAATATTGAAAATAACACAAATTAATCTCACCCTGGAAATCCTCATTCTTGGTGTGGATTATGGAGAAGCCTTGGGTGACCAGATAAATGTTCCAACATTGTAGGTGTCTAATGTGGGGTTCAGTTTAAGATACCTAAATCTGGATGTCTGTTTGTAGATATCTAACTGAAAGCTTGATACATAGGTGATATTATACTCAGTGGAGTCTGGAAAGGGATTCAGTGTAGATGTCTATTTTAGGATGAACTGGATTAGTTCTCAAGGTTCAGTTCACTGTACTGATTATCTCTCCATTGGCTATAAAAGGCACTCCAGGTATATCATGAACATGTAAACATGAACATCTAACTTCAGTGCCTTAAACTACGAGTTGACTCCTACTACTTCTGTCTTCCACTTATACATCTAAACATCTTTCTTGAACAAGTCAGATAATCTTCAACCCAATTCTGTCTAGTTCATTGCTTCTGCAGCACTGAATATCCTTTTTCCTTTGGTTGTCTATTATAGTAGCTCCATATCTTTAGCATCTTTGGATTTCTTTTATCCTCTCACAAGTCCTGTTTATCATCAATGTATAGCAACATTCATCATTGCCAGAAAATTGCTCGCACTACTGATGAAATTCCCTAAAGCATCTCTCGGGTTACCATATTGCATGGTGGGCAGCACCTTATTTTCTCCTTCTCACTCCTACACAAAGCTCATTTACAGGGCATGTTGATACATTTCAGATGGTGATATACTGACAACATTTTAAATTAAATTAAATGATAGCACATATCACATTTTTTCAATGTAAAAAAAAAAAACCACAGAAGAAAACCAGAAAGTAGATGAACATTTAGAAAAATCGTTAGTAACTTTTACATCTTGTTTTGGTTTTGACCTTGGCAAAATGCCAAGCCCCCCCAAAACTCACATGGTCCCAGCGATAAGGAGGGAAGGAAAAAAAAAGGTGAAACTGGAAAAACTTATATATATATATTTACACAAATTTACACTACATATATGTACAAATATAAAAGAAAAACCCACAATAACTTTACCCCAAGCTTCCCTCCCAACAACACACAAACTCCGCTACCCAGAACACCAAAAAAACACCCCAAAAGATGTTTCTTGGGAAGAACACCCAGCAAAGAGAGGGAAAGAGCAACCCCAAACAAAAAAAGTATTTACTTTCCAAAGACCAAGAGTGATGTGGATATCTTGGCAAAGGAGCAGTGAGGCCTATCGCTTAGAAAGCAGCAATAGCGTGTCCTCTCACACCACACCAGGGGAGGAAAAAAGGGAGGAAGCTACCTCCTTCACTGGATTTATACTCAACTAGATATCAGATGATATGAAATACCTCTTTGGTTGCTTAAGTCAGGTGATACCTGCCCCTCTAAATCTACAGAAAGCCCTATGACCCAAAACTGAGGCCTACTGAATTTGGCTTTGGGCCTAACTGAACTAAGACTTGGAGGTTTTTTTAGAGTTTATCAAGCCCATCACACATCTAGATCTGTTATTGGACCTCTTAAAGTATAAAATATTTCAATGTTTCCCCCTCACTTTTTTCTACAACCTTACTCCAGTATTCTTATATTTCCTTGTTCCTTTAAAAAAATAATTTCTTTTCACAGCCCCTGTGGTCTTCAATAACTGTTCCATATCACCCTATGCCTATTCCTCCTTTCATTCAAACACTTAAATGAGTCACATCTTTTTTTATGCTTTACAGTCTCACCTCTCCTACTAGTCTCAATTATGTCTCAATGTATTTTTTTCCATTTAGTTCTAAAATACAGAGTCCCATTCTGGGAGCTGAGTGATTATAGGTCTGTTGACTTCAGTAGGAGTGTATAAAGTAAGAAGTCCAGACCTTCCAAGACTTTTAAATGAAAGCTGTAGGTATGCCAAGTTAAATTATGCTGTCTTTTATATTTTTTCCCATTCACTATTAACCTAGGAGCAGTTAAGTTACCATGAACCCCTTTGATAAAGAAAATGATACCTTTCTTTTCTGCTTCTGGTGTTGACAATATGCAATAAACTGGAAGATGTGGTTATGTAAACACCAGTGAAAATAAATACCAATTAGAAGTGGTCAAGAATAAAGCATTTGGCCATCTATTCTACTGTAAATTTTTAAAATTCACATTTAAAAGCCCCATGTAAAAGTTTTTCTTCACTGTTAATAAAGAGTGGCAATAAAAGAAAACAAATACTGGATGGTGAGTTTATTTCTTATCAGAACTCTTTAATTTTGAAATTTCATTAATCAGCTTAGTAGCAAGTGTCAGAGAAAATAAATACTTTTTATACTGATCTGTGTCACTCTACAGTTGTCCAAGAGTGCCTTTGGTCTATACTGTGTACGTTATCATTTCCACTCCCAGACAGGGGATCCAAGCTCTCTCCTGAAGAAAAGTCCTTGTTTGGTTTTTTTTCATTGGCTGGGGCATAGGGACCCAAAAATCGATTTTACCTGTGCATTTGTTCTGGTTGCTCAGAAAACTGAGCTGCTATAAAGCAGTGTAGCATTGGGAGTCAATGGATTACACCGAGGGATGGAGTTGAAATAAATTGGGAAAGCTGATTATAACTGTGCCATTGTATATCTGGAAAAGTACTTGAAGTCCTTCAGTATTTCATTGTGACTGCATGTAGATATGATTTTTAATGCCCTAAACTTCCTTATTCAAGATCTGAGTTTTAAAAATTGTTATTAAACATCTTTGCCCAAAGTATTTTTATATTTGATATACCACAATTGTCACCTATATTTCAGCAAATATGCACTGTGATTAAAGGGTGTAATCTCTCAAGAGAAGTTTATAATCTTTTTAATTACCCTGGACTTAATAAAAAGACTTAAGGGATTTAATAAAAGGGCATTAAGAGATTGCCAGAGGGTTAAATATATATATTTTTATAAGAAAAATTGTAAAGCTTCTGTGGCTTTGAGGTGGGAAGGTGGAAAGACTTAGTGGGAAAAGAGGAGGAGGTGAGCAAAAGTCAAGATGAGGATTAGTGTCAATTAAACTTTCCTTTGAACCTCCTAACTTGCATATGCAGAACCTGACACAGCTGAAAATATTTGCAATTTCCTGGGCCACACAGACCACAGAGGTTGCTATACAGCTTACTGACCGACAGGAAACTGCAAGGGAGCAAAAGAAAGGTATAAACTCAGCCAGTTTCTTCTAGCTCAGTGCTGAGATTATTTAGCTCTAGTCCAAAGGAGAAGATTTGAGTGGATGAGGGAATTTTGAGAGTCAGTAGGTTAATTTCTCATTCTCAAAACCATTTTGTTTGGTTTTGATCTGCCTTACATCAAAACTAAACAAATTCTCTCCCCTAATTCTCATCCTCTGCTCTTAAGTTTCAGGTTAGCATAGAATTTTGTGTTTTTCTAGTTTTCTGGAATATAATGTAATCAGAGATGAGAAGATGAAAGTGAACTGGCAATCTCCAGACAGGAAATTTTATAGTGCTTACAAAACAAGGCAAACTCCAACATGCAAACACCTAGAACATTGCCTCACTTCACCCTTATACTGAATTGAACCTCGAGACTTATCCAGAGAGATAAGGTGGAGATCCAAATGTAGATACCTGAACATAAACCACCACAAGTTCTCTTGAAGGTTTTGTTGGCTGGAAGCAAAATTAGTTGCTTAGGTTTTCCATTTGGGGTTAACACACATTTCTAATGTGTTTTCCATTTCCTAACACTACAGTCTTTCAGTGCTGGGATAAATCTCTTCTCTTGGTTGTGGGTGTTCCTTAAGCCTCAGGGATAGACATTCTGCACAAGGAAGCACAGAGGAGTGCCTTGAGGCTTATACTGCCTGTTTTCTTCTGTATGGAATTCTGAATAGGAACAAACTTCTTGAAGAATTTTGTATGACCGTGTATAAGATGTACATCTTACAAGCCTTTCCCCTTCCCTCTATCCCCAGAGACTATACCTCTGATGTGCAGAGAAACCTGGTGTTGAAGTCATCATTCAGAAATGAAAATTAAAACACAAGAGAATGTAAGAGAAGCAAATCTGTGCCCACCTTTATCAACAAAAATGCCACTAAACCTTCAGATAGATGGGGCAATGTAACATTGTTTAAAAAATCAAGGGCAGCATCTCTTCATATACACATGTGCATGTCTCTGCTTTCTTACTTCCCACCTCTTTATTTGTGAGTGAAAGCTACAGAAACTTGGCCAAAGGCACTCAGCTCCTCCTATATTCTGTAAAATGCACAGGGATGTTCTTTAAGTCTACACTAAACAAGTAAAAAGTTTGAGAAAGACATTTTCTCTAGCATGAAGGCATGAGGATAGCTGAGATAATATGTGTGATTAGCTCATGCACTGTTCCTTGATCAAAGCGTAATTGTTTCCTCGTTTTTTTTGTGACATGCTAAAAATGCAAGGCGATAGCCATTTAAAAATTATTTTTTGGCAAGCAGTGACTGGAGATGGCAAGGAAAATAGAGTAGCAGAAAAACTTGTATATTTTAGATAACTGTTTGCTTAATCAGTTCTTGTAGCAGAAATGATCTAAAATGGAATTTTGAGAATTTTAAGCAGGTCCGTGCAACCACACTAACTTTGTTCTGAATTCCATGAGGTTGTAATGGAGACAAACACTACCTACCAAAACATATGTATTATTTTGTTAATGAATGAAACCTAGAGGGTTTTAATGCTTCTGTTGAAAAGAGATTGATTCACTGCAGAGTAATTAAAGATGTTGTTTCTGCTCTTGGCAGAAACAAACAAACTAACAAACATGCAAACAAATAAATTCCTAGGCATATAACCTGCAAAACAAAACAGTTTGTTTGTTTGTTTGTTTGTTTGTTTGTTTTTAACATTGGGAGCTTCTCATAAATGTTAAGCTAGCTTTTGACTTTTTTCCTTTGGCTAAGAGTTAAGGGCCTTTACCGTGGGTATATAACATATGAATTGTAAACTTTCTGAGGAAGGAACTGTTTTCTTTTATGGTGGACTGCAGTCAGCTCTGCTGAGTTTCTGTGTCTCTGAAAAGGTTCTCCAGGTCTGTCTACATTGCAAAAATGCAGAAAAATGCAGTCATATTGGACAGGTTAAAGCAGTGGGAGCTTTAGGCACTAAGCTGGGGCTGTGGGGTGGCAGTGGCTGCTGCACACCCAACTATTGGCTGATGTGGTTCCTCCCTCCCTGGCAGTCAGTAGTTAGGTTGGTTTAAATTGCTGTGCAACCACATCTTAAATTATCTAACGTGGGTTAGGTAACTTAAGTTAAAACACACCTTTCTTTGTGGTGTGTTTCAGCATGACTTTGATGTTGGTTTTATGTTTCCCACTAAAACAGAGATTGGTATGGAAGTGCATCTACTCAGAGGAACACTACTGAGTTCGACCGGAGATTTAGCCTTTGGCTACAACAGGCACAGCCCTAAGTCCTGAGAAAATTCCATATACTCCCTGTGACTCATTTCTGCATACCTTGCCCAGGCAAAGCTTCCACTTAATAGGATATTTTTAAAAAGGGCCAGACTAGCAGTTACACAGGATATAGCTGTCAGATTGTCAGATCAAGAAAAGTCAGTTGGATTGGGGGGGGTGGGGAGGGGCACTACACAGTGTTTTCATGGCATAGGCAGTGAAAAATGTCCCTTTTAACAGTATTCAGGTTTAAAAAAAAGGTGTGTAAAAATGCATGGGACTTATTTTTAAGGTTTTTCATCATTCTGGTCCTGCTTTGTATAAAGCACTTAAGCCCATGCTGTATGTTAAATACATAGGCAGTACTATGAACTTAAATTTCATTTCATTACATTTAAGCACACGCTTAAATGATTTGCTGGACTGAGGCCAGAATGCTTGCTGAATCAAACTGAAACACAGCTATGTCTGTTCTTCCTCCTTAAACAAACAAGCACTAAATGAAATACAATAAAATAACATTCCCAGGGAAATCTTTTGCCACAGAAAGAAGTGCTGCATTGTTGTATTAGTGATTTGCCTAATGTTCAATATCTGCACTGCTCATACAAGTGTAATGCAGCAGTCATTCGGTAAGGATTACAATTTTATCCTCATGTTATATTGGGCATAGTTTCGTAGAGGAAGAAAGTAAAATGAAACTAAGTAAAAAAACCCCAAAACTGGAAATGTCATTCCACATTGCTTGACTCTAACTAATGATATTGCAGTCTTTACAACAGCAATGGAATCTTGAAAAAAAATCTAGGTTCACTTCCCTCAGTGCAGGGTGTGCAATCCAGGACATGCAAAGCTAGACTCACCTCACAGGTGCTTCATCAAGGCTAGTGAGCTAATGTCTATTTCTTGCATAAACTGTAAAATTAGAATAATGCTAATTATTAGATATTACAAGGAAAATGTGTCAATTTTTCAAACATGCAGAAAAATATTCCATCTGTTTCCTATTCTAAGTAAAGCCTAGTCAGTATATTTTGACTTTTATTGTGCTTTCTTACTAGAAACATTACATGTAAAGTATTGACAAATGGACCAGGGTAAGAGTAGAAAATCTGGAAAAGAATTAACACTGGGACAAAAATAATACCAAGTACCTGTGCACTGACCAATGAAACAGCAGGAACACTTTTTACTTTATTGGATTAAGAATCAGGACCTAAATTGCTGTGAGCTGTTTCTTCAGGAAAGGCAGTTTTCCTATTTTTCTCCACCTAAGTAGGCAATACAGTGCAGGGTTAACAAAAAAGTTTACATTTATATCCCCACACCCAAGTAGAACAACATTTTTTAGGGCCTTTCACACTAGGCTTTAGGTCTCTAGTAAATCTGTGATGTTCCACTGACTGTACTGGAGTCATGAATTCTCTTCCATGGACAAGCATCTTTGATATTTCAGACTGCCCAATGCTCCACAGTGTTCTGCTCCCTCCTGCACTGAGGTGGACAGGTGGAAGGACCAAGTGACTTGTGCAGAGGTATCGAAGAATAAGATATCATGAATTCAAAGTAAAAGTATTTTGTTCCCAATCCTGTGCCCAAACTTTCCCTCTTCCTATCTTGTTGTCTTTCTTCCCCAATTTTCTTTCAAAGAAACAAAATTGCTTAAAAAACCTTCTTCAGACTATGACCCATCCTGAATTTTCTGCACTAAAGTTGTGAGATTCCCACTAGTCTCTTCAGTTGTTCAGCCGAGATGTGAAGCCCAGATGTATTTCCATGGACTGACATACAATACTCTTCTTGTCTAGGTGCAGAGACCATGATTGGGCCCTGACATAAAGGTTTGGTTTATACATTTTTAGAAATGCAAGATTTTTTGGTTTGCTTTGAACTTCTTAATCCCATTTCTTTTTTCTTTCTCTTGGTAATGTTACTGTACTACAAATAATTAGACCTGCAGAAATTAAGAATGTAATTAGAAAAAATAAACAGGGAAAGACCAACTGAGTCTGTCCCATTTCCCACCAAAACCCTATTGATTTAGCCTTTGGATCTGTCAGATTATTTATGAGCTAGCAAGAGAAAGAGGCCCAGGGCACTGATGTTGGCAGTGGCCTGAGATTGTCCTCACAGTTACACGGCCAGCACACATCCTGGCAGGGCTTTGACAGGGAGAGTGGGCTGGGACATCTGGGTAGAGAGCATTCCCAGTAAGAAGGCTGGATGTGGCCACCCTGTGCTGGAAGGTAAGTGGGCAATGCAAACAGCTATGCAGACCTGTATGTGATGCACCATGTCATGCTACTTTTTGACTTAGGTCCAGAAATAGCCCACTGAAATTAGTGTAATTAATATTATCAATGATTTTTCATGCCCTAATGGACAAAGGGTCTTCCAATTTCAGTCTTTAAGATACTTTTACAGCAACCAGGCCCACCCAAATTTAGAGGTCTTTTAACAAAGTTTTTGTTTTTACAACAAGTAACTTAATTAATTGCAGCTCATACTCATGTGTGGTGCCAAGAAGAGTTTTTCCAAGGTCAAAGGATGTTTCCTGCTGTCCTGGCAGTGGGACATTTACTGGTCCAAGCTGACATACAGAGCCAGGTATGAAATCCAGCCTCTACTTTTGCCTTTCAGCTCTGTCTCTTTGCCCCTGCATTGCTCTGGAACTGTCTTCCTCATTCTTTTTGGTTCTTTTGTGCAACAGGAATGCTGCCAGACAAGGCTGTAACATCTTACCTTCTTCCCTTTTTTCAGAATTGGGACAGGGATGTAAAATGAATTACTTGCCCAATTGAAAAATTCTGTGCAGTGACCAATGCATGGTATCTCTTAATTAGCACCTCTCTCTGCACACAGTGAACTTTGTTCAGTTCAGAACATTACTACATTTTATAAATCATGATCATAATAAATATTCATTGCACATATATCAAACTCAAAAGCTCTAGCTCTCATTTGGATTTTCACAGGACTACGTATGACATATTACCAATAGGGAAGACATACCTCACATTTGGAAATATTTTTCTTGATAACTTCCCCCCATGCCTTAGGGTAAGCTCATGTCATCTTGCACACACACATACACACACTCCTGCAGAAAAGGAATAGACAATTCCATACGGTCCTTTATCATCACACAAGCATATTTGTACTTTATGACAAGCAGTTGTTTTAGAGACGCTTGGTAACACAAGGACACATATTTCTGCTGGGGAACCCATTCCCAAGAGGTTTTGAGGGGAGCGTGAATATTTCTTGGTTGTGTAATAAGAACCAATTGCTTCTAAAACTTGTGAGATAGTCCACAGAGAACTTGTACAAGAAGAGACATTGCTCCCAAAGGCATAATTTTGCATGGAGAAAGGGCTGTCTTGGGGAAAGGGCTGTGTTGTAAGAATCTGTGTTTTCTGAAGACTTTGTAGCTGATAGGGGCAGAAGATACGACTGTATTCCAGGGAAGTGCTGCTTTTCTCTGTAAAGTTTCCCCAAAATCCAGACTTGCTGTCTGAGTGGTGAGTAGGGTTTGTCATCAGGGTGCAATGATGTAGGAAAATACTTCAGCTTGATGGGAGAATGCTTCAGTAAATTAGTGTTCTACTTAATAGGAGAGGATGGGGGGTTTTATTTGCGCCTAGAGACTGCTGCTGTATTTTTCCAAGTTTATGACTGTGTCCACTCCTCTTATAAAATTTCCTTGTTTGTGCACAGCTGTAGAGGTCTTACAAGTGGAGAAATTCTTCCAGCTGCAAGTGCACATGAGAGTCTGCCTTTGCTTTTCCCAGGTGAACAACCTCAGAACAGCTCAGTTACTTGTCAAGAGAGTTTCAAGGTGCATTAAATCCATATCTTTTTTGGTAGCATGTGAGGAGAATGGTTACATTTGAAAGCAGAATCAGGCTGGAAATTTTGGTGTACAACTGAGAGGACTGTCCTCAGGTGTCTTCTAGAGTGATGAGGTACAAACTGAGTCTAATCTCTGGCACACAGACCCAGGGAAGTGTTGGAATAACCATCCCTGGAAGCGTTCAAAAAAGCATGCAGCACTTAGTGACATGGTTTGGTGGTGAACATCGTAGAGTTGGCTCAACAGCTGGGTTTGATTACCTTGGAGATCTTTTCCAGCCACAGCAATTCTATGGTTCTACGATGATGGAAGTTCAAAAACTGTGACAGGACAGACGCGACAAACGCCCACTGACACCCAGCTGCAGTCATTTTAAGGCAGTGCCACCTGACCTTGACTGGGTCAGTACCTGGGTGGCTGGGGAGGCAGGACCGAAACGGAACCTGGAGGGGTGCTGTGGGATATTTAACACGCCTTTTTGTGCCTTTTGGTGTGTTTCACGTTGTACACTTTTTTTTTTTTTTTTTTTTTGTTTTTTTTTTTTTTTTTTTTTTTTTTTTTTTTTTTTTTTTTTTTTTTTTTGTTTGTTTTTTTTTTTTTA